>OY757252.1:11678302-11882717 GCA_963584085.1 Pyrausta aurata | reverse complement strand
TGTATTCTTAAAAGATGAAATAAGGAACCAAAAATTGCGCACGGGTGGGGCTCGAACCAGCATCTTTCTGGTTAACCGGAAGAGCAGTTTGCCCGGTTAATCATCTATACTAATATTATAAAGCTGAAGAGTTTGTTTGTTTGTTTGTTTGTTTGTTTGTTTGAACGCGCTAATCTCCGAAACTACTGGTTCAAATTGAATAATTCTTTTTGTGTTGGATAGTCCAGTTATCGAGGAAGGCTATAGGCTATATAACATCACGCTACGACCAATAGGAGCAAAGATATAGTGGTAAATGTGTAAAAAACGGGAGAAAGTAGTCACTATTCCACGCGGACGAAGTCGCGGGCAAAAGCTAGTAGTAAAATAAAATACTTAGGTACAGACGACAGCACGTCAAGTTACCCATGTGAACTACGAAAACAGATTTTATTGCGTTGGAAATAGAGACAGCCTCAAGATCAAAGTGGGGTAGTCTGACGTGCGGCTGTGTGTACTATGTTAAAAAATATTTCTGTTCTCGCGGCCTCTAGGGCCGGGGCCCTCTTAGATCGGGGGCCCGTGGCATTTTGCCAGCCCTGCCACCCTATTGTTACGCCACTGGAAGTCAAGCAGTTTTTAAAATGAGTCAGAAACAATGGAAAACCTTTTTTATATTTTTAAATTTATGTTGAAAATTCTATTCGGTTCTGCTTAATGTAATATTTTTTAGTATCGATCAATAATTTTGTATCTTGTGTCTAAGTTAGGATGGCGATTATTTTACTCATAATATTGCAAATGATGGGCATTCTATTGAGATCAAAATATCTGAGAAAAGTGGACCCAAAAAAAAGTTATAATTTTTTAAAGATATCGTCTAGGTGCATCATGAAAAATATCGAAAAAAAATTATAACTCCTAAACTATAAATATTTGTCTGACATACATGGGGGTGAAATGGATAGGTATGGTACTCACCTATTACCACGCATCGGCTTGACACGTTACATGAAACACCCTGTATATGATTTATATTGAAATTGTTCATGTAGGAAGTATTTTTTTATCCGCAGGTTGAGCAGCTAGAAGGGTCCGAAAGTAACACGTATACAGTGCGGAGCGATCTGTTCCTCCACGGAAACGTTTTGATTAATGAAGATAGCCAGTGAGTATTTTTTAGTATAGCACGTATAACGGCCACGAGATATGGCGGTTATAGGTAAACTTCATTGAGACTTCGCCTGCGGGGTGGCGGGGCGCGGGGGAGGCGAGAGCGGGTCGCGCGAGGGGTGCGGGCGGCGCGGAATCTCCCGCCCGCGCCGCTCACTAACCGCGCTCTCGTCTTCCCCCGCACCCCTTTGTTCCGCAGGCGAGGTCTCAGTTTCGCGGTCTACCTATAGTTGCGGATATGTTGAATAAGCGGTCCCCGACCAAATAGCGGCAGGATTAATTGAATGTAGTGGGGAGTCTACTGAAATGGGTTTCTATATTAAAAGCTACATTAGGTGAATATCCTGTGCCTTGGCGAGTAACCGCCGCCATCAAAGCGTTCCCCTGGTGTTGCGTAGCAACAACATCAGTACTGGCAGAAGGCTAGGTAGATATGGTATATCAGCAAAGTTTTGACTGGGCATTAAGAGGCGGGAAACCCCCGGTCTTAAACTGCGGTGTGAAAGGCAAGAGAGAAAGCACCACACTATTTTCCCTAGTATCCACTTTTGTTGCAAACTAGCCCGTATTGCAACTGTATAAGATACCGTAGTGTTTACCTCGACGTGCCGTTGTCCGTACAGTGAGCTATTTTTATACACGAGCAGTGCGAGTAAAATGTACATAGATATATATGTATAGCTAGCGGACCCAGCGAACTTTGTTTCGCCCCGGCCCCGTCCCGCCCTAGCCCCGGCCCCATCGAACGGGATAAAAAGTATCCTATGTCCTTCTCCTGGTACTAAGCTACCTTCCCACCGTTTCGCCCCGGTCCCGTGCTACCCCAGCCCCGGCCCCGTCTAGCGGGATAAAAAGTATCCTATATCCTTTTCCTGATTCTAAGCTACCTCCCCACCAACTTTCAGCCAAATCGGTTCAGTCGTTCTCGAGTTATAAGTGTTGTAAAAAACACGACTTTCTTTCAATATATATATTAGCAAAATAATAATTTGTTTTGTAACACCAGAATCGGCGGCGTGGTAGCGGCGGGCGACGACAGCTCGGCGGGCGCGGACCCGCTGGGCGCCGAGCTCGGCCTGCTCGACGCGCACCCCACCGTCGGCCTCATGCAGGTAACGCGCAATATACTGCGCAGACGTACAATCACGTGCCAACGGCGCGGTAACGTTACTTTGACGACATTTCGATAGCTAGCGTTCCTGAACAATTGATAGTTGACGGACATAAAAATTGAAATATTTAAAAAAGAGACATTGACAAAAGTGACTGAGTTTGTTGCGCGGCTTCTTCTCAGCACTAGCCCACAATAGGCTAGTTGACTAAATTTCAAAAACTAGATAATACCTTAGTAAATATATTGATCAAATACCTATATTTTGATAATAATCATTTACATGATTTTATTAGAATTTAAAAAATATATTTGAATAGGTTTCAAAAACGCTCGAACTGTCATGGCGTACTAAATGACGTCACAGCGGAAGTTCGAAAGTCTTTATAACAGCAAAATGCTATGAAGAGTTGGCACTGACAGCAAAAAAGCCCGCAATCGGGCAAGGCATGACATCACATCCTCTGATAGGCGTTTGCGGTCACGTGACCAAATGTGCGTTTTGGACAAATTAAATTATTTAAAATATTAATAATCCTAATTTAAATTCATAAATTAATTTGTTTTAAGATATCTCCAAACCATAATTAATCACTAGAAACTACCAACATTGTGATTTGTTCTTAGTGGAAACTAGCCTATTGTCCCGAAGCTGTGGTAGCAGTGGCGTAACAATAGGGTGGCAGGGCTGGCAAAATGCCACGGGCCCCCGATCCAAGAGGGCCCCGGCCCAAGAGGCCCCGAGCTCAGAAATATTTTTTAACATCCCCTGAGTATTTAATTTTACTTGAAAAGTATATTTTTTAATTATTTTAAGTTCTACTTGAAATCCAAAGTGAGACAACTAAAGACCATAATACAATTTCAAGTTAATCGTTAAGCATTTTATCACATTCTAAACGAAAAGATGTTGATTTATTTTAGAACGCATCCATTGGTTTCTACAAATTTTGTCACGGTACGCGGGTGAGCATTGACGATCGGGGAATTCCCTCATTTTGTTTTTACTTTTTTCGTGACGGCCGCTGGGCTGGGGCAAGCTAGCAACACTATGTTAGGGGAATTCCGGATTTTTTTTTTATGAGAGCTCTTTTATCTGCATATTCTGTGTGATTATTTTGACAATTGATGATTTGTTTGTATCTTTGATTTTTCGTTATTGTTATTTTAATGAATCTGCAAATGGTGGCTAAGTAAAGTTAGTTGTGAAAGTTAGATTTCAAAATGTCTAGATCTGGAAAATATTTAAGTGGGAGCGAAAAACGAAAGAGAAAGAGGGAGACTAAAGAAAAAAAAAGCTGCCTAAAATTAGTCAGTACTTAAAAAATGATGACTTTACGTAACTCGGATATTTTGTCTATTGAAAATTCTATGGCGCGATCTTTAAACTTTGATGATGTTATAGACATTTTAACGGAAACAGAAAGCTCGAAAAAAAGATTTTTCGTAATAGGTAAATATCTAATTGAAATTAAATATAAATATAAATATGCGTCAGCCAGACAACACACCAATTGTCTGGTTTCGTGGTAAGGAATTTGCTTCCTTGTGTTACGAAGTACCAGACAACGATTATGACGGGAGCGTCTCCCATAAATACTTAAATACATATAACATCCATGACTTAGGTACAAATGTTCGTGCTCATCACACAAACATTTGCCCCTTGCGGGATTCGAACCCGCGACAGCCGGTGTAATAGTCAGGAGCGCTAACCAATACACCAAACGCGTCGTCAATTAAATTGATATTTTTATTTCATTGTAAACGTGGGCAGGTTTCTTCACTATGTTGTTCCTTCACCAAAAAGGTAGCAAATAGATGATGAATGTGAAGTCTCCAATCCGTATTGGGCTAGCGTGGGGTCTATTTCCCATTCCCACTTGCCTAAAAGAGGAGGCCTATGGCCAGTAGTGGGACATAATATACAAAGTGTAATTGAGTAGGTACGCTGAAAAATCTCGAAGTTTATTAACTCGTCAAGTATGTGTGAACGAGACACAACACAATAGAAATTCCATTATTATGCGACTCCCGACAGTCGTTTGATACCTGACTGATTAAAATTAAACTGAGTACAAACAACGTGACGATTTGTACTGATAGGGCCCCATCAAAAAATTTGCCACGGGCCCCCGATGGTAAAGTTACGCCACTGTGTGGTAGGGTCTATATTGTGACATTTATAAGTGCCCCCAGTGGGTCTACATGCAAAAATAAATGACTTTTATGATCTATCGATAACACAACGTACTCCAGTATCCGTATCCGACCACAGCGGTCAATCTCAACAGACATGCCAATGTCCTATGTTGCGATGGCTACATCGAAGCGGGACATTGTTTATAGTGCTCTAGTAGAAGTGTTAGTAGTAGACCTGTCGATCAGCTACCTATTGCTTAGCTATCGATAGGTTTATCGATAGTGAACTATCAAGATACAACGCTAGACGGTATGTTGATGACGACGTTTCGACTGCAAACGCCACCTCTTGTCGGCGGCTACCGTTTCTTATATCATCAACAAACTTTCATTTCGACTCATTTTGTAAATTGCTTCCTCACAGTTTACCCTACTTCCGCTGATTTACTGCTTATAAATTCTAGGAGGAGCTAATGTACGCCGACTCAGCGGCCGACGAGTCGTCCTTCCGAATATTCCTGCTCAGCGGGGAAGAACTGACTTAAGCGCCAACAACAACACACCACCCACGTGCTGAAAAAATATGGTTCGCTTTGTCTCGATATCACAGAACACTGTAAGTCCCTCTTTATGTAAAGTAACTAAAGACTACATGGCGCAGTGAGTGTTTTAGTTCTCTGGGTTGATGCGCACTTTCATATACGTTTATCCTTTTCTTTCATTCAACACTGACATTTACTAGAGCAAGAAAGAGAGCGTGTTCTTGAGCGTCTCGTTGATTCCGCCGCTTGCCGTCGTCCTCTCGGTCTCTGTTTTCCTCTAGTGAATATCTGTTCTCGGTAATAGAAAAGGTAAGAAGCATAGGAATGTGCGATTCGGTGCTGCTAGACTAGATGTAGCAATACGGAATCAATTTTCATATAACAACTGAAGTCGGCGCGATAGAGTCTGAGTCGTGATGCCATAAGTGTCATCAATAGAGATATAAATATGCGGTGCGGCGGCTTTTTCGGTAAACGGACTGTAAGTGCAAGCGAGATAGAAATAAGAAAATGATTTATGACTGTTGATAACGCACATACTTAAGACAGTTAAGCTTTTAAGAAAGCTAAGAGAAGATGGGACAAGCAGTGATTCTGTGATTTTTGGCACTGTTTGTAGAAGTCATGGATCTCAGTTATTTCTCAATTTAAAATCAAGAGCAACATCTTACATTTAACATGTATGTATACTGTTATAATTTTTAAGTCATATGAAGAGTGTAATATAGCAAGGACGGCGTTGTTTATATTTATGTCGCTTTGAGCGATATGTGTAGTTATTTCGTGTGATTGTTATGTAGTACCTAACTCGATTTAAGCATGTCTAAAACTATTCTACTTGCCAATTTTGGGCTCGCTTGGTTTATAACTTTTATTAATCAGGGTAACATATAATAGTTTGCCCTTGACTCTGTATATGGACTGAGCTGCTATGTAAAGATGCTAAATGTGTAACTAAAAAAAATAAGTCCTGCATGCGTTATAATTATGTGCACCATGTTTTTTTTTATCTTTTCATTGGATCATTGCACATGTGACCAGCCGATTAAGTGATGAATCTAATAAACCCAAATGTTCACTATCTGGTATATCGTAGAAGTTAAAAGCAAACTCATCGCAATAAGAAAACTAACTGTACCCCAATCACGAATACTTGTGTCAAAGTATTCGTATAGTAACGTAATCATTTGTATGAGAATTTGAAAGCAGAAATTAGAAGAATTTATCGGACGTAAAACAAACTATAAATTGGACACTCGAATAAGATAATATATTTTAATTAAATAGATCGTTTAATTTGTTTTTGGACGTGCCATATTTATTAGTATGACGTCATCTGCGGTAAGGCTTTCGAGCTTACTACACGACAAGAGTGCTTCGTGCTGACGACCGACGTAAACTTGCTACGATTACGTGACGAATTCGTCAAATGTTCGTGATTGGGGTACTGGTCATCGTAAGAATGGACCCGTACTTTCACTGCGCTGTGAGAAGTGTGCAAAAGTGAACTGTATTGAAACGAAAAGGACGAATGCGGGTGGGTGAGCGGAGAAGCGGGAGGAATGTGACATGTTTGACAGGTTCATTTTTATGATAACCGGGTAGTATTGTACTATTTTAGGGCCGGGTTGGAATGTGTTATTTTTAGTATATACACGTTTAGCTATAAAAATCTACCAAGTGGATTAAAATTTTGTCTTAATTAAATTAATCGTTTTATGCAATATGATAAAAAGGAGATCAAACTTTTAAAATGTCGCTCCAAAAATGTCTCGCTTTTCGTTTTGTTTTGTCGCAAGTGTAGATTAGTAATTGATAGTTTAGATTTAAGGTCTTACACATGTTAAAATAGTCTTACTTTTACAAAGATTTTAAACTCACTATTATTAGGTAGATTAATCTATTATTTATGTTATTACTAATCGTATATCATGCTTCCGCTTTAAGAATTTCTCTCAAATTGCTACATTTCGTTTTATAACGTACAAAAGGAAATCAGTTGAACCGGTTAAAATTGCGAATTGTGATTTTGAGAAACTGCCATCTTGTTCTCATTACACTATTCTTCAAACTATAGTCAGCGCGTTAGCAACTGAGTCATGAGGCCCCAATGTCAATAGATATAGACATGACACTGACAGGACTCAGTTGAAAACACGCCGCCTTTAGTAAACGGATTATTTCAAAACGGATCATCTTGACATGGCAACATAAGTGATAAACCGTACTGTGGACGCTGTAAAACAATACCGTATTTGATTGTACTGGGGAGTACCTTTATTGTATGCCTTATTTTACATACTTGTAAACTTAATCGATTTATTTAGTATTATAAGGTGTAGGACAGGTACCTATTACCTGAGTAAATGCTGTGATCTATTTACTCAACCGTCGTCTAATGACAACATTAATGAACAACTGCCTATTCATAGTTCAATAATTTCTTGAACAATAGTACAAAATTTCAACGTCTGCAGATATTGCGCTTTCTTTTTACAAGAAAATCACTATTAATGAATGTAGGTGCAATATACGAGTTTACATTTTAATGTAAAGTTAAAAAAAATAACAAGCAGTGGCAAGTGTGCCAAAGCAATTGTTAAGACATTTACTTTAACTTTAAGGTATGATCTCTCACCTTTTGTGCAATCGACACAATAAAAACATCCGATATTTATTGACCTGACATTTATTTATTGACTGAATGTCTTCTTCAGAATCTGATTGTGACCCGGTTTTGCAATTCTAGTATCTGTGAAGATGTTTTCGCTCACATCCGAATCCGATTCGTCCTAATAACAGTAGTAAGGCTGTTCTCACACTTACCCGAATTCCAGTTCCATACTTGAAAAATAAAGCATTTACCTAAATTCGTTATTTTTAGTTAATGGCTACTTAACAAGTCATCCTCGAAGCTTGATAATATCTGTCTAGATTCTACAAGCACCACACACCTCAGAAGACAAAATCGTGTGTTTCTAACTGTGTGCTGTGATTGGATTCCATTTGCCTAGCCTAGGTAGTTATTTGGATATTTAGATATTTCAAACTATACTCCAGTGGAAACAAAGACCAAATCAAATGCAGTGATTCTTCTCGAGGTAATCACATCTATGGCTGGAAAACATTGGGAAAATCAGCCAATAACTTAAAAGTAACTTGTACGCTCAACCTTTTTGTAGGTACGAGATTAGGTGTGTAGAATATTATGAGAAAATGGCGATGCAATTTATGAAGTTGTATCGACATCGTGTAATGATCTCTCGACTCGCCTTTATAATTAGAATTATGAGAATGACCATGTAGCATAATTTAGTATGTTTGTGATGGAGGATGTGCCGTTGCCGGCAAAATTGCCGCGCCATAGGTATATTGAAGTAACATTGCCTAAATAGCCTGAAAATTGGCAATATTAGAGAACATTACAATGTTTGTCATATTTTCATTAAAATATTAATCATAAATTTAAAAACATTAATAAAGTTATAAGAATTGTAATGTTTCCTTAAATTACCAAAGTTGCCGGCAACTTAAAAGCAATGTTGCTTCTGTACTTTCACGAAAATGTTGCCGGCAACGGCAATTCTATATTTGTGATGTTTCTCTGTAGTAGTTAATTATAATAAAATTCATGTACTAATATAATAATATTTAGCTAGATTTAATATGTATTGTTGGCTAGTAGTTTGGATGTTTTTATGATAAGATCGTGATCGAATTTTTGTGTAGGTTTGCTGTTTCTAAAACTTAATGGATGTAATGACCTCCTTATTCCATTAAAACGGAATTAAAGCGTAATCAATGACACTGTTTGGTCATGTTTCAGTGCTGTTTTCCGACAGCATGTGATAACCTAGCTATAATTTATTCTAAGTTCATTAATACAGCATTCACCCTGACGTGGAAAAGGGACTAACTCGTAGGGTTGTAAACAGGTGGAAAAAACGAACGTGAATTTAAACACGCCTAAATTAATGAAGCCGATTTTTTTTGGAAATAAGGAGGTTTTGAAATATAAACAATATTTACCTGTAAAATAATTTATAATAATATGTCATTCATAGTATGTACTAATATTAGGCAGTTAGTACTCGTAGGTTGAACTTTTCACAAATTCGTACAGTTGTTTTTATTTAATCCGATATATTTTTAGGTCGTTATGGTCGTACAGTTGCAATTTTGTGGAGCTTTTGTGGTAATACGCTGGTTTAAAAAAAATATTAAGTAGCAATTTCTATCATCACAATAATTTAATTGCTTTATAATTAGTTGAAAACACAAAAAGCTTAGTAATTTTCTCTCTCGGTAATCTGAAAGTTAATAATAAAATAAAATAAAAAATTACTAATTTAAGAATGTTTTAACTGTACGGCCTAAGTACTATGTGACTGGTGTTACGAGCTGTCGTACAAATGTAGATGCTGCAAAAGACATCTCTAGGTTATTTGGGGAAGGGCATGAAGACTACTAAGGTTATGATTAGTTAGTTAATCGATTTTGGAAGCGGTATACCCTTGTCTTCTTCGCATAAATAATAAAATAAAATAAAATATTTGTTAACCATAACACAATGACCAAATATGTACACAAAGTTTACAGAACTTAATGCATAAGTATATTATTTAATACAGTAGGTACTTGTCGGCAAGCCTCTGTCCTCTAAACTAGGATAGATCCTGTATCTTAGAGAACAGCATGAAGCAGCATCTTAGAAAATGTTTATTACAAAATTCATGACGAAATACGACGGCAATTGACGGCACGGCATGTCCTTGGTATGTTAACTAATAAATTCTGACTGATGCATTTCTGTACACTCTTTATTGTCTAAAATTCTAAATTGATCATTGTAATAACATTGATTTCAATAGAGAATTACATAGGTTAACTAAACATAATTTTAGAACAAGTCTTAGTAGTCACTGGACTGATAGCCCTACCTAATCCTTGCATTAATTATTATTTACTAACGTGTATACTATTGTAAATAAGAAAAGTATATTTTTGGATATTCATGATAAATGGTAAGATGGCTTATTTTTTGAGACTGTTGTCCAAATTATAATCATGATATCATTTTGTTAAAATTAAAATTTACCTTATGGAAAAATGTATTTCAAAATTATTTTTATAAATGAGATTTTATTTTGGTTGTTGCTATTTGTTTGTTAAATATTTTGCGGCTGCGGCGATGATGTCTGCTGTCGCCCGGCGCTCCTGCTTGTAATTAAACACAACAGTACAGACATACTAAGTCACTTTATTAAATCACATATCATTAATTATTAGTTTGTTATTAATCATTATATTAATTGGTTGCTTTGTGTTTGAATTCTGATTTTGCTAACACAATAAATGTTCTAGATAACCGTAGAAACGCGTTTTATTGAAACTACATACATACATTAAAACACATAAAATAAAACTAGTTGGCAGGTCATAAAAAGAATTTTCTAATGTAAATAACTAAATTTTCGCATTGATGATGACATATTTTTTAAAAGCCATGTGTTTATTAGTTTTGTGTCTTAATGAATGCAAATCGTTTTATTGTGCGGTACCTAGATAGTGCTGCTACTAATATTGGTCGCTAATCATCTTCTAATGTTGATACTGTCACAAATTAATAAATACGAGTAGTACTTAACTGTATTGAGGTATTCGGCCTCGTCAGTTCGTCACACTCGCATCACATTGAAATTATTCGATAAATTCTATTCATTTCTACTGTGGTTAGAATACCGACATTATTACTACACTATTGTGAATTTAATGCTGCTATGTATGATCGATAAAAATTTTAACACATATTGTAACAAAGAAAACAAAAAAGCCTTGATAAAAACGAGAAAAAACAAAATATCATTTATTCTTCAAATAAGTAATACTGTCGTAGGGAGAAAAGGAAAACGTAATCCATAAGTTTCATCAAGTCTGAAGTCGTCATGTTCTGCATAATAAGGAAGGTCGTAAAACAGGACCTCAATATCTAGAAATGCTATAGTATCTACTACTTAAGTATCTTTTCGTAGGTATTGGGGCGTTTCGCGCATCTCAAGGTTTTCGGACCGCGGAACGAATCGCCAGCCCAAGTGCTGTTTCAGAATTGGTTATTCGCACCGCCCAGTAGTTCGGCGGCGCAAATCGGCCTGTCTCTTTTGAAATGCGACCCCTTAGCTCTTGCCTAATTGTCTGTGTTCTGTCTCGAAGCGCTGGTAGGGCCCAAAAGATAAGGAGACATGTTTCGCACATTTATTTATTTTAATTTTTATATTTGACGTTCATAAGTGTCATTTCATGACCTAAATTGAAATAAAGATTTTGAATTTGAATTTGAATTTGAACTTAGCGGCACACCGGGCCACTGCGGTGCGAATAGCCCTATTCTGAAACAGCACTTGGGCGTTTCACCCAAAAGTCCGAGACGTTCGTGGTTTGAAACGTCCCCATACCCGTTTTAGTTCACATCGCTTACGTAAGTACATAACTACATACAAAACAGTTCTTACAGTTTTGTTGTATTTATATGGAATGCAACTACTTATCTTATTTAACACAGAAGACTAACCTATAGAAGACTATCACATTTTTATTCCCTCTGCGTGGCTGCATTTGTCACCATCGACTTTGTTTACAACAAGAATCTAGTCCTATTTTCTTTGATTGTAAAATAGTGTAAACTTTTATAACAAAATTGTATGGGCCTTTGTTGCCTGAAACAAATGATTAAATAAATAAAAAAAAAATAACTTTTAAAATAATATCGCTGAATAAAATCAATTTACTATTTGATTTACAAAGATCTGAGAAATGGTTTCGAATAATTTTTTTACACTCACAGTGTCATATTCTTAAAAGATGAAATAAGAAACCAAAAATTGCGCACGGGCGGGACTCGAACCAGCATCTTTCTGGCTAACCCGGTTAGCCAGAAAGATGCTGCCAGCTGCTCTTCCAATTGAGCTACCGTGCCATCGGTCCGAGTCCGATGCTGGTTCGAGTCCCGCCCGTGTGCAATTTTGGGTTTCTTATTTCATCTCTTAATAAGATCTGAGTAATTTGTATTCATTTATACATATTTTCAATGAATCTTAGCGTTATAAAGGAATGTCAAACAATATGTTTACAATATTCGTCAAGCAAAGAAAAACGGACTTTAGATACCTATCTCATCGGCTTTACTTTAAGTGGGTACTTACAATAATTCTGTACCTTAAGTAGAGAAAGTATACGTTAGAATATAGACAATTCGATCCATACAACATAAGTACATAGTCTGGTCCTCCCAAAACAGTAAAATAAAATTACTTATCATTACCTAGAGTTCACAGAGCCGCGATCATACTATCCTGGTATGCATGATCGCGTCTGGCGTCGTAGTGTGCAGGTTGTGGCTGGTAGTCCGAATGAAGGAGGTGGAGAATTTGTCCCGGGCAAGGGCGATGGCCCATATCACGAAGTATATGACCAGCAAGCCTAGGATGGACACGCTAACAATAGCACCAGAGCGCTTCCCGTGTTTCCAGTCCAGAATCTCGTAGATGTAGTGGTTACCGTTTCTGGAATAATAAACGTTTTAGATGTAGGTGTTAATTGGAAATTTCCATATGAAAATATACTTAGATGGAGCACCGCACCGCTACAACGTTTATGAAAATAACAACGTGACATGTAAACCAAATGGACATTGTTGATTACGAATAATGGCATTTTCACTAAACGGTAATCATGTTTTTATGGTTGTGATCATCTAAGTGCCGACCACAGTGCCAACGATAAAAAACTATTGATGAGATTACGTTATCACCGTCCACATTGCTTCCTAGTGTTATTTTGGCAAGGTTTTAAATGTAGTACTTGTATTTCATAAAGGTGGTTTATGGTCCTAGATACCTTGGGTAGCTACACCATCTAAATGATGGATCAATTTAGTTAGATTTGACCACCGTCTTAGTCTTAACAGTCTTAAGTACATTGGTGCAACCCATAGCCATACTCTGAGAAGTAGAGCTACTTAACCCGACGTGAATGTAGTTACCTACATCAGAAAACCAAGGAAAATACAGCAAGCACGAAATGGTCTGATAGTTTCAAAGTTACCCGTCGGTGCCTCCCGCGACGTAGTACACGGCGGTGAAGGCGGCGTACCACATGCCAAGCCCGAGCGGCTGGTAGAAGTGGAGCAAGCGCACCGGGGTCCGTGAGACCAACAGCTCCACGAACGCTATGCACGAGTTGAACCCGTGAGTGGATAGGTCCAGCCAGAACATGCGCGGGCTCTCGAAATCATCTGTAAACGCGAATAAAAAATATTTGACAACATCACATGCATTGCTCAAAGTAAGTAAATAGAAGCACTTGTGTTATGGAAATAAGAAACAAGGGTGGTATCACAAAACCCAGACTCAAGACAATATTCATAATTGATATTGACCGGGGATCGATCGAAATGAACCCGACACCTCAGAGATGACGACATTGAAAACCGGAGCTAGCAACTCGACCACGGAGCAGATCATCAAAAACGGCGATGTGGTCTGGTCCAACGGTAAATTCTCAAAAATTGGCAACGGTTTTGTGGAAAAGATAAATACTCTACGTGTATATAAAAGAAAATGACAATTAACATGTCTTATGTACCTTACATGGTTGTTTCACTCAAATTCAAATTCAAATTCAAATTCAAATTCCTTTATTTCGCATAAAAAGTGGTACACAAACAGATATTGAATAGAAGCGGTCCCTCACTTTTAACCAGACACTGGCATGCAAAAATTTAATACATGATAAGAGTTATTTACAAATTATTCAAAGTATTTATCAGATAAACGAATATCCATGCCACACTCAAAATGAAATGACACTTAATTACAATAATAGTCAATGAATACATATTAAGTTCAATAGATTTACAATTTATTATTTAATTAGGTCATGAAAAAGCAATCCCAGATCAGAGAAGTTAATTAAGAAGTGTCAAAATATTCGTCAATAGAATAGAAACAACGGCTAATGAGCCAGCATTTCAATTTTCTTTTGAATGGATTTAATGTCAAATTTTTTATATCGTCATTGAGTCTATTAAAGATCCTTACGGCCATTTGATAGCTATTGTTGCTATTCACTGCTGTGGTCATCGGTAGCAAGTTAAGTTTATTGGGATGCCTACAGCTGTACTTGAATGTTTCGCTTCGTTTCTTGAATAGGCTTGGATGCGTTTTGACAAAGACACATATTTCGAAAATATATAGGCAAGGGACTGACATGATTTTTAGCTCCTTAAATAATGGCCTACAGGACGTTAAAGGGTCCGCATTATAAATGGCTCTAATGCATTGCTTCTGAGCTCTTAGAACACGATCTATGTGACAAGAGTTTCCCCTGAGCAGAATCCCGTAGCGTAGTATTGATCCCACATAGCCATGGTACGCCTGTATGGCAACATCCCTACTACTAATTTTGGTTAATCGCCATAATGCATATGAGAAGCTGTTTATTTTGTTACAAGTTTGAGTGATGTGTGCCGCCCAAGTGCATTTATCGTCTATAGTGATCCCTAGGAATTGAGTTTGTGAAGATTCTTGTATAGTTTGGTTTTCGTACCTTAAGTTTAAATTATGTTTTTTGCCGTTTTTATTTATAAATTGTATATGTGTTGTCTTCATTAAGTTTACTTTGAGATTATTATTATTTAACCAATTTATAATTGTAGAAATAGTATTATTAATGTCAAAATTATATGTTTCAATGTCAGTGCACGGGATAATTACGGATACATCATCAGCAAAAAGAATGCAAATGCACTCGTCATTTAACATAAGGCGGTCTTATCGCCCAGTGATTGGTACCCATGGATAGCAAACTTGGACGAATTCATCCAAGATCCAAGCAAACTTGCTTGCCTTATAACTACTGTTAATTGAGTGGCAATCGAAATGACGACTTGAAAATCCGTACCCGGGCTGTAGAGCAGGATCCAGTACAGCGCGGTGATCATGAGCGCGATGCTGACGCCCACGTTGTAGAACAGCCAGTACATACTCACGTACCACGGCAACTCCGTTGTCTCTGGAAAACCGAAGAGTTTCGGGTTTTATGTACCTATACGCACTTCTTTTCTGTGGTTCAGTCGTTTAGTAAAATGGGAACTTTCGAAGTCACCGCGGTTTAACACCTTGAGCCAAATTTCTTCCAACTCGCGTCGCCTTTTATTTGAAGTGTCGCACATTTATGTGTGAAGCGATTTTCGTTTAGAAGTGGTTGGGCGACAGAAACCTCGACCATACCTACCTACTATTGAGATATTCGTCAACTTATGTTAACTATTCGCGGACCAACAGTCATATAAAAAGCGAGAATTCAAGGAAATGTCGATGCGTTGAGCATATAATTTAATTTTGACCTTTAAACTTGTAATGGCATTGGTATCTTCGACGACTACAAAACTGTCATATAATTACTTTCATAATTTAAATTATCATAGCGCGATCGCGATATAATCCTGTAGGTAGGTGAAGGTGAGGAAATTAATCAACTTCCGCTTTTATAATTAACTTGCTCTGCCTCCAACCAATGTCTGCAGCTTTTATTTTACAGACCCTATCGTATGGCGTTGGAAAAAAAATGAGCAACCCACGATGTTTAATGATACTTATAATTTTTAAAAATAATCAAATTATTTTCGCGGGTGGAAAACGCGCCGTGAGTTCTTAGCCTAATAGTGAGCCAAGGTGGAGAAGTGATCGTACATCAAGATGCCGGTCCGGCGTGGTCACTGCGCCTGCGCAACCACTAGCGCGTTGAGTAATTGTTGAGCTTGTAAACGTTGCAAAACAAGCCTCGTCTACCGTAGCCGGACTGCCGGACAGAACACACGATAGTCATTCATTACGAGTGCCATATTGAGTATACAGACTTCTGTACATACTTTAATCAGCCAGCCCCCTACGACACGATATTGACCGCGATAATAATTTATTGAATATTGTGTCTCGAAACTTGGTACCAGAAAAACCTACTACCTGTGGACACGAGAAAATCGGCAACCGCAAAACCTTTGCGACTTCACTTTTGCCTTTCTTTTTAATTTCCCCCCTATTAATGTCTATATCTTTTATATGTATTAATTAAACGATATTTCTTACACCTAAGGATATTAAATTTAATCTATAGCGATAACATTTATGGAGACTATGGAGTACATGTACATACACAAATTAGGAGGGAAAGAATGGGGAAAGACGACAAAAGTGACGTCTAAGTTTCGCGGTTTAACTAAATTATCTAATTGCTATCGTTTAATAAACAGATCAAGGCCTTGAGCTATATTTTAGTACATACACAAATTAAGAGGGAAAGAATGGGGAAAGACGACAAAAGTGACGTCTAAGTTTCGCGGTTTAACTAAATTATCTAATTGCTATCGTTTAATAAACAGATCAAGGCCTTGAGCTATATTTTAGTACATACACAAATTAAGAGGGAAAGAATGGGGAAAGACGACAAAAGTGACGTCTAAGTTTCGCGGTTTAACTAAATTATCTAATTGCTATCGTTTAATAAACAGATCAAGGCCTTGAGCTATATTTTAGTACATACACAAATTAAGAGGGAAAGAATGGGGAAAGACGACAAAAGTGACGTCTAAGTTTCGCGGTTTAACTAATTATCTAATTGCTATCGTATAATGAACAGATCAAGGCCTTGAGCTATATTTTAGTCTATTTGAAATTAAATTATTTTATAGACTAAGGCTTTTGGTACAGCAATCGCATTTCAAATTAATGCATGACGGTGAATTGCGAACACGAGAAATGCAAATTAGTAAATATTACGTTATTCGATGTAACATTGAAGACCTTGACATCAGCATTTCCAAACAACGCGATCTGCATTCGGTATAACGAACGCTATGCGGTAACCACGTGCAATAAAATGACGCCCAACGTGTTGGTTTCGACATATCATCATGAGTTCATGACGCGTAAAAAGGTATGGCCTGGGCAGTGAGTTGTTACTACTACGTATAGAGAAGCTATGCCAAGCAAAAAAATGTGTCGCAAAAACGACGACAAGATTGAGACGTTTTGTTTAAAAATTTGAATTTCGAATTATGATTTGTACTACGAGTTGATGACGAGTTTGTGATGTCAGTTCCATACGCTTAGTAGTAGTAGTTCAATGGGCCTGGGGCCCTATTTTTGAATCACTCGTCGTTGACTTTTAATTCATATTCGAACGAAAATTACACGCCATATCCCTGCGAGTGATTGAAAAATATTCGTGATAGCCTTAGTTAGTTAGAACGCCTTAGTAAGTTAGACTGATTGTTAGATAAAGAAAAATATATATTTACTGTAGAAGTACCGATCAGAGAAAATTGTATAGTTATGATTGTAATAAAATTAAAAGAAATTGTTATTTACAACTTAAATACAACACCGAAAAGCGGAACGGTAATTATAGTGTAACACAAATATTTTTTCATTTTGTGTAAAAAATAACTACTTTAACTAATACTAATACGTATTAATCTACTAAATTGTATTTTGTTGAAATTCTAGCAATTTTAGTTCCTATACAAAACGAACTGGTTTGGTTGCAATCCAGTCATAATAAGGAATGCAGGCTGAATAATATAAATATACTACAAATGTAATGCTGGCTGACTCATAAATTAATTTTCCTTATTTTTCTCACAGATTCTACTCTAAAACAATTACAACCTGTGCAGCATACATACACAACATATTTTGGGTGAAGGCAATAAATAATTCTTGATTTAAGTTGACATCATCTGAGTAAGCATTTTTTCCTTCGTCTTATGTCATGCGCAAAGTCTTAGAAAAAAATACCTCAAATATTTACTTATACTTATGTGGCTATAGAATCTCTACATCATACAGCTAAGTAGTTCCTGTTAGTGTTTTTGTGATCGTAGTGAATATTGAACTTATGACCGCAATGTATGTGATCTAGGTACATATGAAAGATTTTATACCTCCGTATACAGTTGAGGTATCTACGCAGGTAGCCGGGTATTTTGAAGATGACACGGTATTAAAACCACAGATTATAAAGACAAGGTAGGTGGGATGTCCTACGTCAAATAGCTGGCGGGAAAATTATAGGTGGCATTTCCGTTGCTGGAATTGTGAAACAGCTTTGTCATACAGTAAGTAATTATTGCCAAACCACTTCAAAGATTACTGCTCACTATAGAGCTCTTGCAGTTTTTAAACTTATCTGCACTTTAAAATAATTTAGTTATTATAACGTGGACGAATTTTTTACAACACAATTGTTAACACGTACGTACGTATTACGTTATGTATTTAAGTATTTATGGGCGACACCCCCGTCATAATCGTTGTCTGGTACTTCGTAACACAATGAAGACAATTTCTTACCACGAAACTAGACAATTGGTGTGTTGTCTGGCGCATATTTAAAAAAAAAAACGAAGTAACACGTCTCTAGCTTCGTATTAACTTTTGTTGTGTAAATTCAGTAACTTAGAGAAAAATGGCATTTACAACAAGGATAGAGCACAATAAATTGTTGAAGTTGGTAAATTCCAAGTTCGAATTTCCTGTTTAGCCCACGATAACCACGATATAGATAAATTACATACTAACTTGTTTTTTAAACCAGCAATAAACTGTATCCATTGGAATTTGGAATGTACGTTTAATAACCGAACACAGTACATATTTATTATTATTTATTATACTATAATCTCGACCTATAATGGTACCTTTTGTGCTGTTATAAACTCTCATTGTGAGACGAATGCTTATTCGCGATGACAGTAGAAATGTGGATGATTTAGCTTTAACTGAATCACACAAAGGTTTCAGATAAAGTTGCACACAAAATCATTTTGATGCTCTAGTATAGTGTAACACCAAATAACCTCTTCAATAAAATTGCTAAGGGAGTCAACTTGTTTTTTTTCATGCAAGCGGCTCCCTGCGGCTTCGTCCGCGTAATAGATTGTAGGTATATTTCAAATACCATTATGTATTATAGCCTATGTGTATTCCAGTGTATGAACTATGTTTTTGTAAAGTTCTTCAATAGTTTTTGCGTGAATGAGTAACAAACATCCATCCTCTCAAACTTCGACATTTATTATATTGAAAACCACTTGCGCATGACGATTTAACCCAGGATTACGCTAGTCCATCATCATTCAGTCTCTGTCAGTTTATTTGACGTTGACAGAAACAGAATAAGATTTAATCCCGGTATTCCTGGATATACGCTAATGAAAAATCCTTTAAATCATCATGCGCAAGTGGGCCTAAGTAGGATAATGATCACGACCCCCCGTCATGAGGTGTACGGATATGAAGAAAATAACTTTGAAACATTTTGTCTTAGTTTTACTACGCCTATGGGTTTAAAGGGATGATCAATATTAGCGCAAAAAAGCCATTTAACGCCATATTTCGACGCGATTCAAATTCATGGGTAGATTCTTAAAGAGCGGTAGAGTACCTATTGAATATATATATATGTATTTACGTAAAGTGAACTCTTATAAATTGAATACTTAACTAGCTATTACATGGGTTAAATTCAATTGAATTATTAACTTTAAAATTAAATTAAACAGAAAATGAATTGAATTGTAAATGTCACAAAAACTTTGAGTTTGACTAACCAAATGGCTTCTTTGCATACATCATGCACGAGACCAGTAGTCCACTAAGCATCATCATCGTGACCAGAAGCAGGCCCCAGTTGGTGAGGAACATCAGCCAGTAGGGGCTGGGGCCCTCCACCACGGACCACGTCAGGATCGCCAGCGCCGCCGCCGACAGCACCACCCTGATTACCAGCAGCGGCAAAGGAGACTCGCCTCGTTGCCATGACGACGCGTAGAAGTCGCTCAACTTCGCATTTGAAGACACCCACACATCCGAAAGGGTCACACTATCCCTACAAGGTTTAACCATTTTTTTACACAAGCACTTAAAGAATTCGACGGTAGGTACGAGATCGCAAGCAAGATTAGTTACGATAACACCATTTCGCAACGCGCGCCGCGAGGGAATGCCGAGATGCCGCACGAGAGCGTAGGACGTTATCGACAGGTCGCCGCTATTATCGCAGATAGCTAAAATTATGTTATTGATGGCAGTTATTATCAAGATGCTGAAGTCAGACTGAGGTGAGGTTGCCCTGTTTGATTGTAAATACTGGGAGCGCGAGCACTGGCAGTGTTTATTGAGTGTGATGGGAAGGCGTCTTTGTTTTATAAATAGACTAATGTTGTGGTAAAACAAAAGAAGTAAAGGGCAGGCGAGGGCGCTGCGGGCAGGCGGCGGCGCGCGCGCACGGCGGGTGCAGACTGCGGCTGACCGCTGCCGCAGCCTCTTGCGTGCGACCACAAGTTTGCATTGAACTTGCGCAAACGCCGCTAACCTTATTATGTAATTAAGATGTTTTCTGGCCAACTTGGTCAATGTGTTAATAGGTTTGTTCAATGATCAGGCGAATTAATTATCACTACGGTAGCTCCAAAGGATATATGTTGAAAGTAAGTATATGAATCACTGTGTTGACGGGTACTTACAGGTACGTTAGATACATTTTGTATATATTCTAAACTAAATGCTAAAAAAAGATTGAACTTATCCAAATTCGATGAATCTCTATGTCAATTGACAGATGCTAAATTGACACTGACACCAACTTTCGATCACAGAAAATACAGATCTTTTACTGATTGACCACGAAACAAACCACAAACGATCAGTAAATAGGTTTATTTCACAGTGCTCTATTCTTCAACCTTCGTAAATGTAGAGTAAGATTATTGTTATTATTTTTATTCATTAATCATACTGAAAAACATATTACAGGTATACTTTGAGTGGTAATTGTTTTTTTTTATTAGAATGGAGTAGGACCTGACTTGAATTGGCAAGTAGGGTACTCATTAATCAATTTCATTTATATGTTATGGGTATGTAATGTAGGTATAAATAGTATTTATTATTACAAAAAATGACACAAACAATTAAGAACCAGTCACGCATCTTGATATTTAATATCCGTTGTCTCTAAAAATTTCATTAAATTATGTTAACATTAAAATAAACCTATTATGTTAATAATAGATGTATTCATTCAAGCTGTAACATTAACAATAAATAAAATGATCACTTGCATTCCTAAGTTTCCTAACAAATAAATAAATACCTATCCTACAGAGTTAATACAACCTCAATACTTTATACATTATTAATCAAGTTTACATGCAATAATTAACAGCTTCATATTTGAAAGAAATATAAACGTTCCCCAATTCATACATCAAACAGAGTTCATTTCGGGCCTTTCTTTGTCTTACACATTTAGAAACTATTAGTTGATCATAAAATGTTACTAGTCTTTTAATATTAGGGCGATGACATCAACAACTTGCATACTTTCTGAACACAATCGTGGTACATAACATTTAGGTTCACTAATATCCTAAAGTGGTAGTAATCTAGCAGCTATAACATGCCTACGCAATGCTAGGCCTTATTAAACTACCGTTTGCTGCCTCAAAGGTACACTAGCTTCTTCAACTGGTATGGGCGGCTTGATGTACTTTCTGGAGACAACATCGCGGCCCTTCGCGAGGGCTACCTTCAGGGAGTAAAGCAAGAGCAGGAGCAGCCCAGTGAGAGCTGACACGCCTACTGCCGGCCCTGGGTATGTCCAGTTCAGCACCGAGTACACGTATGGGTTGTTGTTCCTGTAATATTGGAAAGTGACTTTTGAAAATCAAGACACGAATGGCGCAAACAAGATTCGCACGGAATATAATTGTAGTCGTCAATCCGTTCCTTGCAGTCTAGTTAAAATATAAGTAGGCACTTCAGTAGTTCGGTACATGGCGAAAGTAGAACCCCTTATTTGTGAAGTCGGATAAACGTAGTCGTAGATCATACTATGAGTAAACTATTAATAGTATATTTATTTTTGCTGTTCCCGACTTCTTGTTTATGAGAAAGTATAAAAAACCGGCCAAGTGCGAGTCGGACTCGCGCACTGAGGGTTCCGTGTCAACTTTAACTGAATTAGGGATTCTTACTTCCACTTAGCCAAAATACCACAATATTTTGTTGACTGCAAACATAACTTTGTTTTTCATAGTGTTTGTATGAAAGACAAAGTTACATTTGCGGTTAATAAAAATGTACTATATCTCAAAAACTGCTTGTTCGATTTCGCTCAAACTAATTTTCGTTGAAAGTTTATGTTGAGATCTACATCATATATTTTTTCCAAAATTTTCACTTCCTTAGTTCAAAAGTTAGATGGGGGGGGGGGGGGACACCCATTTTACCACTTTGGAAGCGTCTATATCTCAAACGTTAGACTTTTAGAAAAAATGGTTTTAGAAACCTCAATTTCATTTTGTAAGACCATAGACACCCCACACGTATAGGTTTGGGTAAAAAAAAAATCAGGTTTTGGTTTCATGTAAGGAAGCCCCCCCTTAAATATATTTTTTTTAAACTTTTAGTACATGAATCGGAAAGCGGTGTATAAGATACATCTACTGACCAAGTTTCAGCTGTGTGATGCTAATAGTTTTAGAATAAAGTGGCTGTGACATACGGACGGAAAGACAGACAGACAGACAGACTTGACGAAACTATAAGGGTTCCGTTTTTGCCATTCGGCTACGGAACCCTAAAAACTCAAGTCAAGGTGTTGTTACAACCTATTTACATGTATTTAAATTTTACAATATCGACAAGTAAAATGTGAACAGAAAACTAGACAAGAATACTTTGTTACAAAGCTAACATTGTTATTGATTGACACTCTACGTGAGATAGAATCCAGGTTCGTGTGTAATAATCACGCTAATAGCAAAGCCATTGTTTTACGCGATGATAATATAAATGGAGCATCATCCACATTGTGTTTAAACATAATAGCTTAAATATAAATTACCTATACATACTTGTAAGTCAGCGTTTCAGCATTAATGAATAGCTAATTGACGATATTATAAATTATGATGAATATTGAGATTCGTATTTTATCAGATTTCGCTGTTTTAGATGTTCTCATGATAAGGAGCGATAATCCTAATGGCGTATTGGCTGAAAGTGTACGCGATCGCAATGTTTGGTGTTTATGTCATTTATATTTCTCTAGTTATTGTACTATTTAACGATGATTAAAAGACAGTCCCTTATGTTAAGTACTATCTAATTCATGTCACTAATCAGTGGCACCAATTATTAATATGTTGGGTCACAGAATATATGTAGTAGAACAGTCGGAAGTCCTATGTGACGTTTTCTAAATGAAACTTTTAATCATCCGTGAGGGTGTCGAGTCTGTTCTTTGTGACTAAACCAATACCATTTTTAGACTGGTGTATGTCACTGTAGCCATTATTCTTGTGTCTGTTTTTATGGGCATGACATGACTTATACTCGTACTTGATCTATACTTTGACGGAAAGTAGGAAGGTGCTGAGTCAATGAATGACACAGACTTACTTACCTGTGGTTTATTGAGTCTGTCTTAAGTTTTTATGCCGAAGTACTTAGTTATTTGGGCACAACCTGTGTTTAATCTATGAGGTCGAATAGTTGTTGTATCTCCAGGAATGATAAGCAGTAAATACTTACATGTCAGTTCCGCCAGCGAGATAGAACACGACAGTGAAGAGGCAGTAGGTAAACGCGAAGCATATGGGCTGGTAGAAGTGTAGTAGACGGCTGGGTTGTGACGACGTGATCATCAGCAGGAACATCAGCAGGCTATTGATGCCATGGATGAACACGTCAAGCGTGTGGTTTAACTCTTCGTCTACTCCAGCTGTAGAAATAATACAATCATTTTAAGTTAGTAGGTTCTGGTATTTGTGATTTACGATATACATTTATGACGTACTGATGGTACATCTCTATTTTTAGGGTTCCGTACCACAAAAGGAAAAAAACGGGACCCTTGTAGGATCACTTAGTTGTCCGTCTGACAATCTGTCTGTATGTCAAGACCCTTTTTCTCAGGAACGCGTGGAGGTATCAGCTGGATTTTTTAAGTGCTCAAGTCTACCGTCCCTTAGAGCTGTGAAAAAATCAAACTTCTAAGCCAACGCAATCGAAAGATACAGTCCTTAATGTTGAAGATTTGCGGACTCGCAAAAAAATCAAAACCTACAGGGTATTTCCAGTGAACTCAGAATCTTTAAATTTGATGCGAATCAAAGTTATAGCACAGGGGGGATTCGATGCATAAGTAATAAATAGCCCATCATGACTTTATGAAATTCGTGCTTACCTTGGTAGAGAACAGTCCAGTAGAACAAAGTGATGAGGAAGGCGATGGGCACCGCGATGTTGTACAGCAACCAGTAGGCGCGCACGTACCACGGCAGCAGGAACTCGGAACCTGAACGAAGCATTTAGATTTAGCACTAAACCACAGAATATATAATAGCACTACATACAGAACGGACACTCACCGCCCCTCCCTAATCTGACTTACCTCACTATCGCTCCGGAATTAGGGTTCTCATCTGGAGTCCGAGTAAACTATACATATATCGTCAGCATCATATAAGTAACTGAAAGAAACGATTTGTCCATTTTCTTTAGAAATTTCTTGCAAGTTGCAAACAGATAAGGCATGATGCTGACTGCACATCGCTTGGCAGAGATCAACTAGATCTGTCGCAGAATAGTAATTGTTATGTATTATTGATGCATAACAATTTGTTGGCGAAGTGAAATAGAACATAAAGCGCTTACTATAGTAATAAAATTGAAAATTATAATAATACTCGCACTACTTCCAATAATTATATGGTAATTAAAATGCTGGCTGGAGAAGAAAAGAAATAATAAGTTAGAGGTAAGGAGTTACAGACACACCTAGGTACTTAGAACTGACTCATCATTACACGAAATTTGTAGGTACCCTACCTAAATATTCTTATCAAGAGATTATTTACTTATTTATCATTTTAATAAAAATATTGTAGCAAATCTTAGCCTGTATGAATAAATCGTCTTAGCTTTAATCTTTTTAGTTGTATTTAGTGAGAGATAATATTAATATAACTGAGAAATTAGTGATTGTTATGTGAGGTAATGTTGAACTGCTTAGTTTTCTGATATTTTCACATTTGAATTGTTAATTTTTTATTGATATACTTCAACAAAACCGTTTTAAAGTTAGAACTTTAATATGATATTTATTAGAACAGCTGGGTACACACACACACATATAGTATAAAATAAGTATAGTGAACAAAACTTACTCAATGGTCCGTAAAAGTAGCACCGCGCAGACACCACAGTTGCGAACAAGCTCGCAAACGTCATCACAGTAAGACCCCAATGCGTGAGGTATATAAACCAAAAGCCGAACTGTCCACTCAGAATGTACAATGTAACTGAAGTCACCACTATAGCTACAGACGCTAGAAAGATCAATGTTCGCAAAACCAAAAGCGGCGCGCTCGACCGATTCGTCTGCCAAGCGCTCAGATAAAAGTCCGATGGCTTCGGATGTTCAACACCAAGATTTCTTGACTGAAATTCTTCTTTGAAATAACTCCGAAGCGCATCCATGGTGGTTTTTTCGGTCAGTAACGCGAACCAATGTGTGTTATCGATCACTTCAGCGATATAGAGCGTACGTTATCATCATGCTGTGTCAGTTTCTTATCGGCCGTGCCAAATTCGTCTAATTGATTTTGACCTTCGTTTTAGTTTAATTGAAATTTTCGTGAGTTCCGGTATGAATGAGAGTTCAAGCATTGTGAATTATTTATATAAAAAAACTGTTTATTTTATATTTAGCGACTTATAAAACAAATAATGACAACTTAATTATATCAATCCTATCTGTTTAAGTTATCTCATTAACATAACTTCCACATTTATAACCCGAGGATCTCATTGATGCGTGTTTTTCATGAAGCTGTCACTGTTTATCAGTGATAGTAAGGGTGGTATTCCTGAACCGCCGCGAGAGATAGTCGCGTAGTAGCGTCATAGCCATCACGATTGCGTAGACGGCGACCAGTATCGCGAGGCTGATGAAGACTGTCGCCACAGCCTCCCCAGGTTTCGACCAGTCCAACACCGGGTATATGTACGGGTCACCAAATCTGGACGAACAAACAAAAAAAAATCGTATGACTATGAAATTAAAACATTCATTTAGTATGTATAATAGTCTGAAGCAGTTTACGGCAAGGAATTTACCACTACGCAGTAGACAGGAGAAATTGCATCGCCTTCGAGATTAAATCAATGATTTTGATAGTATTCGTAAAGTATTTGAACGTGCAAATAGGTTGCACATTGTATTTACTGATATACTCGGATAACTATATAAATATTCTTTAGGGACTAAGTAATTGTTAAAAAACTTAAAATCAACTTATTTGAGGGTTCTGATTAGACTGTTTCTCAACAGACAAAAGTAAAACGATGGAGATGTAAATTGTATTGAAACAATAAGATAGTAGTTCGTTTAGGTAAGTACGTACGGATTAGTTCCTCCAGCGTAGTAGTAAATGATGGAGAACACCATATAGATGATG
The DNA here is from genome assembly GCA_963584085.1 of Pyrausta aurata. Classification (NCBI taxonomy): domain Eukaryota; kingdom Metazoa; phylum Arthropoda; class Insecta; order Lepidoptera; family Crambidae; genus Pyrausta; species Pyrausta aurata. Next base: position 11,856,184 of record OY757252.1, on the reverse strand, counting down.
TAAAAGAGGGCTAGGTAGACGAACTGGATACAGTAGAAGGGAACGTTGGAGGACATCAGCAGCGTGAACATGATCACCGAGTTGATGCCGTGTGAGAACGCGTCCAGCACCGGATCCAGCTCATATTCGATTTCTTGTAAATCAGCAGCTGGAAAAGTTAAACAAAACTGTCACCCAATGTGTAACACCTGCAGTTACGACTAATAATCTGGTAAAGATAATAACTATTACCACATGCGGGATCCTTAAAGTGGTAGAGTCTGTTAATTTGTTGTTAGGGGCCGTCCATTAATCACGTGAGGTCGTTTTTCTCATTTTTTGACCCCACCCTCCCCCCTGATGATATTTGGTGAGGTTTGAGACCACTCCCCCCCCCTCCCCCTGGATCACGTGTATTTTTTTTTAAGTCTATATAAAGGCTATTTTTGATTGGAAAAAAATATTTAACAAATGGCGTTTTGATTCAAAAAACATTTATATGTATTTGCAATAAAATTAATGAATAATTAATTAATTAATAATAATAAATAATGTTGTCTGCGTCCCACGGAGTTGCAAGACTTTCATTTAAGGTTACATTACAACTGGTAAAGCTTCTTCTTCACTGGCAGTTGTTATTGGCAAAGAGGTTTGTGACATATTAACTTCGGTTTCGTCAAGCTACTCGGCATCATCATCCTCGCGCACTACGCAGAGAACCTCCCTCCCTCGTAGCGTGAGGATACGCGTGGGCGTGTCGTGGACAGTATACTACAAATCGTTCAAATTTTCGCGCCGTTCAAAATTTCGGTTCAGAAATAGCGCTTTTTGACAAAAAATTTATAAAATTAATACACGTGATGTCTAACGAGACCCCCCCTCCCCCCTCGTGATGTTTCGTGATGTTTTCCGTACCCCCTCCCCCCCCTTTTGAGCGTCACGTGATTAATGGACGGCCCCTTATTAAACGAAATTTGGGTAAAGTTAACTGTCAGATATGATCAATAGACGGGCACGTAAATCACTGACTCTCTAAAGAACTGCGAGTTTCAGCATTTGTCCACTATTCCCTTCATCTGTTGAGCTCAGAGAATGTAGACTTTTGTTATCTTTTTACTCAGTGATTTACAAACGAAGTGATATAAAAGTACATACGGAGAAGAAATGAGTAGTAGAAGATTGTTATCTGATAAGCCTGCGGCACCGCGATGCACATACAAGCCCAGAAGAGTCGGACGTACCATGGTAAGCCGAATGTAGCATCTGAAACATTTATGAAGAAACAGATTAATACACTTTCCTATTCGTATTGCTGATCCCTGCAACAATAAAATGACATTGGTCATTAAACTACAAAATATGTCAAGCTCATTTTAGATATTTTGGAGTAGAGCCTAACTTGACCACTATAGCAAATGACCATGCGTGATACTTGCTATGATACGCGAAATCCGTATCGTTTTATATTTATTGTTTGATTAAAGGACTTTAGACTTACCTATTGGTCCTTTATAATAAGCCACAGCTGAAACAGCGGTTGCCAATCCACTGGTTATAACTAGCATTAATACACCCCACTGTGTCATAAAGATGGCCCAGTATTGGATGTACATGATCCTCTCCGGGAGAAGCATGGATGAAAGGAGAATGCCCACACTGCCTAGGAACAGGACAAGCCTGACACACAGCAATGGCAAGGCCATGCGGTTTGACTGCCAGCAGCTGAGATAGAAATCGGAAGCGTCTTCATGTTGCAACTTTAATTTACTCCACCGAAACTGTTCCCGAATCACGCCCATGTTGGCGCCGCCGACGCCTGCGACTGTCTTCTACTCGATAGCAATCGATGCGATATTAAAAATTCGTGTGTTATCTAAGATAAATTAGCTGGACGTATATTGAAGGCTGCAGAATGGTTAATAACATAAGGCGTAAGTAGTAGTTGTCTACATATATTAGAACCTGAAGGTGCGATATACATAATAAAACATGCTACATGCACTACAGTAAGGGAGCTCAGGTAAACACGGTTTTTTTTATTTTTTTGAGATACATAACATAAATAAATGCACGCGCACTCGCAAAGGAGCTACTTTTTAAAAAGCCTTAAAATATGTATTTTAAAGATTTTTTAATTAATTCACCCGCAAATACTTGATTTCTTTAAGAAAATAGGGAATATGCTCTTACCAAGCTAGTCACTAGTAGTAGTGACTAGCCTGGTAACTGTAGAGTTGAATTGGAGAGTGGATAAAAAATAAAAGTTTGTGCGCCTGGCAAATTCACGCAAGCCAAACATGGGCATTGTAGGAACATCTTTTATGTAAACTTACATTATTTTGTCCTTGATGTAACTAGGTTTAAGTCTAGATTTCAGTGAGTTACCCAGTAAGGTGATGCACAGTAGTATTACGAGCAATGTAGCTACTAATTACTCGAACCTTGGTAAGTAGTGGATAACAGTAAGTAACTAATAAATAAAACGAAAGGTTTCTGAAATGGTTGCTGATTTATTTTCTTGGGTTGGTTCTAACACATTACAGCGATTCAATGAGTAGCATTTGTGTAAAACTTCAGAATCGAATACATAAACGTAGCCTTAACTTATGAGATACTTTTATTAAATAATATGAAATAGTTGACTAAATTAAAACAGTCCATAAAACTTAACTTTTACAAGCTTATAAAAGGGTCTCAATGCCTATCATACACTATTTATACTAATGTCGCTCAACGCGGAAAGGACGGCAATGATGAACACCGTGGCCACCGCTATTCTGGGACTATTCTAGCACAAGGATGTTACCATTCTTCTTATTTATAACTTTACTTAGCCGTCCACGACATAACTTGGATTCCGTGCTGGTCGCAGGAAACGACAGTAACGAGCAAGCGCATATTGGGCCACTAGATGCTACCACAAGCTGCTGACGAGTTTTTCATACGTTTTGCATAGCATCAGCGCAATCCGGTCGTTCGAGCCACAAGCTGCGGTAGTCGCCTGTGCTCGCTGTGGCCGTCACTAAGCCAAGGCAGTGGTGCCTGCGACTGGTGGCCGTGTCTTTGACTTGACTGAAGTGACCCAGTTCTAAACTGTAATTAGAAATGATACATGGTGTTGTTGCAGAACCGGCGCGCGAGTTTGTCCCGTATTTGCACCATGAAGACGGTGATGATGAAAACGCTGACAATCAGCGCGGCGCTGATGAACACCGCCGCCACCGCCACCCCGGGCCGCGACCAGTCCAGCACCGGGTATATCCAGGAGTCGCCAAACCTTTAAAAATGGATTGATTAGAAACTACTACTTAAAGATGATTTAGGTATAATTGTGGTAGGGATCTTGAAACCATTATGTAGCTACATAAAGGTTTTCCGATTACCACACCGATTCGTTAAATGGAGCTTTTGAGGCTTTTTTGAAAGTTTTATTATAGTTGTAATGCAACCCACCAAAGTTAATTTCGAAAATTTCTCTTTAATGACGACCATTGTTTACTGACACCGGAAAAGTTGAATAGTTTTCTAGCTAGGCGGTTAGTAGGTATTGCAATTTTACTGTAATACGTTCAAGTTCCAGGCAGTTCGATTCCCACCACGAAATTGGTATTGTGATCCAACTTAAGAAAAATTAAAAGTAACTCGTTCTCACTGAATGATATGGTCAAAAGTAAGACATTGTTCAGAATTAAGGCATCGCAATACAAAATTTGCAAAGTCACTCAAAAGCAGAGTAGCTGAATTTTCAAAGCAAAATCACAACACAATTCCCGCCCAGGAGGGCGGGGTATACTTGAACTGCATGAAGTATGTTGAGAAGTCGTTGGAGGTGTGGCAAATGTAAAGAGTTCAAAGGGGATATATGCAGAATAATCATTATCGCATTGTGACTACATAAATAACTAGGTATTACTTACGGATTGGTCCCCCCTGCGGAGTAGTAGATGATTGTGAAGATCATATAAGCAATCAGTAGGAGGGCGGGGTATATGAACTGTATGAAGCAGATAGAGACGTTGGAGGTCATCAGCAGAATGATCATGATTGCCGAGTTGACGCCGTGTGTGAACGCGTCTAGTACTGCATGTGATTCGTAACCGTCGTGTTCTGCTGTCGCTGTGGATTAGAAAAAGCCATTTTAATGATTAAAAGACTACGGCCTCAGCGGATAGGTTTCTGATCCGGGGAAGAGGAATAGAAGAAAAATCAACATTAATTTAAATTTTCCCGACATTTATTAACACTTAACACGTTCATGTACACATACCACAATAGTCAACTTATAGGTCGTGGCGCATGAGTACTCCATACAAAGTTTGAGGACGTCTATATACGTATCGCCGTATAGCAAATAAAAAAATGCATTATGACTTGTCGCTGACGTCAGTAAACGTTTACTAAACGTGGCAGCTCTAACCGAAAATGACGTCTGACGACGTTGTTCAGTTGTTTGTGTGGGTACTTGTCAGTGTGAGTGTGACTTATGTTCAAGTAACTAAAAAACAAATGTATTATAGCGGTAGAACTTTAAAAATTTGACACGATGCGGCGCAATGACGTAGCTACCTGAAGATTATACAGAGATTCGACGTTGCCTGCCGTTGTGCCTCGAAATTAAAATTTTCTTAGGACGTGGTTAGACTATGTGCGTCATCACGAAGATCAGTTTTGGACGTTCTGTAACGTTGTTAGAACGAATGTGTTAATGTCGTGCCCTACCTCTCCTGCCACCTGCACGCAAGAGGACCTTTGCAACGCAACCAGAAGGCCATTAATGTTTGGGCGCAGAAAGTTTAATTGCCATTGACTTGAAAAGAAGAAGAAGATTTACTAACTATATAGCAGACACTAACAAGATGTACAATTAGCATAATGTATTTATGTCTTGTGGCATTTTCCACCAGTCAACCCGTTGAGATAAGCGTAAAAACTTATTAGTGGCGGGACATAATTCTTGTATTTTTTCATAAAAAAATAACTAACTGCAGATACCGTTAATTGTCTTCAGGCTTAACTTGCCTGAACTATACTTACACTTAACGAAGCTATAGTGGAAGACTGTGACGAAGAAGGCGATAGGAACAGAGATACAGAAGCAGAGCCAGAACAGCCGGATGTACCATGGCAGGCCGAATGTAGCATCTGAAAATTGTCGTACAATATGTAGTATTATTTGATAGTGGATATATGTACTTAGTTCTCTCACCTTATTCTATCAGAAATTTGAATAATTACAGAATCACTGATAGTTACTTTCAGTACACACACAAACAATTAATTGATTCGTCATAATTAAGACAAACACACATCACAGATTTGCTTATGATACGTTTTTTTGATTGGTCATTCTTACATACATTGCACAAGGTACTCGAAGTATAACAATATTGCCTTATTGTTTTGCTGCGATAGTTGCTACGATACTCGTTGATATCTGATAAGTCCTGACAAGTAAGTCACGTTTAGTGTCAAAAGCTTCTACGTACCGATAGGTCCTTTGAAATATGCCACACCAGACACAGCAGTTGCCAGTCCACACGTTATCGTCATCATGACCAGACCCCATTGAGTGAAGTAGATGAGCCAGTATTGGATGTGTACAATCCTTTCTGGGAGGAGCAGAGATGTCAGCACCATGCCGAGACAGCCCAAGAACAACACGAATCTAATGCATAGCATAGGAAGTGCCATGCGGTTCCACTGCCAGCAACCGAGGTAGAAATCCGACGCGGTGTCATTTTGTAACTTCAATTTACTTAACCGAAATTGTTCTTGAATGGCACCCATAATGGCGGCCGTCGGTTTTCGATTGCGACTGTCTGGCATTTGATAACAATCGCGGCGATATTGGATATACATATAAAAAAAAACATTTGTTATCTCAGATAAATTAACTGGATATTATGTGAACGGTCCTGAACAAAGAGCCGTGAATTTGGCGTCGATCGATTGATCAAATGATGAGCTACTCATTTCATTTATTATACTGGCATATACGAGCTCTGCTAAAAGGTAACAAACAACGATAAAAGGGAGCGTTTGGTAGTGTGTGGTGGTTCCAACTCATTGTCATTCTACAATCATTAGGCGAGGTTAGAAGTGCAAGTCAGTCATGAATAAATTGTATAAATACATATTCAACAAAAGATGATAATGCTCTCATATCTATGCGCATTTAAATAATATTATAGGACAGTATCACCAGAAAACAATTTACAAGCGAAAGATTAAGACTTTAGGGAATCGTTTCATACCACTACGGAAAAACATATTAGATATGAACAAGTATTGTTTTACAATATCTTTAGTGTGTACAATTACTTATCTAGATTTAAATATAATAGATAGTAAATAACATTAGTTTTGATAGGTTGGATTAGAAAAAAGTACTTGAGTCATTTTACTATAATGTTTATTTACAAAAGTATTAAAATAAATTAACTTAATACACCTAAGATAATGTACAAAAATGATTCTAGGAGGAAAAGGACAAAAGATGAAGACTATAAAAGAGTAGATAGATTTATATAAAAAAAATTTATACTTGCTTTGTAAATGTAAGTGAATGCATTTTTTTTTGGTAAACTGCAGTAAAGTTGTACAAATAAATGTTCTTGACATAATAACACGATACCATTCAACACACAACTAACATTTATAAATATGTATAAACCACTAAACGCACGTGTACAATAATACATACATTCATTGCGTATTTAAAATAGAGTACAACGTCACTGGAGGTATTTACAAAGATGTATTCCTCAATTGAAAATTGTTAAAAATTAACACCTTTTTAACAATAATTGAATTAACACCCATTTAAAAGTTTTAAAGCTCTCCATCGCTAACAATTTTTGATAGCAAATGAGCTTGATGGTCTATCTATTTATGCTATGTCATTTGATAAAAGTCAAGAACTTGGTCAATCCTTCTTGTAACCGCAATTAGTAATCGTGGGATAAATAAATAGTCATACCTGCCATTGCTCATATCGTTTTTTCGCGATTTGAAATCAATAGTTCACAGTGGTTCTGAACAAGTCACTAGATTTGTTTCAGTACAGTACAGCCAGCACATCAAGTTACCCACTTTTGTTCCAAACTAGCTCTTATTACAACTGCATAAGATACCGCACCTTGACGTGTTGTTGTCTATTCAAAACTATTCTGCATCTGCCTACTCTTGAACGAGAAAAATGGAAAAGGATAGAGCGATTACAAAGTATACGGTCTCTGACCTTGATTGGCTAGCTACTTTTAATAGTTGACGAAATCTACGCTGTTGCGTTTGCCGGAAAAGATGGTGGAGACGAGATAGTCACGGAACAGCGCCATCATAACCACGATGCAGTGCGCGATGATGACCAGAACCGCGCACCCAATCACCACAATTGACGTCGGGCCCGGGTTAGCCCAGTTGAGCATCGGGTACACCCAAACTTCACCGTCTCTGAAAAATAGAGCAATCGCTTGCTTAGAGGTAGATTTAGAAGACCCAGCCTGCCGGTAGTGGCATAAGTAAAGCAATCTGCGTTCGTGATCGAGATTTGATATACAGGGTGACTTGAAGATGGGTGCAAAGCTTGGAGGCGAAAGTAGTTTAAACCATTTGAGGCATGGTTGTCTTAGACAAAGTGTCACATAATAAGTAAGTATTAAAAAACTAGTGAAACTTCGTCTAAGACAACAATGGCTCAAATGGTTCTAAATGGTCTATACTACTTTCGCCTCCAATTTATGTTATTATATTTTTAACGTTTAGTTAGAACCCGCCACGGGAATAGATGATCTGCGTGCGTATTGCAATGTTGCTTTGACAGTTAAGCAGCTCTGCTCTACTGTTAAATTAGCAATTATTATTGCGATTTTGCATTATATAGTTAAAATTATCATTATATACTAAATAAATAATAACATAAATATTAATACAGGTTGGACCAAAAGTCCTTTCACTTTTGAATCAGTAGCTGCGTCGGAGAGCGGCGCCGGGGCGCCGCAATATCGCAATGAAAATATTGTAATTATTAAAATATACGCCATAAAAATGAAGCTTCATCGATTCAGTTTATTAAGAGTTGGGTAAAAAAAATTCTTAAAGACAGGTTCAACGTTAAAACAACCAAGATCCGGCCGACCTAGGACATCAAAAGATCCTGAAAATGTGGAACGTGTAAGAGCGTCTATTCGTGAACAACCGAGACTCTCTATTCGAAAGCGGTGTAGCGTCTTAAATGTGCCCAGAACGTGGAAAATTTTGATGGTTTTAAACAACGATCGTGGTTTCAGCAAGACGGGGCAACATGTCACACCCCCAATAACTCATTGAGTGCAGTTCGAGAAATTTTCGGCGAGAGTAAAAAACGTATGGTCCACCCTGTATTAATAAAATTGTAGAAGAGTAGTCTTACGGGTTGGTTCCGCCAGCATAGTAGTAGATGATGGAGAAGGCCATGTAGAGCAGCGCCAAGCCGATCGGGTAGAGGAACTGCAGCAGATGCATGGGGTGCTTCGACGTCATCAGCAAAATGAACATCACTATTGAGTTCATGCCGTGGACGAAGAAGTCCAGCACCGGATCGAACGCGAATTCTTCAACTAAAGGAAAAAAACAACATTTAACTATGTAAACAATGAGCTGCCTGCTGATGTCTTCCTAATAGACTCGGGCTTCTTCTGTTTCTTGTTCTGATATCGTGGAATACTTAGCAATACAACTCACTCCCTACTGTCTACCCTAAGGGCTACCCACAGACTACTACGTAGATATGTATGTGCAACCCTGTATCGCATCCACTATCAGTGCGATCGTGGTCAAATATCTTGTTAGACAAAAAACTTAGAGAGAGAGCGCGTAGACAACAAACCAGTTTCGACCATGGCCTCTACAAACTTTGGAAAAGCAATCAATGGATTATACAGCGTGTGGCCTGTAATATGAGCAAAAAATTTAATCCATGATTCTACAGAGTATTCGTAGTTACTTTGACCTGGTCATAGTGCTCTAGTATACATAGTAGTAGTATAGTACTAGTAATCCAAAGGTATAATCTCTAGTCAATGTATATCAAAATCTTTAACTCGTTGTAGTAAATGACAATGTCAAGTTCTATGACTGGACTCATTTGCTTGCAATACATTGCTGGTTCGATTTATTTTGTTAGAAAATAACAATAAATTTATTTTTCAATTTAAAAAAATAATACTCGTCACTTTTTAAAGGGCCTACATTTTAATTTTTTGCTCCTATTACAGGTCACACCCTGTATAAGAAGGCATTGTAGTACTTACTTAGAGCGTTCAGGAAAGAGTAGTAGAAAATCGTGATGAAGTATGCTACCGGTGTAGTCATGACCAGCGACGCCCAGTAGAGTCTTATGTACCACGGTAATCCAGATGAATCTGAAACGTCCGAGAATCTTTGGTAAATCGTGTGTAAATTATATTTACCTACATAAAGGTGTAAATTAAAAATATATCATTTATTGCCCAGCTAACTTAGTTTTGTCCCCAGGCCCGTCCCGCCCCAGCCCCGTTTTATAGTAATTATAATCTTCCTTGATTTGTAGAGTAGTCGTTTTAGTTAGAAAACGTTTGTATGGGAAAAAGAAAAGAGCTGATTTTAGGGGTTTTCCGGCAGTTATTCGAATTTTTCTCGCCGTAAAAACCATTCTTGAACTTCATCGAACATTTTTTTTTAAATTGGCTAAATTGGTCCAGGCGTTGTTGAGTTATGCGCTTACTAACACATTTTGTGATTTATTTTTATATTATAAGATTATAGATTCTACATACGATTGCATGCAATACAAAACATCAGTATCTGATGTTCCTATTATTTTCAAACATATCTTATTAGCATTTTTACAATTCACACAGACAAGTCATTGAAATAAATAACATTTACTTACCTATAGATCCTTTGATATAGGCGACGACCGATACCATAAACGATAACCCGCTGGTTACCATTATCATGAACACTCCCCAGTGCGTCATATAGATGGGCCAGTATTTCAGGTTGAAGGAGTCCAGTGACAGGATCAGGGACGAGACGAAGATGCCCACACAGCCAAGGAACATTATGAGCCTGAGGCATAGCAGGTGGACGGGCGAGGAGCCCGTCTGCCACCAGCTGATGTAGAAATCTGAAGCCTCCTCATGGTTTAACGTGAGTTTATCCACACGGAACTGATCCTTAAAGTAGTTCTTAGTCGCGCCCATGGCCGCGGAGTTTAACCGACTGGGCGCTCGTGAGTTTTGCAGGCGACTCAAAATCCTTATCAGATTACGATTCATGATTTCTGCGGATCACCTAAGATAGCAGCATATAAATATTATCATGTTTCCCGGTTCAGACCGATATTGATTATTCATTAACAGAATATCTTACAATCGGTAGATTATTGTATTGATAGCGGAATACGTAGTACGTATCGGTTTACTTAATTCGTCATTAATTAAGTAACTATTCTCGGGTTTGAATAAGAATATACATACGAGTATGTACACTAACACAACAAATACTTTTCTTTACATTACACTTTGAATTATTTTTTATTAAACTTGCTATTTGAAATATCAGCCTTTTACGAGTAGTAAGTGTATTTCGATACAAAAATTATACATTTACACAGTTGCATTATCTATCTCTACTTCAGTTGATATCCCCGTTCGTTGTATAATTAACAAATACGGGGATTATTATTATATGGACTACCGCTCCATAGCACTGCACTACTATAACTAACCGAGGAATAGTGATCATGAAACAGTTTCGTAGTCCTCAATGAAGTTTAAATAACTACTCAATTGGGTATTGGGAATAATGAACCGTGTTGTCCTACCGATTGATTGATTTATTTATGAACAGTTTCTTCAACAGAACTATAGTTTCCTCATCAAATTCTGTCTGTTATCATAATTAAGTAGGCGTAAGTGGGTAGCGTGTAGATATAAATTAGTTAAAAGCCGTTTGATAAATTTTGAACTTTATTTAGTACGGATTGAATAACTATTGTTTTTCGTTGTAAGAATAAAACTAAATAAAAAAAAAACGTTAGATTGTCCTTGAAAATCCAGAAGATAGTCTTACGTTTTAAAAGATGTAACCGCCTAATCTTTTATTTACAGCAATCTGCAACTAGTTAATAAATGTACAACTGTCACTAAAATCGTTGCTTAGACAGAACTTGTGCTTAGTTGTTTTATATCACGGATCCACCATTATGTAATTGTGTTATGGATATTATTTTTCAATAACTTTTCGTTTCAACAACCCAATGTTTCAATATATATAAGCTTATATTAATAATATGCATGTTCTAAAAGTGGGTACTTACCTAACAAGTAAAAAAGTTGTGATTATGGTACCTACCTACTTATTATTTGTTTCGGAACGTACTCTACATTAATTATTTGATTAAAGTATCAAATTTGAAATAAATGAAACTGCTAACTTAAGTTTAACTTTATCTTTTATTCCATTGTGCCATTTTATAGATAAAGCCTAAAGAAATACAAAATATAAACGTACTCAGAGAGTACTTACACAGTAACTGAGTTTGATTAGATGCAATAATACATTATAAACAACCCATTTACTTGCAGTTAGGTAAAATCGATTTGATTTTGTTTTTTTCAGAATACTTATAGATTTTGGATACATACATAGCGTCAGGCTTAAGGACAATGCTTTCGAATCTGTATTTTAACTCCTGTTTTTTTTAATATAATAGATATAATTTTGTTGAGCAACTTTAACTTAATTATGTTATGGTCTCATCAATTGTAATTAAAATTTAATTTTGGTTTCCACAATAGCGATCATTCCTCATAAAAATTAAACAGTCATCATATTTTTCGTGTTAGTGGAATTTACAATCGAAACCGTCACCAGAATTTGTCTCTTTGGATTATATATTTTAGGTATTTAAAAGTAAAATGGACAAAGGCACATTTCAAAAATACACCCAGAGCAATATATTCCAGTCAAACTGATAATTAATTGACAAGCGAGTTGCCTTAAAAATATGTTAACGTCAGCGGTTATGACGAAATAATAAAATGAAATGATTTGGAGGTATGATCGTAAGGCAAGTAAGATCTTCAGGTCATATTATGATGTAGTGACCCGTATTCATTGCTCTAGGTGCAAAAGGTAGTACAAATATCACACAAAATTGGTACAACATCATCATTGCCTAGAAGTTCACAATTACTAACTTATAAACTTATAACTTATTTACATCACAGTCGCTTTAATGAAAATGGTTTTACTAGATTTGTGCTTACAACTATTTGTATAAATTATCTTACAACTATTTCGACAAAAGTATTTACAAAATTATGAGTGTCATGATATACATAGAAAGAGTCCCTATAACTTATAAACTTTATGTTTAATATTTTAGTTCGTCAACGCATTTATCTTAAGTCAGACAAACTTAAAATCACTACTATTTGACTACTACATGAATATTAGCTGCGTGAGCAGTTCAAAAAATAGTAAACGATTGTAAGTAGGTCAGTATTCATATATTATGTTGTTACAGTTGTAGTATGTCACAGTCATGGTCGAATTGTGAAGAGACGCCCATCAAACAACAATAGTCAGATCACCTTTATATCACATATTTCATAACAATGATGCTATTCGGTTGAAGAGTAGAGAGAATACTTAGCAAAAAATAAGATTGTCTGCATTCTCGCAAATAAAAGTAAAGTTCATATTTTTTACCCTACAGTTTTGTTTAACCTATACAATACTTAAACTGAATGAATGGAAACCATCCTTCTGCATGTAAAGTATTATTGCTTTCCATATTCCAATTGTGTCTTATATCAAGCATACCAAGTATATGTCAAAAAATATAAGTACATGTACATTAGGCATTAATCAGTTATAAGGCCACAAATGTGAGGCCTCATACAAACAGAGGGATAACACTGGAAACCTCCATGGTATTTTTTCATATTGAAAATTCTAAACTACGACGGCGGCTATGTGTTGCCGCAACAACCCCGCTATTGCTGTCTTCAAGACCGTAGTTTTGGAAAAGCCATCCCTGATGGATACATGGACTCTAAAATATAAAATTTGGTTTTGAGTTACACTTAGCTACCCTATGACATGAACTTATGGGCTTTGCTATGACACTCTTCTATAGTACTTTCTACGAGCCTATGACTCGTCTCCAAAGCCGTCGTTGTAGATCCCAGCGGTGGTGCGCAGGCGCCGGCAGATGGCGTCTCTAGCGGCGGCTACGGCTACCACCAGCAAATGCGTCAGCGCTAAGAACAGCGCCGTCAGTGTTATCACCACCATCGCCTGCTCCGGTGTTGACCAGTCTATCACAGGGTACATGTAGGCTTAGGGCTTTGCTATGACACTCTACAGTACTTTCTACGAGCCTAAGACTCGTCTCCAAAGCCGTCGTTGTAGATCCCGGCGGTAGTGCGCAGGCGCCGGCAGATGGCGTCTCTAGCGGCGGCTACGGCTACCACCAGCAAATGCATCAGCGCTAAGAACAGCGCCGTCAGTGTTATCACCACCATCGTCTGCTCTGGTTTTGTCCAGTCTATCACGGGGTAGATGAACGCGTTACCCCATCTGAAAAGAGATGGTAAGTTTTTAAAGTCAGACATTCTTAACTGATCAGGAGTTTTGAATGTGCTTACGTGTACTGCACGTAAATGTGCTCTACAACTAACTAAACCATACTTATGCCTTATTTCGAAACCATACTTTAGAAATAGTGATGATGACGTCATGAAATAATGTGTTTGAGCAAGATTACAACAGGTCTCGATTGTGGTTTGGTTGGAAGATAGAAGAAATTATTGAATAAACCCGAAGACGAGCCCAAACTCGTATTTCTTCTTTTTTCTTTCTCTGTACTCCTATCCCCGGTCCCACATAGGTATGGGAAAAACGAAGCCTTTTGACGAGAATACCATTAAACAATCACGTTATCTAATTATTAAAAATCAAAGTCATTTGACCACAAGTCGTGAATTCGTGATGACGTGACGATCACACATTAACATTGTGTTGTTAATAGGCATATCAAGTTTTACGATTCAAGTAAAAAGTGTTATAAGGTCTTGGTAACGTCATTAATATTGGCGTGGATTTAATTTACGAAATAAATAATCCTGTAAGAAGTTCATACTGTCACAGATGATATAATAGGACAAACAATAAGTAGATGTTTAATAGTTTGGTGTGAACTCATAACATTGAAGTAAAAATTGAGTATCTATTTAGCAAATAATCTACCACACTCGATTCTTTGCATTTTTATATGACTTCAAAAAAAGGGAGGTTCTCAGTTCGACCTGTATCTTTGTCCGCGAATATCTCGCGTTTGGCTGGACCGATTTTTATGCGGTTTTCAGTATTTATTTACTCGTAGATCCGACTTTGTCAAGTAATTAAGTCAGTTTACAGTACGATTATCCTACAATTTTGATGGTGCGCCATGTCGGTTATGTAATCTTATATCAATTCAGTTTGTTAAACTACATAAGTACTACTACATCGTCCTGAAAATAATGGAGTGTTTTTTAGACGACGCGTTTGGTGTATTGATTAGCGCTACTGACTATTACGTCGGCCGTCGCGGGTTCGAATCCCGCAAAGGGGCATATGTTTGTGTGATGAGCACGAACATTTGTACCTAAGTCATGGATGTTATATGTATTTAAGTATTTATGGGAGACGCCCGCGTCATAATCGTTGTCTGGTACTTCGTAACACAAGGAAGAAAATTCCTTACCACGAAACCAGACAATTGTGTGTTGTCTGGCGCATATTTATTTATTTATTTATTGATTTATTTATTTATTTTAGCGGTGTTGGTTTCTGGCAGATTTGACAGCCCAAAGGAAAGGATACGGATATCGCACACTACTTTGTTTATAAATAATTTGAACTTGTGAGCCCTTGACCATTTGACATGTCAGCTGACCTCATCGAGGTCGCTGAATTACGAAACACGTTGTTTATTAGTCACCAGAGAATCTCCATTCGTGCGTTTCATCTTTTTATGATAAGGTCGTGTCGTTAGACGATTCAATAGAAACACAAGTACCAATTACGCATCGCATTGCAACACCGCTACCAAGGTTTGTTCTATTGATTGATCGGATTGTCAATAACTCGAGATGTGTCGATGCACTATGCTCTATGTCGAAATGCCATTATCTAACCATTAACGTACTTCGTTCTTGCTGGGATCGGCGAGGTTTTGGGAGTACCTACAATACGACGTATTACACCTAATGCAATAATATTGTAAATGCTCATCAAATCTATGTTGGCGTATTAGTCCATGGTAGTTACACCTTACCAACTTTAACAACTATTGTAAAATGTAGAGCTGGTGTCATCTGCGTCTATCTCATGAACGATAAATAAGCAGTAATGACAGCCGTTAGGTTAAACACGTTCATCATAATCACCATAAAACCGGCCGAATACTGATTTTGAATGACATAACCAATTTGAATATACTTCACACATTATGCAGTTATGAAGGTCAAAAAATGCTAGTCCAAGCAAGGTCGGTAAATATTACAATGAATTCTAATTCAAGAGCAGAATCAAAATTTTGAACCTTTGTTGTGATAAGTTATAGGTGGTTCGCAAATGTAGTTTATTGAAGTCATTCTTTTGAGCTGAGTAGGTTTTTGCGAAAAGAGATAAGTAAGTAGCTATTCTAGGTATGCTTTGGAAGCCGTTTAAGCTGTTAGTTTAGTAGTTAGTTTATCAAGAATTTGAAACACATGGTCCTGATTTCATGCCGGCATTCTTACCAGTAGGAGCATATCTATGCACATTGATATAATGCCTATGCATAACGAGTTATTATATTATATTTGTATATATTTGTTTCTTGCAGGAAAACCTTTACTCAGCAGTGGGACGCTTACGGTCTCACTTAACATGTCAGTTGACACTGACGGGTGAATGCCTTCCGTGTAGTAGTGGGCGAAAGTGAAGCATGTAGGCCAGCGCAAACAATAGTAGTCGCATGATATGCAGCAGCTGACTAGGTTGCTCCAAGAATGCATTAAAATCAGGTAACCATGGCAACGTGAGATGGCAACACTTATGGGTCGACGCCCCCAGCTTGGTAGTATAGACGACCGTAAAAGCAAGTAGTCCGGCGCGAAGGATAACGCTGCATGCTGAAAGCCGGCTGGGGTGACCCGGCTCCCGAGAAAACTTGATATAATGCTATAGGTAACTATGAAAACCCTCATTTGTCGAAACCCCCTGTATAGTAGTACGACGGTGAGGAGCAAGAAGGCCAGCGCAAAGAAAATGCAACCAAGTGGGGTGCCCCTAGATCACATTACTATCAGGTAACCCTGGCAACACTTACGGGTCAACGCCCCCGGCGAAGTAGTAGACAACGGTGAAGAGAAGGTAAGCCAGCGCGAAGAAAAGTGGCTGCATGATGTGCAGCAACCGGCTGGGGTGCCCTGAGAACACCAGCTCGAGGAACATCACCACTGAGTTCACGCCGTGAAGCATCACGTCTAGAACAGGGTTCGGCGCGTAGTTGTGGATCTTGGGAGCTGGAATTAAAAAAAAGTGTTTTATAAAATCAACGTTATTTGATAAATAAGGCATCACAAGGTTTACATCCTTGAAACTCTGATCCGTTAAAAGACATCAACGAGAGCCACATTTACTTTAAGTGGTTGAATAAACTAAAATCAAAACCGGCCAAGTGTGAGTCAGACTCGCACGAAGGGTTTCGTACCATTGACATAGGTAAAAATTTTAAGTGTGTACCTATTGCCATTATTGTTATCGAGCAAAAAAGATACGTTTGTTGTATAGGAGCCCTTGAATAATATTTATTTGTTTTCGTTTTTAGTATTTGTTGTTATAGAGGCAACAAAAATACAAAATTTGTAAAATAATCCAATGTGTAGTTATCGCGGTTGTTGAGATACAGTCTGGTGACAAACAGACGGACGGACGGACATACGGATAGACGGACAGACAGCGAAGTCTTAGTAATAGGGTCCCGTTTTTAGGGTTCCGTAGCCGAATGGCAAAAAACGGAACCCTTATAGTTTCGTCAAGTCTGTCTGTCTGTCTGTCTGTCTGTCTGTCTGTCTGTCCGTCCGTATGTCACAGCCACTTTATTCTGAAACTATAAGCATCACATAGCTGAAACTTGGTAGGTAGGTGTATTTTGTTCACCGCTTTTTGATTCAGATACAAAAAGTAAGAAAAAATAATATTTAAGGGGGGGCTCCTAAAACCTAAAAATTTTTTTTTACTCAAACCTATGCGTGTGGGGTGTCTATGGATAGGTCTTTTAAAATGATGTTGAGGTTTCTAAAACCATTTTTTCTAAAAGTGTAAGGTTTGAGATATAGACGCTTCCAAAGTGGTAAAATGGGCGTCCCCCCCCCCCCCCCTCTAACTTTTGAACTAAGAAAGTGAAAATTTTGAAAAAAATATATGATGTAGATCTCAACAAAAACTTGCAACGAAAATTGGTTTGAAGGAGATCGAACCAGTAGTTTTTGAGATATTGCACATTTTTATCAACCGCAAATATAACTTTGTCTTTCATACAAACACTATGAAAAACAAAGTTATTTTTGCTGTCGCAATATATTGTGATGTTTTCGTTAAGTGAAAGTAAGTGGACCCTGAATTCAGTTAAGGGTGGCACGGAACCCTCAGTGCGCGGGTCCGACACGCACTTAACCGGTTTTTACCCTTTGGGTACGGAACCCTCAAAATGATGTCATTTATGCAAATCATAAAGCTAAAGTAATCAACCTATTTCTAAAGTACTTACTTTAATAAATAAAGCAAACTGAGATGTATACGCAGTTAACACAATATTTTAGGGATACGCAGACAAACAAGTATACATTATCGTGCGTAAACATTTGCAAACGGCCGTCTGTAAATCAACACATAAGTAGGAACATTTTATGTGCTAGCAGGTTTGTCGTACATAAACATTTATGGCAAATAACTCATGGTCAAAGCCCTGTGGTGTAGCGAAAATGTTAGTTACCACTTCATGTTCTACGCTGAGACATTGCAAAATGTCGTAAACTAATAGTAAAGTGAAGACAATACCTATTCTAAGAAGTGTTAACCATTTAATCTGAGATAATATATACATGTTCAATCACTTAATATTAAGGGCATGTTCACAATGTCAAAATAAGTTCTGGTAAGCATTATCTGCCAGATACTTTTTATGAAATGACGTCCTATAATATTTTAATTATACGTTGGTTATTGCTGATTTGTCTATGATGAAATAGACCGTTAGCATTACAGGAAATACTATTCTGAAAACAAAGTAAGTGGAGTACTTTCTGAGGCACGGGTGTGTCACCATCGCCAATTTCCTGATTGCGAGCTGTTTCTGAGTATTTTCGAGCAAGACGGAAAACCCCCTGTTTCGGCCTGATCCGGGTTTTGTTAAGTATGAATAATTTTAATAAAAGGATGATAGTAAGTTAAAAGGTATTCACGACTATTAACTTATTACTTACATGTTTTCAGGATTCCCCAGTAGAATACAGTGATGAGGAAGGCCACTGGAATCGCAATGTTGTACAGAACCCAATAAGTTTTCACGTACCACGGCAGACCGAAGGTTGCATCTGTAGAAAATAAGAATACCGCTGGAATAAACAAACTTCTTTGGTTTTGTTAAAACAACTGTATTTTTTAAATAGTAATTATTTGCATTGTAAAAGTTAAAGTTTGTTACAAAAAATTAAGAAGAAATGGTTGAAGAAGAATGGTTATGAAAAATAATATTTTTCTTCTCATTTACTTTACGGTCAAGATTTTCCGACTACATTCGGAAGGACGTGTGTCAAATATTGTTTAATGACGTCATTACACATTCGTATATTACCTAAAATAGTAATTTAAAATAAAACCTTTAACATACACTACTTATTTTATAATATTTTTTATATCTAATTCCGCATATAATGTTTCACTTATTGTTCTTTGATAGATACGTGGTGTATTGTTAAAATAAAATACCAATCTATTCAACCTATTATAATTACTACATATTAGAAAAATAAATCTATAAGGGAAAAATATTTTTATTAATTATCCGGTTATTGAACAGGGCCTTCTGATGTGCAAAATACCAAAAAGCGTTTTCCCGCAAGGCGATCAATTTTTTTATTTGGTTTGTAGGTACTACATGTACTCTATTTAGAGCCAGATAAAGATCTACTCAATTAATACCTAATTATGTTAAAGTGCTACACTGTGATGTGAGTGATACTTATATCGTCAATTAGCGTGTGAGCAGAAGCCCTATTTTTGAATCACTCGCGTTAATATGGCGTGCGATTATCTTTCATAAATGTTTAATTTTCGAATAAATATCTGTTACAATCCAAAATGTTTCATTCATCGTCGGGACTCAGTTTGGATAACACGTATCTCTTACGCGTACAAGAAAAGTGCAACTACCTTCAATATATTTGTCAATAAGGATGGGGTAAAGTATCGATATTTCAGACTATCGATACTTCGTCAACCTCATCATGCGCAAATATCTTATCAGAAGTGACTCCAACTCTAGTCTTAGTAGCAAGCGTGACAGAGAAGAGGAACCTAGCGAAGAATGGCAACACCCAAAACGTACAGCAATACAGAAGCCAACATCAAATAAACCCATATTCACGACATCAAATCGCTTCAGTGACCTTACTGTCGAACAGGAGAATCAGTTATCTGAGCCACTGCTTACTGCTGTAACAACAAGGAAAAACCCAAACAGAATTCCTCCAATAATTGTATTAATCCAAGATGAGTGGACACATGAAAAAGTACAGCTGTCTGTAATGAAGCATACCAAGAACTTCCATCTGCAATATAAAGGGAATAAAACAGTAGCCATTCACTGTTACTCGTCGGATATCCACCAGACTATCAAGGAAAGCCTTCGAAATGAAAACGCTCGCTTCCATACATACACGCGTAAAGACGAAAAGATGTTCAAGGTCGTCATAAGGGGATTGCCTGCATATTTTGAAGATATTTTACCCGAAGAACTCGATAAGCTCGGCTATAAAAACGCTACAGTTACCAAACTAACCTCACCATCGAAGCAACCAGCTCCATGTCCTCCTTTCCTCGTTCAACTACCCGCGGGGACAGAGATCTCAAAGTTCCGGCAAATTAAGTACATTGGAAATTGCGTAGTTGACATTCGCAAATTCAAGCCCAGTCTCTCTTCTGGAACACAGTGTTTTAGATGTCAAGGCTTCGGTCACTCGTCGCGAAACTGCAACCTTCCTCCCAAATGCGTTAAATGTACGGAACCCCACGCAAGTCAAGAATGTCCTAAGAAGGACCGGACACTACCCGCTAAATGCTGCAATTGCCTTGAAGATCACCCAGCTAACTACTCAAAATGTATTACTCGCCTAAACAAAAAATATCTTAACAGAATTAAAGAAAAAATTTCTGATTCCCGAAATAAAACCCATGTAAAGGAACCCAAAAGTAACATACTTCCCAGTTATTCAAAACTGGTGGATAATAACACAAAACTGAACACGTGGGCCAACATTGTCTCTTCCAAGCAAGCGGACGTACCAACACCTGCGCCACGGCAATATGAAAGAACTTCAGGCCACGACGACACCACGAAGCAGATGCTACAAATTATTAATGTAATTAAGACGATAAAACAACAATTCTTGGAATGTAATACAATGTTAGATAAGGTAGTCCTGATATTAACTCATTTGGATCAGTATGTGTAAAGCACAGACAAAAAGCTTACGAGTAATATATTGGAACGCCGACGGTGTCGGCGTAAAGCAGAGCGAGCTCTTGGACCTGGTAAGTGATCTTTCCATTGATGTGGTGGCAATTTGTGAAACTAGGGTGACGCAGCGAATCGATTTGCATTTTCCTGGGTATGTTTGTTATCGTGAGGATAAGCATCGTAGTGGCAGAGGACAAGGTGTAGCAATACTCGTAAAAGAGGACATTGACCACCTTCCAATACTCACACCCGAGACTCAATATATCGAGGCAATAGGAGTTAAAATAAACGTAGGTAGGTGTTATTACACAGTTTTCTCTGTCTACCAATCTCCAAATTTACCACTTCTTACAAAGGATGTGGATACCCTTCTGGAATCAAATAATCATGTTCTACTTATGGGCGACTTCAATGCCAAACATGAATATTGGTATCCTGGCTCAAAAAACAGAAACGGGAATCAGCTTTATAGCCATTTCCTTAACCATGACTTTGCCATTTATGCGCCGGATGAACCTACTCTAATACACTATAGAGAAAAATTTAAACCTTCTTTGCCTGACTTATTATTAACACATAATGTACATGATGTTTATGACCTCCAGACCCTGCATGCACTATCCTCAAACCATCTCCCGGTATTCTTCAAGCTTCAGGCAAATGTAGAACGCAAACCTATACAAAGACACAACTACGCAAAAGCCGACTGGACTCACTATCGCTCATATTTAAATAACAATATCCAACTATCTAGCAGAGTCTTCGAGACAGATTCTGATATTGACGAGGCTGTCAGTCATCTTACAAGCACTATTATCTCAGCAAGAGATGCTTCTGTACCCCTGGTGACGGTTTCGTATAAGTCATATCAACTCCCTCGTAAAATTAAAAGGTTAATAACTTTCAGAAATAGACTACAAAGACACTACCAGAAAGAATCGGAATTGTCTACTAGAAAATATCTTCGCACACAAATTAATTTCTTAAATAAAAATATCCGCGCAGCCATTAAAAGTCATAATGACAACATCTGGAATAATAAACTTAAAAGAGTGGACAATCCTGGTGCTGACTTGTGGCGCCTTGCAAAATCAGTAAAATCAACACCATCTTCTTCCGTAATCCCACCATTAAAATGTACTGACGGAGCAGTGGCACACACTACATATGACCAATGTGAGGCACTGGCCTCGGTATTTCATAGCAATATGACACTAACCAGTGATTGGCATGATGAGTCCACCTTCCAGGAGGTCAGTGATGCGGTCTCTGTGTTGACAAATTATGAACCTCAAGCTGTTTGTGACTTGACCCGTCCTAAAGATATTCTGAATCATATCCGAAAACTGAAACTAAGGAAAGCTCCTGGCGTTGACAACATGCCTAATTGTTTAATTAGAAACCTTTCCCAAAAAGCCATAGTCCTACTTACCAAAATTTTTAATGCATCGTTAAGACTGTCCAGATTTCCACCTGCATGGAAAACTGCAAAAGTTATAGCCATTAAAAAGCCAGGCAAGGATGGGTCTGTACCTGTTAGTTACCGCCCAATTAGTCTTCTTCCGTGTCTCGGAAAAATCTTCGAAAAAATTTTGTACGACCGGTTGCTTAAACACACACAATATAGACTGATGAATGAACAGTTCGGATTTCGAAGTTCACACTCCACAGTACAGCAACTCGCAAGAGTTACAGAAACAGTTGCAAACAAACTCAATCTTGGTCAGCATTCAGGTATGGTGCTGTTAGACATTGAGAAGGCGTTTGACACTGTTTGGCATGAGGGTCTCCTCTTCAAGCTTATCAAAAACAATGTACCCCTGCCTTTAGTTAAAATTGTTCAGTCCTATCTTAGTGATCGCACATTTGCCGTGCATATAGGTACAAAGTCATCAAAAAGCCGCTCTATATCCGCTGGAGTCCCCCAGGGATCTATACTGGGACCTCACCTGTTCTTGATATACCTAAACGACTTACCTAGACAAGCAAGAACTGACCTAGCGTGCTTTGCAGATGATACCGCATGCTTTACATCATCTTCTGACGTAGATCTGGTTATTGCTAGACTACAACTAGCTATAGACGGTCTCTGTGAGTACTTTGTTAAGTGGAAGCTAAAATTAAATGCAGCTAAAACTGAAGCGATAATGTTCAGTCGAATGAGAATGGTTCCAACTAAAAACTTGAAAATTGATGGACACATAATTCCTTGGAGTAACACTGCAAAATATCTCGGCCTAATCTTGGACCGCAAGCTGCTATGGACGGACCATGTAGCTCATACACGCCTCAAAGCGATGAAAGCGTTTGGTGCCTTCAGCCCCTTGTTGAATCGTCGAGCAAATCTTAGCTGCCACACTAAATTAGGCATTTATAAAACTTTAATTCGACCATGTGTCACGTATGGCTGCCCTGTATGGTGCAATACATGTAAAAGCAATCACGGAAGACTACAAGTGATCCAGAATAAGGCCCTTAAAATAGCATATAACACTCCTTTTAAAACTAACCTATTAGAATTACACAAACATATTAATTTGCCTACTTTGCATGACCATGTTTTAAAACTAGCAAAAACCTTTTACTCTAGAATTGATCAAAACCATCAAAACAAATTAATTTCATCAATTGGTAAGTCACGGCCGAATGACTTTAATCGATATCGATACGTCACCAAGCTACCACATCACTACACATTAGCCGACGACGACGACTGACACGGCCCCTCACGGCCCGCAACTCGCATTCCGGTCCCGGCGCTCGCACTGCTTATCTATACGATACGCACGCACGAACAATAACTTAAATAGTAAAACAAGTGTGTTCATATTGATATATTTACTGCGAAATAATTACTCTGTTACCTAAATCAATTATAATACCTAGAAAAAATTAATATAATTGGTCAGTGAAAAAGATCGGTGTTAAATGTTATTATTAAAAATATATATATATATAATTTATATCTACAATAACTTACTTTAGTGCATAACTTTGTGATTTAATAATGTGTCATTTGTGTTTCACAACATAGCTCATCGTAGGAAAGCAAAGTAATAACTTAATAGGTACCCGCTTTTTAGAATATGTAGTAAACGAACAACTGTGCAAAGTGTTCGTAGGTATGCTACTCGTATGTATAATGAACAACGTAAGTAACCTGTTATTTAATGTTATTCTGCAAATAGTTATAATAGGCATATTGCCTCATAAACTTCTTAGTTATTCGCTGTTCTAATTCTAGGAATAATTTACACTAGAACTAAGACTATTACTGTAATTTCTTTCAAAATAAAGACCTTTGAAAATCAAAAATCAATCCAAAATGTTGTGATTCAAAGTTTTAGCTGACTTATAATTGATTTTGAGTGAAACAAATATAGAGCTCCGGACTGCCGTGTCACACACAACTCTGCTAACTTGAAATAATCGAGTTACGGCTAACCAGTGCTAAAGTGTTTTAAATTTAATCCTTTACATCATACAAAAACAAGTAAATAAAAAAAATGGTTAGTTACTGAGAAAATACAATTTACCAAGTCGTTCAACTCAAAATTTTAGCTTTTTAATCACGCCAAACTCTTTCATCTCAAGTTAGAATATATGGGCAAGTTCACTTGCAGCATTTGCTATGTAATCATATCTGTTAACTAAAGTTAAAAGGGTAGTATTTGGAGTAAAACCAGGATAGATGCCCCATTTTTTGAAATATCTCCCTAATTTTAAAAATAACAATTTCATATCAATAATTGTTATGAATTAAGTTAGTGTAATTCTTCATGTTAAACTGTCATATTTTTAGATCTACAAATTACAGATTTTGCAAATTTTCGATTTTTGTAGAACTCCTTTTTTGGGAATAGATGCCTACCAGTATGGATAGTTGCCCCACCATAAAAATACTAACAAGGATAAATGCCTTTGGCGCAGTACGTACTGTATAAACATAAAACTCAACCAAACTTTTATGAGATTGTGAGGACAAGAGGTGTTTTAGCAGTAGGAGGCTATTCCTAAAACAGAAACACTTTCCAATAAACATGAGCCTAATAATAAGCAGCATTTTGCAGTTTTTAAAGTATTTTATATGTCATCGTTAGCATTATAATCCTACATAATTTGAGATCAAATACAATAACCATAATAAAATATACCCATGATATTTCTGTCCATTTCCTGTCTTTTGTATTTTCGTGCTACAATCAGTCAATAGACCTAATATTAATGTATACATGTTATCGCATAAAAAATATAACACAACACAAATATAATAATATGTTCAAAACATACCATGAAACCACATATGGGTATACGTGGTGTACGGAGGGATAGATGCCCCTAGGGGCACCTATACCGCAAAAAATCAGGGCAATTATCCTTTTTGATAGGGATAGATGCCCAAGTATTTTTTTAAAAACAAAAAAGCACCTATTTACATTTAGATGCATACTTGATGAATCAGTTTATATAGGTTTTACTTCCATACTTAATATGAGCATTTAAATCATTAAACGAAACTTTTATTCTAAAACCGTCGCATCCCATTTTTATTACTGTCTACTATTGATACCTATCTACAACATTCCCAAGGAAAGTTCTATGTTTTTACAACATAGTTAACATTTAGCTTCTGAATATTTATCGAAAAAGCCTGATACTAATCTCTTTTAACTTGAGTTAAGATAGGCCGCGTGACCACGTTTGTATGAAAGAGTGGCTATACCTATCTCTTCTTATGCACATAACTACACTAATTATGAAATTAAATGAAAAATCATTGATGCCCCTTATTCTATACTTATTTTCTAATGATACTAAAAACAAAAAAGTTAATTTTTTCATTTAATTTAGAAGATATAGGTATAAGTTTGTCCAAAACTTTAAGGACGATTTACTCAAAATGACGTTTTTCAAGATAGAAGAGATGTGCCTGACACGGCAGCGGAGCCCTAATCGTTGTGATGCGGCACGAGGTCGGGTGACCGCGAGACGTGATCCCGATGCGAGCTACGTGCATCTTTATTTTATTATTTAGCCTTTGGATGTGATAATAATATTTAACGTGTGTTCATTGTCATTATTTACCCTATCAGTCACAGTCAGATATTTTCTGCCTCGACTCTATCTATTAGGTGGTATGTTTAGAAAATAACCTAGATAAAACACTAATATACCAATCATGTACTTAACTTACTACCTACGTAAATGTATTCGTTTAAATAGAATGTAAACTCATATATTAGCATCGTTAGCCTAGTTATTAGTAGTTAGTTAAGCATTCATTTTATTTAGAAATACCTAATTTATACACATTTTTTACATTATGTAGACTTAAAGATAACATAAGGTAACGTCAACTTTCAATTAGCACGACTGATTAGAGGTCGACATTGCAATAAAGTTCATTCATACGGGACCTTCTTCGATTAGTTTGCCTAAGGATGTACAACAAAACAAGGTGAATGTTTTCAAGTCATGTTCTCAAAGTCATAATCATGCTTCGTTACTAGTGAAATGACGTTGCTACAATATTAAAATGATTAACCGCTTTCGATGCCGATGAATTCTAGTTGACTAAACTATCACCTACATAACTGTACATTCGAGGTCAACGAAACAAAAAACGCTCACCAATCGGTCTCCTGAAATACGCATATGCTGAGATCGCTGTGGAAAATCCAGTTGTGCCAACTATTAGGAGGAAGCCCCAGTGCGTGAAGTAAATCGACCAATAAGCCAGGTTGGGCTCCAGTGCCAGAGAAGCGGCGCACACGCACGCCGAAAACAGGAAGAGGAAAAGTCGCAGAAGTAACAGCGGCCGTGACACGTGACTGTTCTGCCAGCAACTCACGTAGAAGTCCGAAGGCGAGCTGTGCTCGAGGAGACACATCCTCCACCGACACTCTTTGAAACAATTCGCACTTTCCATTGTCCGTGATGAAATTTACCGTCTACGAGTACACTCACTTAGTATACAGCGGCTACTGGCCTTTTGGCCTTGTTCGCGTGACGCGCAAAACTGAGACGAAATTAACAATTGAACATTATCACAAGGAAACGCCTTTCCCTATTTGTTACTTGCACTATACTGGCTCGAGAACTGGAGAAAACGGCGAAATCAACGAACCGTAGGACTGCGATGCGATTGTGAGACTGAACTGGTTGCTCATTCAAGAGTCAAGGTCTTACGACATAACCTAGATCGACGCCGGATTGGCGGAATGAAGATGATAATTTTAGCGTCGATTGGACTCGTATTTACAATGTCTATTTACTTTATTAATTTGCTTCAGACTATGCATGCGTATCAGTTTAATTGGTTTTAATTGACTTATTTCCTAATTCTAGGAACGGTAGTGCAGTTCGATCGCAAGGAAGCGATAAGTTCTGACCGTGAGAACTCGTACAATGCCATGCAAAACGCAATATATTTTGAAGCGCACGCGTGATGGCACAGTTGCGTTTTTCTGTATTTTTGTGACACGCATGATGATATCAGTTGTTGTAACTCATGTGTTTATGGCTCTTTTAACCCATAGGTCACCATTTAAATTCTGCATTAAGTGTCTTAGCACGTGCTATTGCAAAATCAAAAGATCCGTTTTATTGTAGAGCCATAAATTGTATTTAACACGTGGGCAATTATTCGATAGTCTAAAAACATTTCAATATGTAGCTTTAATTTTCGAGAAAATATTTGTCCATTTGGGAGAGTCGTATTTAAGACACGACCGTACATACTCAAATATTGTCTGTTATTTTATCAAAGTTAGTCGTGGCCAATATATGAACATAATTGGAGATAGATATATTCGGACCTTTAAATGCCATATTGTATGTTCAGAATTATCACATCAGATTTATCTCGAAATGAGTTTTATGGTTTCAGTTTACATCAAAAGAAATGCGTGCTATTTTTGGGTCGAAAATGACCCACTGGGCAAATATGGGTTAAGATACTGGAAAATAATTTGATACCTACGAGTACTTCATAAATGAAAGAAGGCCCTACAGTTTAGGTATTTTTGAAGACTATCATTATAGATAGACGAGATACAGAAAAACAACAACTGTTTAAAATACAATTTTGTATCTACCATGCACATAAAAGTGTTGTATTGTACATTTCAGACCACCTCCTACAAAGTAAGTAAAGAAAATCTGTTGTCAATATTAGAAAGAAAATAATAACAAAGACTTGTTTTCTAGGATCAACAAAACATATTTCAACATTCTGTAATATTTTATGTGAGTGTCCTTTAATTGTTACTTTTAATTTTAACTGCTAATGGTACATATTAACATTAACTAGTGTAATTATGGCATGTTCTGTAGCTTGTCACAGTATTTTATCCGACATTTGCTAATGATTGCGAAAACTGCCCTTGGTAGCTATTTCACCTTTAGAATTAACTTTATTATTGTAAGTTATGTTGTATCTCCATAGTTAATTTCAACATCAAATAATTTGGTGCGGGTGCCGGGTAGTAATCATAGTAACGCGGATGTAAGGTCATTTATGTTTTGATTTATCTATGCAGATTCGATTCGTTGCAAAATTCCATGACCTTAGATTAATTTTGGTCGTATGTTTTTTTGCTTTTAATTTGACTAACGTTACGCTTATGCTTGGCTATGTCACAGATAATATAATACTACGCTGTGTATTCAATCGATGTCTTATTATTTTGCTGATGCCAAAAACTAATACATTATGCATATAGTTTAATGGGCTGGCATAAAAGTCATATTGAAATATATCAAAACAAACATTGACCTGAGACAACAAACGCAATTAGCACCTCTTTACAATTGTGTCGTAGTCTAAAAAAAGTCAGGCACCTGTTTGCGGGAGAGCATACTTCAGCCTGGTATGAGAATAGATTGCGATTTGTGTCAGTAAGCCAAATGTGAGAAGAACTAGTGCCATTCGCCACTCCAAACGTCAACCGTCACACTGAGAATATTGGTAATTATTTATCATTCTCCCCATGCTACTGGTACGTAATCGTGTTCATGCTTCAATATTTATGTATCATTATAGGCCATAAACACACTGTACGTGACTACCATATCCGTTGAGTCTTCTTTATTTACTACACACATGGTTTTAAGGTGCGTTAATGATAAATATCTATCTGTTTTCTGTGGTGTTTACAAACATTATTATAATCTGATGGAATTAATAAACAGTGGCATTGTGATAACGACCTTGCTAGTTACAATCTATACATATAAAAGGCTTTGTCCTGAATGACTGACTGACGGATCAACGCACAGCCTAAACCGCTGGTCGTAGAGACCTGAAACTTGGAAGGTGTGTTCTTTGTATGACGTAGGGATCCGATAAGAACGGATTTTTAGAAATTTCACCCCTAAAGGGTTGAAAAAGGGGTGCAAAGTTTGTATGGGAAAATGTGATTCCTTGGTCCGATCTACTTCAAATTTTGCATAAACATTCTTTAAAAATAATAACGAAAAATGTGTATCAAATTTTATTTAAATTTATCTTGTGACGGGGTTTAAAAGGGGTAGAAAGCTATTTTGGGGATGATTTGCTAAAAAAATTGATATCAATACTTCTTGGTGCTTATGATTGAAATATTTTTTATTTCATTTTTGACAATCATTTGACATATCTGAGACAGAATGTTTTGACACATGTTTGTTATTGATGTTGCTCTCTAGAAGAGATTTTATTCCTTAGAATTGTAATAATATTGTTTTGTGTTCAAAAAGGGTAGGTATCAAGCGGTATGTGTCCAGTGTAGATTGCAGATCGTTTGTTCATATTGTCGGTGGACATTCTACGCTGCTCCTGTGGTAGACGGGTGTCCAATCTGCAACTTTTCGTGGGGGGCCTATGTTTAGCAGTGGACGGCTTTTAGGTGTTGATGATGATGATGGCGTAGATCTTTACATAGAATTGTCCCTTTGAATTTACGATTTGAACAAGAAAGTAGAGTATTCGCTATAACCATAAACAAAGCTAAAGTTCAAACTCTTAAAAGGTAGCGGGAGAAGACTTGAGAGAATTCGCTTCTCCCACAGCCTGTATGTGGCATGATGCTGTGTAAGCGCAGAGAGTAGCCTGGTCTTATTAGTACCCGAAAGAAATATAAGTACCATTAAGGAAAGGGCGTAGGAAGTATTTCTATTTCGTTGTAAAATAAAACAACGAAATAGAAATACTTTTAGACGACGCGTTTGGTGTAGTGGTTAGCGCTCCTGACTACTATGCCGGCGTCGCGGGTTCGAATCCCGCAAGGGGCAAATGTTTGTGTGATGAGCACGAACATTTGTACCTAAGTCATGGATGTTTATAATATGTATTTAAGTATTAATGGGAGACGCCCCCGTCATTATCGTTGTCTGGTATTCGTAGCACAAGGAAGAAAATTCCTTAGTTCGAAACCAAGACAATTGGTGTGTTGTCTGGCGCATATTTATATTTATTTATTTTATTTGTGTTACGAAGTACCAGACAACGATTATGACAGGTGCGTCTCCCATAAATACTTAATTACATAAGTATAACATCCATGATATAGGTACAAATGTCCGTGCTCATCACACAAACATTTGCTCCTTGCGGGATTCGAACCCTCGACGGCCAGCGTAATAGTCAGGAGCGCTAACCAATACACCAAACGCGTCGTCGAATATAACATTTATCTATACACGTATTTCTATGTATATATTTTAAAACTGGATGTTTTCGTTTTTTTGTTTAAAGGCGCTAATCACAGGAACTATTGGTAAGGGTATAGAATATGATAGATAGCTAATTTATCTGGGAAGGCTATAGAAGTAGTTTAATGCGTATAGGTATAGGCTTATAATTTTTCGCTACGATCTATGGGAACGGAGTTAAACTAAAACGCGCGTACGAAGTCGCGGGCGGGCCGCTAGTATTTTAATAAAGTAATTAAGCAACTCCTTGCCCAAACATTTCTGAAAACATTCTCAAGTTTTAAGAAATACCGTAACCGTTCTTTGTTAAATTAAACTTACCTGGTATTTCAAGGCTGGGATTCTTGATACACATGGCGATTCCGAACGCTGACTCCAGTACTATCATAAGAAGTCCCCAATGGGTCATGTACAAGAGGAACAGTTCCACTGGGCCCCAGAACGAGCTGACAGACCACGAGATCACGGAGAGTGCCCATAGGAAAATGGGGACTCGCCAGTATAGAGGTGATATTTTCTCGAAGCAGCATTTTCCGAATTTGTCTATGGTGGGTTCGTTGAGCCTGCAGCCGCCGCAGGAGCGAGCACTCCACACCCATTGCGTCATCTTGCTTGTCTATGACTTGTCGCCCGGTTAGCTTTGTGGTTGTCAATGACCTTCGCTGCAGTTACGGCTCTAAGTTGAAGAGGTCATGATGTACCGTGCAAACTTGGGCCTGAATCTGCAACAAAATGTATGAGATTTATATAAAGTGTAGAATATTTGAGTAAAGAATTAGTAAGTGACTGCTTTTCGGGTCGCGATTTTCATGAATTCAACCGAGTCCTATTATTTTACTGATACGAAACACTAATAAATTATATAGTTAACAGGCAGGCATAACAGTCATATTAAATTTATCAAAACAAACATTGACCTGAGACGACATACGAAATTAGCAGCTCTTTACAAATAATTGTGTAGTAGTCTAAAAAAATGCAAGCATTTGAGTAAAGGAATAGTAAGTGACTGCTTTTTGGACCGCGATTTTCACGTCAGTTGAACTTTTTTCGTGAGGTCATTCGATTACAGTTTAACCGTTTTACCTAAAAATCATATATCCACACTGACAAAATACCGCATGGAAGAAATCTAAATTTTTTCATCGACAGAAAATCCGATCGGTAAACGTTTTTCGTATACGAACTGCACGCGAATTGAGGCCCTAGCGTTAACGTTTATAAAATGTTATATTTTTTCATTGATTTACATCCAATTAACTTAATATACTTAGTTGTTTAGGTCTATTTCCAAGTCCTCCTGTCTCACGTGAAGCCTGAACATTGCCCAACTCAGTTTGAATTGTGCAGTTTTGTCCAGAAACGTGTGAATAGTCGCACCGGCGAATTAGCGAGATCTCATCAGACCTCGACCTAAAGAGAGCGAACGTTTGTGTTTAAAAATTGCAAGTAAGTACACCACAAAGCCTCTTTCGGTTGGATATCCTTGCGACCTTATATCGATTTTGAAAATTAAAGAATCTAATTAGATCCAGTCTGCTATGAACAAGGCAAACTATACGACACCTCGCAATGGAGGTCACGATATGCATAAAATTTATAGTATGGTAAATGACTTTAAAATAAAAGAAGAAATCTCGTTTTTTAAATTTTTCTCTCTCGTTTTTTTTAATCTAGACTTAACACGTTCCGGGACACTACTCCAGACACAATAGATGTTTTATTGTTTTCACGCCTGTAGGCATTCACTGTCCCGGAACGTGTTAACTTTACTTTCATAGACAGAGTGTGTTTCGGGTATTTCATATCTACTGGCTACGTAAAGACCCTTCAGAAGTTCTGTGATTTCATTTGTAGTCAAGATTCTATGTCCGTCTAAAGTTCCGTTATTGAAGTTGTATAAAAAATGATTTATTTTCCTTTGTTACCTATTTTTAATTCATCTGTCTATTTATCTATCACAATCTGCTCGTGCACTATCTAGGTACTATTAATCACTCGGAACGTGTGCTCATTTCGCGGACTATTTGTCTTTCTATTCTTTCGTGTCAATCTATTTTTGAATTCTACTAGAAGAGTGCGTTTGATTTATTTACATTAAGATTTATTTGAATCAATTACATAGTGCGTCATTACAAGAATGCACTTGCATATACGAGTAATAGTCCATATTGATTTCATGAGTTGCAAAACCTGTTTTAAGACTACTCGACGCATCTCCATTGAAAGGAAGGCTTGTACTACGAGTAAAGCATAACAATACAGTGGCACCCCGCGAATTTATCCGTGCAATGATTTCCCTCTGTTTTTCCCTTTAAAACTATTATTGTTCATTTTTTGTGGTTTAATATCTCTAGTATCTATATTCATTAATCAGCTATTTCAGCAAGAAACAGAGAAACGCACACTTTTGAATTTATCATACCTATAGTAGGAATATCTATTACGTACGAGCAAGCAAGTCATACCAGTATACTAGGTAGATAAGAGTCCCAACTGAGTTGTAGAGTTCTTGTGTGCTAATTCGATAAGCTTATAAGTTTTGATGGCCAAAGGCGCACCAACTTGGTGCGCCTTTGGCCAAGGTTAAAAATATGACAGGTCAAACTACTCGTCCGGTGGGTTATTGAAAATAGTGGCACATGCTCATGACTATTTAACTTACAATAGTGATACCACGGCTAATTACCGAACAGAAGGATTAGAATGCCAATTTTCTTATAATAAGACAATGTTTAGTTCATCCGCCCAGATAATGCATATTTAAAGTTTTCAATTTTGCCACAAAATTATTGAAAAAATTTACAAAATTTAAAACTTGAAATGATGAGTCTCTGACGGGCTAAACTTTAGGTACTTGCTTATAGAAGATGTAAAAAATAATAGAAGCTAAAATATATAATTTTTTAATCGGTTGATTTATTAGTTTAATTTTAAGTCTACTTTCACCTCCTACCCGGATTGCACAGTATCAGGGACACACTGTATATCTGGATACATCTAAACAAGCCATATTACAAGAAATATGTGAAGATAAACAAAGCCTAGTTTATCTATAGAATAGAATTCCTGATTTCATACATTTACTTTAACAGATTTACAAAGTACCTATTCAAATTGATGGAAAAGATTCCGTTATTGATTTTCTGTTATTATGTATGTTTACGAAACTAAGTAATAATTTAATTAGAGGGAATCACGCAGGGTAACGAATCATACCATGAAGGCTGTTAGCCGCCTAACAGAGTTATGGTTTAGGTAAGTACCGACATTTCGTTCGGTTACTACATACTCTAAGCGGATAATTAACTATGATTTTCCAACGTTCTTTTTTATGATAGTTTTCAAGGTTCTTTGGTATATTAGCAGAAATATACATGTCAAATGACAAATTCGCGAACTCACGATGCCACTGAATGAACTCCAGGAGCTCTATTTTACAAGATGGCGAGTGCTTTTCGTTCGAAGATGAATTAAAAGTCAACGAAAATCACTCATAATATTGACACGAGTGATTCAAAAATAGGGCAACTGAAATCCTGGGGGTTAGTCTGGGAAAACTGGGGAAAACTGAAAGCGATGCATTCTCGCTACAATTTTTTTTATATAAGTCTTCTCTAAAAGGGCATAAATATATCTAGCTTAAAAGTAATAGTGAAATAAAATAAAATATATCTAGCTACAAGGTAATTGTGAATCTTTGCATTGTAGTTTTTATGATGATAATAAGTAGGTACATGGCACTTCTTTCACTCATTCATAATTTGTTGGCACGTCTACTATTAAAGTTGGGAAAATATTTAATAGTATTGCATTTCAGTACAGCTTATTTATACTCGTATACATTGGTATTTGATTTACTTAAGTAGGTACTCTCTTAGTTCATTCAATCAACCGGATCTAAATTATTAATGAATGACTAATAATAAAATAGTTTTGTTCGAATTCACTATAGCTTTAAAAAGCCTTAATGCGAGGAAGGAAGTATAAATCAGAACATTCATTATGTACCTTATGTTCATTCGCCTGCAATTTTTTTGTAGGTACTATACATACAGTAAGGCGCTGAAAATGTATGAATAACAGATTTATCAGCAAAGTGTTACATTTCCGACAACTTTTTGCGACGACTAAACCCCGTCCCTGACTGATCTTTGACTCTAAACCATATAAGTAAATTAATATTCTTTGCATGTTCTGTGAGCGAGGAACAAGAAACTACAGATTGTTCCGTCCGTGCATAGCGTGATGGGTTTTTTTAAAACAATGTAATTTCTTTGTTCACCTGACAATCAATATCAATCTTCGATGTTGATGACGTTCGCGTTGTTGTTTGTGTTTGCTAGCATACTTTTGAGTTGCATTAGTTTTATCACGGTTTTTAAATTCATACGTTCTCTTTTGTGACCACAAATACATTGTTTAAATCTTGTCAAAGCGTCAACCAGTAGATACATAATTTTGTAAACTCCTGTATTTAATTTAGTAAAAGTTTTTTTTTACTTTATGCGAATAGTATGTTTGTGTATGTTTGCTCAGCGTGCTGGCATACTTAGTTCAGTATTACTTAGTTCAGTATCTCAGCTGATTATGAATAATTAATGGCAAGGGTAGAGAAACCCGCAGATCCGCTCAACTCAGGATGCGATGCTCTCAATGTTCGTGATTCACGTACAATTTGCTTATTTCACATTATAATTAAGCTTCTCGAAGAGACATCTGTATTTGGAGCAGTATAATTTATTTGCTTTATGGCATTTTTAAAATTTCTGTTTGTTTTAAGATTATAGTTTACTTTCGTGACTGTATTGAAAATATTTCAGACAAGTATGGACTTATTCTCGAGATATTTTGTCATGCAGAAAGAAAAAAAACGTTATTGGAATTGGCAAGAAGATCATGTCAATCAATAAAACTTTTTTATTTTGAAAGTGGAGTTGTAATTGGATTTGGAAGTCAGTGCATAATCTGTTCATTCTTGGACGGCGGTAGGTCAAAAGTAGTTTACCTAGACCAACTTATAACACTAGACACACGTTTTTTACCTGGATATACTTGGTAGTAAATATTCAAAGTTGTAACTAGGTAATGAAATTTCAAATACGTAGGTATATTGGTTGACACGACAATCAATTAAACCTCACAACTTCCAGCCATGGGGTCTCGGTGCAATTTCACAGTGGATAGATTGCCTAGTGAAGTAATTCGAAGCGTTTCTAAATATCCGTCACTGGAATGCCTGTCGTTATTGCTCGTATCTCATGGACTCCGTCGAGCATTGAGCCTTTATTTCTCAATACTGCTATTTCCTCTAATACGATAATTTTACAGAACGAAGTAGCTGTTCGTTGTAGTTGAAGTAGATAAATAGAAGGTATTTCCCTATTTCGCTGACAGACATAAAAACTTAATTTAGTAATGTTTATGGTGATAAGGGTGACTTTAGATTGGCATGGGATGATTAAATTAAAAAGATGTGTGTACAATTGCAAGTGTATTTAGCGACTGGACTGAATGAATAGAAAACATCAATATAAAGCATTGGAGCTTTAGAAACAAATACATATCTATAGGAATAAGTAGTAGGTTTATGCAGTGCATACAACCGCGCTGTGTTTTTAGATTGAGATGAATAAAATAACTATTATACCACGAACATACCGCCCACCAAAAGGACTGATGGTCCTTTTATTCCCATAAATATGCTTACAAACAACACACTAAAAATTTATAAACACTTGAATCATATTGGACACTCACACTGAACGACACTTCACTAGTAAATCAATCAAATTATTTTAATCATTAATAGGCAAAGCACACAATTTTGTTACAGTTCTTTTAGTTATAGATCCACCACTTTTGACGCTGTACACCCTTGTGAAACCATCGGGTCCTGGGTGTTTATCAACAATTCGTCCTAATGACCACTTCCCCGGTGGTAAATTGTCAGTCTTTATGAGAACAAGGTCTCCAATTTTAAACTCTTCCTCTTTTTTCAGCCATTTAGGACGTTGCTGTAATCGTGATAAATATTCATCTTGCCAGCGCCGCCAAAAGTCGTTTAACAGTTTCTGCGTGTACTGCCAGCGTGACAAGGTATGTATTCTTATGTCTTTCAGATCAGGTGATGGGACAACAATCGGTGCTTCTCCAATCAGCAGGTGCCCAGGTGTAAGTGGGTTCGTATTTTCAGGGTCATTGTCATCAATGGGACACAGTGGCCGAGAATTTAAACATGCCTCAACCTGACATAGTACGGTCGTCATCTCTTCGTATGTAAGGTGAGTGGTCAATATCCTTTTCAAGTGGTACTTGATTGATCGCACTCCAGCCTCCCACAGACCTCCGAAGGTTGGACTTGCCACAGGTATGAAGTGCCACTGAGTGCCATCTGTAGCTAGTGTTGACGCTATTTGTCCAGAAAATTGCAACCTTGCATTGGTCCAGGCTTCTCGCAACTCCTTGTCTGCCCCGACGAAATTACGACCTTGGTCACTCCAGAGGTGGCTGCATTTGCCTCTTCGGGCAACAAAACGTCTAAATGCGCCTATAAAGGCTTCGGATGACAGATCTCCAACTAGCTCAATGTGGATAGCCTTTGTAGACATGCAGATGAATATTGCTATGTAAGCCTTGACGGTTCTATTTCCTCTGCCTTTGGACATCAGAATTTGAAAGGGTCCTGCAAAGTCGACTCCACTGTTTAGAAACGGTCTGTATTTGGTCACCCTTTGTTCAGGTAAATCTCCCATTATTTGCGATTTAGCAGTGGCATTCAATTTGGCGCAAATAAAACATTTGTGTACGAACTTCTTTGCCAATGACTTCGCCTTTATAATCCAAAATTTGGAACGTAAGTAACAAAGCATAAGCTGTACTCCGCCATGAAGTGTTCTGTGGTGAGCATCTGCTATAAGCAATGGTACGAGAGAATTCTTATTTCCCAGAATTATAGGATTCTTCCTCTCATCTGGTAAGTCTGTGTGTCTTAAACGTCCGCCCACCCTGATTATATTATTTTTGTCTAAATATGGATTAAGAGATCTCAATGAACTTTTTTGTTTGACTGATTTATTATCTTTTAATCTTTCTATTTCTTCTAGGTATTCTTCTTCTTGTGCTTTCTTTATACATATTTTTAATGAATCTTCTAATTCTTGTGTTGTAATATCATTATGTAAATCATTAGGATTTTTCTTTAAATTCACAAATCTTTTGCAAATTATTATCGTCTTTTGTAGTTCATTTAAATTTTGAAAATGTTCAAATTGTGTTGTTATAGGTTTTACTTCATCTTCTGTATTATGGTAAGTATTAATCTTTGTATTTTTCATTTCTAAATCTGTTGTCATAACTTCTTGTTTACTAATCTCTATTTTCTTTTCAGATAACCATTTCGGACCTCTCCACCATAAGTCACATTTCTTCAATTCTGAGAGCAGCATTCCTCGTGAAGCTATATCAGCTGGATTGTCTTGCGATTGCACATGGTGCCAATGCTTGTTGTTTATGTTTTCGATGATTTCTACAACGCGATTTGCAACAAAAGGTTTCCACCTGTTCGGTTCTCCAGAAAGCCATGCAATCACAATACTGGAATCTGTCCATGCGAACATTTGTGATGTGGGTATTCTCATAGCTTGACCTATCTGTTTTATTAATTTACTCAGAATTAAAGCACCACAAAGCTCTAGACGTGGTAATGAAACAGTTTTCAGAGGTGCTACTCTAGTTTTAGCTGCAATTAGTTTCGTTTGAATTTCGCCATTCGGTTGTTCTATTCTTATGTAGACCGCTGCTGCATATGCACTCATAGAGGCATCACTGAATCCGTGTATTTGGATTTTTTCTATGTTTGTTTTATTAGTGCCAAGCCATCTCTGTATTTGTATTTCGTCAATGTGATTTAAATCTTCTCGTATTTGTAACCATTCTTCTTCTATTGTGTTATTAATCTTTTCGTCCCAATTAATTTTCTCAAGCCAAAGTTTTTGTATTAGAATTTTAGCCATGACTGTACTTGGAGCTATCCAGCCAAGGGGGTCGAAAAGCTTTTGAATGTCTGACAAAATGCTACGTTTCGTGATTGGTTTTGCAAGTTGTGGTAAATTCACTTTATATTGAAACCTGTCTGTCTTCAAATTCCACTCAATGCCCAATGCTTTGATTGTTCCATCAAGATTCAAATCTATTTTGGCACTAGCCGATCTTTTGTTGTCTTCTATTGACTTTATAAACTCAATATTGTTCGATGACCACTTAGTCAAATTGAAACCGCCTTTTTGTAGAATGTCTGTTATTTCTTTTGCTAGCTTTATAGCCTCAATTGCCGAGTCAGCTCCTCCAAGCAGATCGTCCATATAAAAGTCTTCTTTTATTGTTTTGGTGGCAAGTGGATAATCTGTCCCTTCATCATCGGCTACTCGTTGAAGTGTTTTAACAGCTAAGTATGGAGCCGGTGCGGTTCCAAAGGTCACTCTTAGAAAACGATACTCTTCCAGGTCATCAGAATCATTTGATCTCCATAAAATGCGTTGATAATCAGAATCGTTCTTCGTTACATAAATCTGAAGATACATCTTTTTGATGTCAGCTACAAAGCAAACATGTTTCATTCTCCATCTCATTATTATATTTCTCAGGTCTTCTTGTAGCTGTGGACCAACAAGCAGTTCATCATTCAGTGAAATGTTATTTGAACCTTTACAAGATGCGTCATATACTATTCTGGTGCGAGTCGTCTCCTTGTCGTCCCTGACTACAGCATGGTGAGGTAAGTATACTTTCATTATTGTTTCTTTTTCTTTTTCAGGTACCTTTTCTATAAACTGTTCTTCTATGTGTTCATTTATTACTTTTGTGTATTCTTTTTTCAGGTCCGGTGATCTCTGCAACTTCTTCTCTAACTGAATGAATCTCTGCGTGGCTATTCTCTTTGTATCTCCAAATGGTGATTGTGGATTCTCTGTCTTGAATGGTAACTTAACGATGTATCTTCCTTCTTCATTTCTTGTTGTAGTACTCTCATATATTTCCTCGCATAGCTTTTCTTCTCTCGTTAAGTTTCTTTTTGTATCTGCTTCTATCTCCCATATTGATTTCAATAGGTCTTCGATGTCAACTTGATGATGAAGTACCACAAGAGTTTCATCTTGATTTGCGTCTACTTCTCCAAAAAGAATCCAGCCTAGGCGTGTCTTTTGAGCGCAGGGTGAGCCTGGCGGACCTTGAATTAAGTTTTGTTGTAATATTTGTGAGTACTCCTTGACGCCTAAGAGCAAATCGATAGACC
This sequence comes from Pyrausta aurata, assembly GCA_963584085.1. Classification (NCBI taxonomy): domain Eukaryota; kingdom Metazoa; phylum Arthropoda; class Insecta; order Lepidoptera; family Crambidae; genus Pyrausta; species Pyrausta aurata. The sequence continues at coordinate 11,816,414 of OY757252.1, read as the reverse complement.
CTGGCCGAAAGTAGGTTGGATCAGCCAGGTTGAGCTCTTTTATATGTGGCCAATCTTGTTTTGGTATTGATTTGGTGGGTATCTTTGTGGTCAGCTGCTTGGCCATCACGTATGCTTGAATAGGTAGACTGAAGTTCCTCTCACATCTCGAATGTATATTTAGCTGAACCACATGCTTGATGTTTGTCCTTGTAGACCCCACTCCTAATATACTTCCCTTTGCGGGTTGTCGATCGAGCTTCAAAAGTTGAGTCGCCCTCTCAGTTATGAAGGTAGCTTGGGAACCTGGATCTATTAGCGCACGAAGTGAAATGGTATGTCCTTGCTCGCTCTTTGCTTCCACTATCGCCGTCGCTAGTAGCGCTACTCTCTGTCTAGTGTTGGATTGTGACGCGACCATTGTATATACTTGTACCTCTTCCTCCTCAACTACATGTGTAGAAACCGGTTGTGATTGTGACGCTTCAGAAGTTTCAGTGGTTTCTAGGTTCTTATGTTCATGCAGCAGAGAGTGGTGGCGTCTGTTACACACACGACAGGACATCGATAACTTACATTTGAATGCTGAATGTCCTGGCACTAGGCAGTTAAAACATAAATGTTTGTTTTTTACATACTCGCTTCTCTCAGTAGGTCCCATCTTAATGAATTCCTTGCAATGTGACAACGTGTGGTCATCTTTACATATAAAACACGATCTTTTTGTGACTGGTGTGGCAACATGATATGAACGTTCTCTTACAGACTTGTTCTCTCTTGTGTTTGTGATTAGTTCTAGTGTACGAAACTTTGACTCTAAAAAACTCTTAAAATCATTCCAAGATGGCAAAGCTTCATGTTCTTCTCTATAAGCAAACTCTTCCCAGCTTTTGTGAGTCTCTGGGTCCAACTTCTGTACTAGAAGGTAAATAATTATAGGATCCCAAGAGCTCGTAGATATATCCAAATTTTTGAGACTATTTATGCATTCTGTTGTTGTATCCAACAATCCTTTTAATTGAATAGCTGATTGAGTAGTCATCTTTTTCTGATTAAATAGTTTCTTCATAGTACAATTTAAAATTAAACGTTTGTTGCCATACCTTGCTTTCAGTGCATCCCATGCATACAAATAGTTGCTCGATGTAATCTTAAAATGCTTCAATAACACCTCCGCTTCCGCAGTAACACTTGTTTTTAAATAGTGAAGCTTCTGAACGTGAGTCAATTGTGGATTATCATGCACCAGCGAAATAAATAAATCCTTAAATGCAGGCCAATCTTCATAACTGCCAGAGAATGTTGGTAACTGTATTTTAGGTAAATGCACGATGTTATTTTGCGTATTCGTCACTGTAAAACTCGCATTCGGTGACCTTGAATCCATAGGTGATTGTTGTTTTAAGTCCAAAAGCAAATCTTTTAATTCGCCCAGCAAAACATTGCACAGCTCTTCACACGTAAAAAAGTCTTCATTTTTGAAATGCGATAACTCAGCCTTTGATTCTTCCGGTGTTATTTTAACTAATGAGTCGTGAGCGTTTTTGTACGTAATCCAATAGTCATCGATTAATTGTATCCGTCCTTCGATATATCCTTGCTTTAATCTAGACTTGGGACATTTCTTGAAGTTGATTTCCGCTTTCCGTAATGCATTTGCACTATCTGCCAATACGCATAGAAGTTGTTTTTGTTCATCTTCGATAGTCGTCATGTCTGAGCCTTATCGCGGCGATGGAATGTGGCGCCTTTTGTTCTCGCTCGAGCTCCTGTGAAGGTACGCGTTCCCTCCGCTTGGTTTATCCGGTTCGTTTGCGACCATATGTTTATGGTGATAAGGGTGACTTTAGATTGGCATGGGATGATTAAATTAAAAAGATGTGTGTACAATTGCAAGTGTATTTAGCGACTGGACTGAATGAATAGAAAACATCAATATAAAGCATTGGAGCTTTAGAAACAAATACATATCTATAGGAATAAGTAGTAGGTTTATGCAGTGCATACAACCGCGCTGTGTTTTTAGATTGAGATGAATAAAATAACTATTATACCACGAACAAGTAACTTTTAAGGATTTGCACACTGGTTGCGGTATGGTCAAATCTTTTATTAATAATACAGGTGTTTACTAGCATAAATAAACAGAGTTACTTGTAACTGAAGTTATCTGAGCTCTAATAAACAAAAGACAAAACTATTTGTTATAAAAATCGTAGATCTTACTTTAGATTAGGCTACTAATATTTTACGAATATTTAACTCTACCTACTCTAGAACCTGGGAAACTTTATCAAGAAATCAAACTTGCGAAATTAATTGGCTTTATAGCCTAGAATTACCAACGGGCTTGGTCCTTTTAGGTTAGTTGATTGACTGCCTTCCATGGATATGCGCTTAAGCTTGGGTCGAGGATCTCCTGTCTTTTACCGCATGCATATATTATCTGGGTCTATGCGAGTATCGATTGCATTTAGTATTTATAAACGCACGATAGTGAATTTGGCACCGACAATCTCTATCGCAGAAATAAATTACGAAACTATTTTGATAACTAGGACCTACGTAAGTACCTACTCAAAAGAGTTTGACACTTTGTTTGTAGAGATATTTTAAGCACTTATAACTCTTCCAATTCATCCTAACCTATTTTTTATCGAGATACTTGTATTATTGGCAATAACAGTTTTCCCAATTTTAGCCTATTTCTTAAACTGCAGAAAAAACTTTTTAATTTCGAACTTTTTGTAAACTGTCCTTTTTTTGTAAAGTAAATCCTCTTGTTAAAGTTTTTTCATCCAAGCCCTTAAAATTACAGTTAAAAAAAACACTTATTTTCACACGAATTGTAAACAAATGAAACAACCAAATTTATGATTTAATATAATAATCTTACCTGTCATGTTTGGTACACTACACAGATGGTAAACTATATGTTTGCACGCGCGTGCGGCTGCCGACTGCGTGGGCTGTGAGCGCGCGTCGTGCGCGTATTTCGGCGCGCGACTGATGCGCGCTGATGCTGCGCGCTTGGCGACCCTGCTCAAGGTGAGCATAGAACAACCGCATCGCTTCGCTTATGCCCGAGGTTCTTTGTTGTATTGTTTATCATCGATATTAGTCAAATTATAAGGATGGAAACACATTTTTCTTTTGATCTTGATCTAGTTATTTGCGATTCTATTTCTTTACATCGGCAGTACTATTTTAGTCTTACATCTTCGTTCTAAGGCCGATTGACGAATTACACGTTGATTAACGGATACAAAATTGTATTTGGTCTTTCCGTCTTTTGTGATCCTGGGTGCGTATTGCGATGTTGCTTTGTTAAGCAGCTCTGCTTTTGAACGGATTAGCAATTTCGTATTGTGATTTCATATAATCCACTCAGCAGTTCAGCGTGAGTGAAATATAAATATTTTCTACGTTGCATCGCAATGCCAATTTGGCGACTCAATGTGGAGTGGGAATTGAACTGCCTGGAACTTGAACGCATTAAGGGCAAGTACGCAATACGCCCCCTGATTATACTGATGGATGTGGGATAGACGTGAAAGTTAAACGTAATGTAAGATTTAAGCTTTTCAATAGTATAGAATAGGTAAGTAAGTTTCCCATAATCGGTGGTTCCTTAACCCTTCATTGATTAATACGATTTCATCGCTCTTCAGTTATTTTGGTGGTGTACACTTGGGCCTCGATTTCATGAGTGCAGTGTGATGATGAGTTTACTTTAATGGTTACACCACAGAACTTAGAATCACATTGATATTGACTTTTGATAGTGTGACCCGAAATCCGAATCCATGGAATTTAAAGGAATGTAGGTACGAGTGCGACCGCAACTCATGCAATAATTAAAGGCCGGTGTCAAACGGTGACCAAATCGTATTATGTGATATTTTTGTGAAAACCACCGACCACAATGCAATGCAACTAATGTATAGACCGCGCAACATCGATGGAAATAAAGTCATTTGGATATAAGATAAGCTCTACTTTATAGAAATTTTTAGGAATCGGATAACACGCAATTTCTTGAACCGCATTATTTTGTTGTTCTCCAAAAGACAAGACAATCATTGTAAGGGTGTCATTGTATGCTTTGTGGAAGTAACCTGCCTTAGGAAAGCGTATGAATGACGAGTGCCTACTTAAAGGGTTCAATGAAGAGGAAAATCTGACCTGCATCTGTTGTTATTTAGATTAAGGTGAGGTCGCACGCAACGAGGATGTTGAACTCGAAAAATAAGGAAGGTTGATGATGCTATTCGCGAAGCATTTTAATTAGAGTTCAAATTCTATTAGTATGTTATGTTCATGTAATTATCTTTTTGCTGTGTCAACAAATAAAATAAACCTTATGGCGTCGTGATAATTAGTTCCAAAAATGGCACGCTAGACTGACACTTTCTTAGGTAGTTAACTACGAAAAAAAGGATTAAAAGTGGCATTGGGCCCGACTCTAGTGATACAAAGTATATGACTCTTTCTTTCATAAATAAATGAAAAAAGATTATCTGCGTATCCATTGAGTGAGCGGCTCTAGATTCAGTTAAAAGTATATTTATCATTTAGTTACAAGTTTAAAACAATTGTAGAAACAAGATTCTCTTTTTGTAATACGATTGAATGAAAAACATTTCGTTAAACGTGTGCTCACTCAGTCCTCACAAACGGTCAGTCATATCTTTATAATGAAATAAGTTTGCCAATTCATTCAGTGTTCTTTATTTTGTCGAAACTCTCTTTAATTAGACCCTGTAATTTCAGATCGTCAAGTATCGTATTTAAAATTTTACTATAAATTCCTTGTGCTCACTCAATCCACACGCTTATGATAGTTTTGACTCGCCTGCTACATCGTAATGAAAAATAGATTTTGTGGGTCTTTTCCATTTAAATAAAAATATTTTTATATATAAAAATTCTGTTATTCACCATTCGGCTACAGAACCCCAAAACTTTAAACTAAAAACAGACCTACCTATTAAACAAAACCATTTCCTTAAGGCAAGTAAGCGAGGATGATAACTGCTTGATCGCGTGTAGTTAAGTCAGTTAAGTCCTACTATTTTGTCACGTGTAGACACCTATTCCACGTCTTTCATACAAAATATGAAACTTTGTTTAAGTCTACAAGTAAATAGAAATATCAAACTGTGTACTGCCGAATTTCTTATGGTATTTTTGTACAAAAAAATGATATGTTCACTATTTCTTTTGAGTTAACTTAGAAAAAGTTATTCAAGCATTTAGCGTTGGCGAACGGAGTGAGCACTAGGGATCTATTTTACTCAAGAACGCTCAATGAAAATGGTTTGTTTTTATGCTGAATAATCCTGTTTCTAGCCAATTCAAACAATGTATACAATGGAATGCGAATCTATAGTTGGTTCATAGAAATTCAATAGCGTGTGGATTGAGTGAGCACAAGGAATTTATAGTAAAATTTTAAATACGATACTTGACGATCTGAAATTACAGGGTCTAATTAAAGAGAGTTTCGACAAAATAAAGAACACTGAATGAATTGGCAAACTTATTTCATTATAAAGATATGACTGACCGTTTGTAAGGACTGAGTGAGCACACGTTTAACGAAATGTTTTTCATTCAATCGTATTACAAAAAGAGAATCTTGTTTCTACAATTGTTTTAAACTTGTAACTAAATGATAAATATACATTAAACTGAATCTAGAGCCGCTCACTCAATGGATACGCACGTAAAAAGATTACAATGATTTAGAAATGTCAAACTAAACAGCTGTCAGTTGCTTAAATTAAATAGATTGTATCTGTCCACTGCTACTTGTATTTGTTATTTTATCGTGAAATATTATTGTAATTAGTGAACTATTTTGTATAATAATATCGATGTGAGTTGCAGCATTAACTCAAACCTTAGTGGTTTACTCATGCTGTCTGTCTATATCGAATCCATTTGTATATTTTTTTAAATGTTAAACATAAAATAAATAAATGTTGTTTGTTTCAATAAAAAGCTTTGAATTGCTCAGGTAGAATAGAGCGCCTACTCAACGGCTGTTTGAATAAGTTGCTTGGTGAGATTTGATGCGCATCACTTTTTCGAAGGAATTGCGGAAGGGAGGATCAGTTTCACAAGAAGTATTTTATGCAGGTATAATGAAAGGTAGCTAACAAATGATGACAATCATTTGTTAGCTACCTTCGTTCAATCGCGTATGTACTCGCCGCTAGCCAGAGTTTTTTTTTAATATTGTTTACAAGCTACATTAATATTAAATTATTTCAAAACTTCAATATTAAAGGTTTATATTGTCTGTCTTTTATTTTTGCAAAGAAAAAGAATTTTTCCCATGGAAAAAGTGCGTGCTTCTATTGATAACTGACCTCAACGTTTAAAGGACTGTATCGCAGTCAAAGACCACTTCTCATAAGCTTTTTATATTTTCAATTGTTTTATTTATGTATTAAACTAGCACACTGCAAAAGTAACAAATGTTAATTGCAATTTAAAAAAAAATATTTTCTCAATATTTATGGCAAGACAAGGTGTACATCCAAACGCATGTTTTTTCGTCACAATATCAAGCGTGTATTCAAGGGGGGAAATTACAATAATTTAGTCGTACACATATCAAAATTATAATAGTTTTTGACGGTTGCTCGGATCTTCGGCGAACCTAAAACCTTCGGCTTCGAAGATGGTTTTTTTGGCCGAAGGTGGCCGATGCCGAAGCCGAAGCCGAAGCTTCGGTCGGATCTCGGATCGGATATGGCAAATACAAGTCACGAATCAATGAATGAGAGTACTTTAAAAGCGCGACGAAGAAAAAAAAAGTAACATTGTTAAAAAACTTGTGTACCGAACATGCTGCTGCGTCCTGCGATTCCGACGACTCAGTTATATGTTTCTCGCCTGCATCACACCACGAAGGCTGAGGAGGTGGAAATACAATAGCCGAATATAAATAATTCCCAAGGTCCCAACTGACGGCGTTGTGGCCAAGAGCCGTAGTTTTTTAGTTACTTAGTCTTCGCCTACTCTGTATGACGTCAATATAAATATGTAAGTATAAAGACGATTTTTTAATTCGTATTCAGTTACGCTTTTTAGCCATGGGAAAACGAGTCTGCAATCCCCATTGTAAGGAGGTATATAAAACCCAAACTACGAGTACAGTGAGAGCATTTTTTTATTTTACTGGTATCACCACAACTTACATAAAGATTTAAAACACAGTCTAGACAATACTGAAACTCGAGTTTTCCGAAATTAAATTAGAATAAGTATTGTCACAAATTCACGACCGTGCTTTAACAAACAATATTACCAAATAAATTTATTATATAGGTACCAAGCTAATATTGCTTTAATTGAAAAAATCATATCGATACACTTTTAACTTATGTATATTTTGCTATTATACATTGACATTACACTGAAAAATTTTGAGATTTCGATTTTAGAAATTAATTTTATCTTATTTCAAATATCACATTAGGTACTCATTTAGGTTAACAGTAATAATGAATGATATACAATTCATCTCAAACATTGACAGGGTAAATAAGAAGTTTCTACAACAAGTTTTGTATGGTTATGATATCTTACTAACTTTTTTAATTGCCAAATTATTTTAAAAAGCAAATAAATGCAGCATTTCACGAATACTACAATACGATCCAATGAGGAACCGGCCATTCATCTTACATAATTATTTTACTAGTACTTATCGTAAAAAATAGTGACATATTGAATACTCGTACATTTAACGTTATTAAAACTAGTCACATAAATATAAATGCATGCTCAGATAATATAATATGAACTTAAAATTAAATTATTAGTAGGTAAACATAACAAGTTTTTTTTTACTTATTATGTGTGAGTTTATTAGACTCATTTTTATTAAATACAGAAATAGACCGAGTTCAATGTAAGACCACCAAAAGTAGGTATCTATTAATTACACATTTTATATAACTTAAATAAATTCAGGAATGTTAAGAAATATTGATATAAGATTGAATTGATATTTTTTATTCACAAATAATTATATAACTGAATTATAAACAGAGTATTTCGCACTTATGCTTATGATATAACATAATCGCATAAGGAAGATTCAAAATCATATGACTATTTTGATTGGTTCCAAGTTAGTCCACCAACAGAGAACACTTGACAGTATAAACATGTCAATCACTGAATCCGTGTTTTCAGCTGTCCTCAAACATTTAAATCTAGTTAATATAAGATTACCTAGCACAGCCTCCGAAAAGCTTTGGCGCAAATAATATAGGAATTTGCATACCTACTTCTTTTCCTCTCAGACACCTAAAAATAACATTCATTTCTATAACGGTTACGATAGGTTTCCATCATGTGAAGTTGGCAAATTTTTCTGTAGTAGTAAAATCTCTGAAGATAAAAATACTGCTTCATTTTTTATGAATAATTGACTATTGAACGTTGTCTTGAATCGAAGCTCATATCATCTTCTTTGACTTTGGAACAATACTATGCGTCAGTATGTTATTAGCGTTCATACTCGTATAATAGAATTAGAGTTTGTGTAGCATATTTTAACGAACCTATAATTAGTGTCTGTTTTCAAGGTAAATGCAGAGGCAGTTAAAAGTCTAGTAAATTGGGCTGCGCGTGAACACATGAATCTAAAATTACACGCAGCTAGGCGCACGTATACAATTCTTCCTGATCAACATAATATGCATATTGTGGTTCGTACAACAGGCGAAGTCTTACTTCTTGCTAAAAACCTAATAGGAACATACATACATATCTACACACTTATTCAAACGCTCACATGAAAAGCTGGTTTCTTAAACTATCGTACAATGTAGGATAATATTTGGTTTACAATAAGGTATTTCCATAGGAATTTCCACAATCAGTCCTACATTATTTTAGTTTTATATTTTAATTTGGTGAAAAGCAGGCACGGAGGGACCTAATGCTTGTTTTGGCTTTGAATTCATGCTTTCTTACGATTTGTACATTTTTATTAAGGCTATTTTGTTTGCGATTCGACTGGGCAATTAATTGAGAGGGCACTGGATCTATTTGGCGAGTGCTCTCGCTACCACAGCTGTCTTATTTAATGATGTAGCTTGTTTTTATACGATGCCTATTTAGTACCTAACTAGGTAGCCAAAGTTTTCCCGTGAGATACACCATGGTTCAGCAATGAAACATTATTTTGAAATATGTTTCCGCGAACTCATTCTTCTACAATAGCCTTTTAATTCTGATCACATTGATGGCGTGTCCGACTTTGGGAGTGGCCTAAAATTTTGTAGCTGTCATATTAATTAACCCATTTACACTCTAGAACTGTACCCATAGATAGAACTATCAAGCTTTTTTTGATGTGAATGGCTCCCTCTAGAGAGTTTTCCTATAGTCTCAGTGCGTGGGTAGCGTGAGCCGTTCGGCGCGCGGCGGGCGAAGACGCAGAGCGATGCGCGCGCGCATCAGCGCCAGGCAGGTCGCGAACGCATGCGCTAGCAGTAGCACTATTGCGCACAGCGCTACAAAGCCGAACGCTGATCCTGGAACGCGAGATAGAATCATTTAGTTATAAAGGTAGAAAAGAGTCGGCTAGTTGGTGATTGATTGATGGAGCTGGTGATTCCTGATGGTTTCCTGGAGGAACAGTTTTTATAGTGATTTTAAAAATAAATTAGGTCAGTCTTATATCGTGGGATTCTTACGTTGAACTGAATTCGCGCTATAAGAAAATATAGCATCTGAGTGTAAGGTGACAAGTAAGATCTATTTCCCTCCGCTTTCCATCATTGGAAAATCTTTGTTACACAATACGAGACGACATTAGAGACGAGGTGTATTTAAGACGATTTAAGACCATGGATAATCTTGACATTGACCTTATTGTAACGTGATTCCCGAGTCTCGTTAATTAACAAAGCCCATTCAATGCCATGTAATTGTACAAACTGCACCATTGACTTTGTACTGCAAGGATATTAGAGATGTTAATGAGGGTCTGGCTGAGATTACCTACCCATAGACTGCCTCGACGGTCTAGTGGTCAGGGTTGGTCGCTATAGCAGTTCCTGATCGGACCGAATTTTGTTTCTAGGAATTACTCAGGAAGTGCTTGGAGTCACGAAATTGGGAAGCAACACAAGCAGTTGATCCTGCTCCTGATCTCTCTTCACTCATGTCAGTCTGCCGTTTTATCGAAATATAAGAGTGAAGGAACAGAGAGGGTTCTAGTGTCTTGCGCACACATTTGAGCACAATAATATGTCTCGTGCCGATGTCTCACCGTGATACAGACAGGAGAACGCTAATCATTTACTTTAGTTGCTTTAGTACTTAAATGAATTAGTTTCCTTAGTTGACTTTGCTATATACATACCGGGTTTATTCCAGTCCAGCGCGGGGTATATGGCAGGCATGCCGAACCGGTCGGTGCCGCCGCACGCCCAGTAGACGGCGCTGAAGAAACCGTAAGCGACGCCCGCGCCGACGCCGTACAGGGCATGCGCCAAGCGGATCGGGTGCGCAGTCACGAGGATCTCGCAGATCATAGCTAGCGAGTTGCCGCCGTGGACGAGAAGGTTTAATGCGTTTATGTCGTGGATTTCTGAGGATGAGAAAATAAATAAAAAATATCTCTGCAGAAGCAGAGGCAGCTAAAAAGAAAATGAGTAACAGATTGTTTGATTAGAAATTCACTGGTGCGTTATTATGAGACACAAATAGTTTTGTGTTTATTATTTCGCGCGTTCTAGGATTTATAGTGTGTTAAATCTATACTAATTGATATAACGTTTAGTAGGGTTTACCTACGTCAACAATCTATAGACATGCTCAGGGATGTGCGTAGGTTGGTATCCTTACGATAAGAATCCTAGTATTATTACGTTCTAGCTAGTTCTCGGTAATCTTAGGGCATCCGTTGGTAGCTAAGCATGCGTGGGTTAAAAAAAGTGCGTTTTGATAAAAAAATTATAAAATCGGTCAAGGTTAAAACGTTTTCAGTTATTGTATTGAAGCTCGCGTACACGATCCTCTTTATATTTTTATTTATTCTTACTGTACTGTATTAAGATTTCATGTTCATTTGGTTAATTCATTATAATGTGTCTAATACTGTTAATTCATTATTTGTATCCGTCCAAAGAAAAATCCTATAAGCATCCCATTTCTTGGTACTCACTAGGGTCATGGACCAGGGTCCAGTAGATGAGCGTGATGACAAAGGCGAGGTCCGTGGCGACGTTCTGCGCCAGCCAGTATGCCCGGCAGAGCAGCGGGGTGCGCGGGCGCCGCGGCATCAGCGCGTCGTCGTCTTCGCATGCTGTGGAGAAAAGAAGGTCTTAAGTTGATGGCGATAAGACTTAAAAAAGGTTAGCGGGTCATCATCAGCGGTTTTGTTAATGATCTCTGAATTAATTTTAAGAATTTCTTAACTTTTTAAGGCTTTGGCACAAGATGCTTTCGGCGGTCTGGTCAATAGAAACGTAGATTACGTAGATCGTAGCAAGTCAATTAAATTAACTTGACCGCAGAACGCATTCATTTTGACAAATAGGGCGGAAGCAGTGTTTACAGCTAAGGTAGGTGTTACATTGTTTTATGTAAAAACAGTATTTTTACACGATTTGTAAATACTTTGTTCAGATAGGAATGCTAAAACAAAAACGAAAAAAAAACATGTGTAACTTTTGGCTTATATGTATACAGGGTGTCCAGAAAGTCAAGGTCAAGCCGAAACCGGGTGATAGGATAGGCCATGTAGTCACTAGAAAAATAAAATACAAATTCTAACTGTGTTTGGGTAAAGATAGAATGGTACTCAAATGAGTAATTTCACAGCTCAACATTTTTATGCACTGCATACCTTCCAATTATGCAAACAATGGTATTAATTACAATGTTAAAACTGTCAGTGAAGTAATAGCAAAGAATTAAGGCTCTCTCACGTGTTCTGCATAATGGTTCAACAACCCGCATGTTAAATTATTGTGAGCATGTTTGTCACTGTCAAAATATATCCTGTCGAGCCGATTTGTCATAATAAGCACCCAATAATTGGACGGTTTAGATGTGATGGGAGGCAAGAATGGGGAACCAATAGGGATAATTAGAGTGGCCTGGGTTCTGACGGCCACTGGCGGTCTTAATTGACGCGAAATTGTATCAATCGGCCGGCCGACCCCTCGACCCCTTCGATGACTTGAATTGAATGCCGAATATATATACAAATAGAATACCCGAATTGGCTCACGAACCATTCGAGTAAGTGCCTTTTGAAAAAGTTGTTTGCACGATTTGTAATGATAGCCAATGATTTTGACAAATGTGCATTCAATTCGGCGAATTGATATCGACGATTGAGTTTCAGCAATGATGAAATGAACTCACGTGTCGCTAGATCCTTTATGAGACACGTTGAGGTTTTCATTACGTCTGCTCAATAAATATGCAAAGACAAGCAGTGTATCAAAACTTCTATGTATTGTAGAGCGGTATTGACTGTCTTCGTTAATTAATTTTTGCACATGCAAAATTTTGAAAAAAGCCTGTTAATTATTGAAACGTGCTCATGCGCAGGGAACACAACGCTAATGTTTACGAGAACACGAGACCGCATGATTCGGTTTAATTGATTCGCATGAGCTGTCCAAGGAAACCGTCGACTAATAGACGCGCCCACGCGACGACATCACGAAATTGACCACTAACGGACATTCGTTTTCAGTGCTTGCCATGGGACTTTCATGATTCTTTCACAATCAAACTTGAGCAATACAACCAACCATATGTTGGTTGCTAACGCATCATGCGATGTCATGTGTAACTTATATATTAGGTAGTTTATTGCTAGATCGAAAACAATTTTAGTTTTTAGCGTTCGGTTTGCCGTATCATTCCCATTTTTAGAGCTTCCAACAGGAGCAACAGTGTCATTGACCTACGGATTATTGAAGTCGCCTCGTATGTCGTCATCATCATCATTAGTGGCTCTTCAGAGCAAAGATCAATTTAAGTCTGCAGTCTGTAAAAAGTAAAGTAATTATAGGATGTGTTAATTCTTAGAAATTATAACTACTTCTGTAATTAGCCGCAATCTTTGTAATAAGGGGTTTTTATTTTTTTATTTTATTTTATTTTAATAATAATAATAGTCCCCCTAGCCGATTTCGACTACGGTGGCCAGTCACAACGACTAACCGACTGCGCGGGACATATTATAGTGCACAAGTGTGTGCGCAAACACAGGTGCACTCTCTATTCCTTTCACTCTCATAGCCCGATGGGACAGCAATCTGACACGACCGACGACTATTTTATTTTATTGGTAACATAAACAGACATTAATCATAAAAAATAGTACTTACAAAGGATTTAAAAAACTAAGAGAAACTGGACTAATGTCCTAAGATGTTACACCTGTGCGTCACTCAGGTTGCGTAGGTTACTTGCACATGAATAGATCTGGATGCGTATGGCTTTGATAGTTAAGCTGTTCTGCTTTCGAATGGATTAGCACATTTTGTATTGCGATGTCTTAGTTCAAACCAATTTCAATGTCTTAGTTTCAAGAGTTACTTATAATTTTTCATAAGTTGGATTGCAATACCGATTTGGCGACTCAGCTAGTTGCATGGAAATTGAACTGCCTTGAAATTGAATGGATTAAAGCAAAAATTGCAATACGCCCCTATAAGGTAAGTTTTGATAAGCAACATTGACAGTTGCTTCAACGCGTTATTGACCTTGTAACACGTCTTAACTGCCCACGTAGACCCCACGTCATTATCACTTAAAAACTAATAAAAGTCCAGTAGCTATCGACAGCCATCAACATGGATGGTCATGAAATCTATTACAATCAATTGAAGTCAGCCGCTTACAGGAAATGTTGATGGATTGTTTATGGTGACGATTACATCAAAACAATCAAATAACGATTCCGGCATTCAGAAATATTCCGGGTCTCGTGGTGGCTCATTTACTACTCAAGTTTGATTTATTGTTATTTGAATCACTCATTTGAGTTATAGTTATGTATTGATCATGTATTGGTCATGAGTGATGGATGATTGGTTTTCTTTGGCAAAAACCTACTTACACATATATCGTTCAAACGTCTATACCTGGGTTGATGTTATTGGCCGCAAAGCAACTAAAAACTACAAGTAGGTACCTAGTAATAAGGGCGTAGAAAACCCTAGATAAGACTAGACAGATGTAAGAAGTTCCAGCCAAGAAGTCCAGTTGACCTAAAAATAGCGTCTCTGTAGCAACACGCCAACAACAAAGAAGTGTCAATAAATTCTTCAAAGAGTCTTCCTCGTCCGGATGTATAATAAAATTTAACAGCTAGCCGCAATCGACATTGTGTGGATGTCTCCGAGGCGAGGCGATTTTCTATTCAGTTGGATCTCGGCGAATCTTCATATCCATTGTGAAGGATCAGGCAGGAAGTTTCAAAACTGGCAGTTAGTTCTATGTGTGATCAAGCCTCATACTTTTACTGATGGAGTGAATGATCTCTCAATTGCGTTCAAATACCTATCAAAAGAGGAAGTAGGCGCGGAGTCGTCAAGAAGCATTGTTGCACAGTTCATTTTGTGGGACAACAAAGTATCCTCCTATACAATGTGATTCTCACATTTACTAGCGTTTCAAGTCACACTGAATCAGAAATATTAATTTTATGCACTGAATAAAATGATATTTTCTTACAGCTCCACTCTAACTAATCTGTGACAGCTCCGCGGTTTTCAAAATGACAAGTTTTAGAATAAATGAATATCATAAATATTCATGCACTTTTGTCTCGAAATTATTGTAATTGATTTTGGAATTTTAATGATCTTACTGGACAGACTGATTGACAGGAATACTGTCTTACGATAGGCTTTTCAAATTGTTTGACTTTGAAATTACTCACCTATTGTTATTGTTATTCAAAATATTTGTGACTATGTAGGTATAGCTACATGAGTAAAGGCTATCCTGTGTGTGTAACTATAGAGTTACGAGTAGATGATGATATTCGATTTTAGTGATGACTTTTGACTGTCATCGTTTATACAAGGTGTTTGGAACTTTGGTTTGGAAGGTACTTTTTTAAGACCAAGCCTATTTTGTTAAGGGCACTATTTTTACGATTTTAGTTTAAAAAATGGTGCTTAAAATCATCACGACCACGACAGAAGCACGGTAATAATAACATCAACGTGACAGAAGTCCGAAATCGTTGTCGGAAATGCAAACGCAATGGCGAGAGTTATTTTGAGAATCAAAATCAAATTAAATAGCATAAGGCCATTCTGCAATATCGTTGATAACAGGGATTTGTAGATGCTTCACAAGATCCTCTGTTTCACGGTAGATATGATTTTGTACCCAGGAAAAGCTTAACTCTAAAATGGGTAAGTATACATAATTAAGATTTTCTTAATTTTGTTAATCTCTTATAGGCTTCAGACGAAATATTTGCCACCTGCTAAAGTGTGCACTCTTGCGCACCATTCCAATATTAGCTGCAGTAAATTACTCACGGTTATTGAATGTTTTCTGCGATCTATACCGGTGCACAACGGCGAGAGCCAATCCGGCCTGCAGAGCGATCAGCAGGAAACCCCAGTTGGTGAAGTAAATGAACCACTTGAAGTAGTTCAACTCCACCTTCGGACCCTCGTATCGGGGAGGCAGTCGCTGGCACACGAAGCTCGCGATGCCTGTTGATACCACTGTTATGAATAGTAGCCACCTGAAATAGATATGGACACTGTTAAAGTCAGTTTTTCTTTGCAAGTCGAACATTGTAAACAATCCGTTTATTATTTAAAAAAAATATCCGTGAATAACATTAATTAACTTGATTTAAAAAAGATCTATGTTCATCGGTGAATTACCTATGTAGGTAGTGAATTTTGTGTTTATCTTATTTTAAAAATAGATTATTTCTTTAATAACAAATGCCAAGATTGTTTACAATATTCGACGAGGCAAGAAAACCGGACTTTAAATATTATATTAACAGTTTTATATCATGTTTTATTAGGAAATGAGTAGAAGAACTCCGTTTTTAACCAAAGAATAAGCGAGCTTTTCTTACGAGCCTTGTTGATGATGATGCGCTCGCTAAATATGTTTAGTTGTAGACTGTTTAAACGTTATGTATTAGTACGGATTGCTACTGCATAGCGTCAGCATGGACTTCAATAATCCTAAGCCGGCAGCACTTGTTAGGTTCACATAATCTGAGGAGGCTATACAGCGGGTGACTTTGCAAGGGGGTGCCAAATTTTAGGAGGTGAATGAGAACATCACTACCTGCTACGACTTACTAAGTGGCCATCGTTCAAAACCTTATTTTTTTTCTGTTTCTTCACATATTATCTTCAATGTAGCTGGCTGGTATGGGGTAGCTGAAATATGTAAGATTTCGTCCATGACCTCATAGTAAATATTGTTCATATTGATGGTCTCATTCACCTCCATAAAATTTGGCACCCCCTTGCAATGACACCCTGTGCAGGAGCTGCCGCTGGCATAATGTGTAATCAGCCTTGTTATGTTGTACCTATAAACGAGGTAAGATGTGGAGGGCGCCATGCCCGCCTGCCACTGACAGCAAGCGAACTGTTGCGCCGGCGCATGGTCCAGCTTGAGCGCGCGCCGGCTGGCCTGCCACATGCGCGCCAGGGACGCAGGCTTGCAAGCCTTCTTCTGCATTGCTGGAACAAGGGAATAGGGATAATTACTCTAAATGGAATAGGTTAATGGGTGTCAAATGAGTTTTATAAAAATACTGAATGTGTAAAGTGATCATCATGCTCAATGAATCCATTTACCTACGAGTACTTTTATCTAATAAGTATATCACCATCGTCAAACTACCTTAAACGGGCATCATATAGTTATGATGGTTTATGTGTTTCGTTAGCAAGGGAATGATAAAAAAGTAAACAAGGACGCGACGCCAGATAATCATTTGAAGTACAAATGAATGCGCCTTACAGGTTCAATGTTCAATTTAATTGGCTTTACTAAGTACCCGAAACTCGAGCAAGCTTTATTTTACTGAGACTAAAAATTTATCTTTTATAGTTTGGCCACAATTAGCTGGAGTTTACAAGAAGTGATTTGGCCAGCTATTTTTGCCGTAACGACAAAGTTAGCGAGCGGTCACGCGACGCGGCCGGCGCGGGCGCGTCTGCAATCAAATCATCAATGGAGGCATTCAGTCAATTAGAGAAGAATAAGTATAATATTATAGTTAGGTACCAACACGGTGCTGTGATAACGACCCGGCGACCGACGACAAAGCTCCACTGTGGAGGCAATCAAAACTCTCGCGATAAGCAAATGAAAGTAAGATTCAATCTGTTCAGTGTCATAAGGATGACTGCGTTGACTTTGACTAGTAATGTAATCATGCTTAATACCTACTTAATAAAATGACCTTTATTCCTTATATCTTCAGTAAGCCGATACAAGTTAGAATGGTTACGATACTACTACCTAAATAAAAAGCCTCAAGAAACGCTAGACTATTTATTACTGAGCGAACTATTGATAGATCTGCTGCAAGGAATGTAGTCTACAAAAGCTGTTCCTTTCGTCTTTAGCAGTCTGCAAGTCCTGGCGGGGACTGCAGACAGATCAAGTGGCGGGTCAGTGGCTCATCAGCGCGTAATTGACGCTGAACGTTGAGCCGGCCACCTGCACCGCTAATTAATTGTTACAGCAAATGGCATAACAATACCAGGCACTGGATATTGATCATTATGTTATTTATCCAGCATCGAAGATGACATGAGAGTTTAAAGTACGAGATAACTAAGACGCAACGTTTTTATTAAAGGTTCAATGATAGATTCGATATACCCGTGTATTGACCCTTACCATAAACGTAAATATTCGTATGTAATATGTATACTTTATACGTTACAAAGGATTTAAATATTGTTGCGAGGGTCTCAAGATCAAACGCTCATGTGAAAAATAAGCAGTAAACTAACGAAACTCAATTAACTATGAAGTTAAATGTGTATATATTCACTGCAATTTACATTAGGGAAAATTAAAAACCGAAATTGGTGTTTTTTTATAACTCAAAGTATAATATCCTACACATCCCGCAGCACACAATAGCTACGGCGTAGCCAGTAGCATGATCAGGATCACGTTAACCTTATTTATTTACGTAGCTGCGTAGGCGCAGATGTCGACAACCAAAGAAAAGGCACAGTCACCAATAACATTGAACTTGGATTTTATATTATGTAACGCCTACTGTAAAACACGCACGCACTCATTCAGCTCCCAACACTCATTGACAATGAAATAAAGGGCGGGAAATGATCTCGATCTGATAAGTTGCAAGGCCGTCTATGTATTGTGGTCTAAATAAACATAATAGTAAAATAAACGTTCATTTGTATTATCATTATTCAGTTGTACAGTCTCGTTTCAGTTTTGAACACAAATAGGTTCGCTAGTAGCCTGACAGTTGAAATGTAGACATAGCTGAAAATGAAATCGTTTACTTTTAAAACTTAACCTACCTTGCTGGTACTTCGACGGAATTTGGCGACCATTTTAAAACTTATAGCTTTCACATTTGTATAATCATGTCTATAAATGAGTGATTCATTCATACAATTTGTTTAAGTTTTATTTGGCACACCAAGCATGTTTTTGTAATTGAGACCTCCGAGACTGAAAATAACAATACTTTGTTTATAACGATATTATTAAACGTATTTTTACTTAAAACTGCACTACAGCTCCAATTAAATAATGACTTTGGTGTAACCTTTATTATTCAATTTAATATTTGTAGCTTTGCAATAATGAATTATGATTATATAAATATTGGCACAGCTGGTTTTTTCAATACGACTATGAATTGCGTCTGCGTCTAGTATTCGATCCACCTATTTAGGTTTCAATGATTCGCTGGCAATTGGTTTTAATAGAAAGTCATAAATTATGTCATCAAATTGGTGTAAGTAGGTGTTTTCACTGGCATGACCTTCATTGGCAGATGTAATGTCAGACTGTCTTCTTCTCTAATTATGTTCAACTACTTACCCAGAAAAGTAGGACTTACTTAAGCCTAGTTGCGTGAAAAAATATCATAACCAATGGTAATTAAAATAGCCATTCAGACCTCCGGTTGAGGCATTTCTCCTTCAAAACGCGCACAATAGTTAACATTCAACCGCTGATAACGACATTTAACCATCAGTTGAGTTAACTATCAATCACGCAGCTAAGCCTTTGTTGCACAAGTGTAAAATCCCCTAAAATAAAAATATAACTTGAAGAACGTTACAGCGAACGTCAATTAGGAATACGATTCTATGGCTATGCAATGGCATGGCATAGGGAAATTCGAGAAATTTGCCTTTTAAAAATATTTCATTTTAATAGTAGTTTACTTGGCCTATACCATTTTCTAATTATGTTTATTACTGTCTTGCATCATCATTATCTAATTTAAGAGCTAATCTCATATCGGTGGAGTTTCCTTATTCTTTTGATGCGACGCAACATTCAACTTTTGCTTTATTTGATTCATATAGCTTATTCTTGGTCTTCATCTCTTCCTTCTATTCTTCTCTCTATTATCGTTCTGGTGAAACAGTCTTGTCGTATCAAGTCTTGCATTAGTCAATCAATCAATCAATCAGCCTGTTGCAGTCCACTGCTGGACATAGGCCTCCCCAAGGGCACGCCAAAGTGCACGATCCCCTGCTTTCCTCATCCAGCCACTACCAGCGACCTTCTTTAGGTCATCGGTCCATCTGGCAGGGGGCGTCCAACACTACGTTTGCCGAGATGCATTAGTAGAAAAAGTAAATTGTAACAATTAATGGGCATGGAAGCCACAGTAATCACGGCCCGGTGTGCAGTGGCAGGGTTGCAGGGGTACCGTAATGTGCTGCTGTAATCACTCGCGCGTCTCAATAAACGATTTGCGTATGCGCTTGCGCCTGCGCACACTGATGACGATAACAGAATAGCGCACCTTACGTTACGATGTTATCATGATGGGTTTTAAAATGTCATGGTTCTGCAAAATTAAAAGAAGTAATCTGTGGTATGGGTAACATTAAGCTTAGTTTACTTGATTGATATTACTGGAGCGTTGTTACCGTTGGTTCTTACTCTAATAGAAACGGTAAAATGTAGCTTGATACATTTAAGCTGTATCTATCATATTATGGATATACGTATAAAAAATGCAATTAGCAATTTACTTATGTGCTCATACGTTATTCAAGTCGCATATTAAATGAATTGAAGTTAATCCAAATATGCAAAAGTATCATACTCTCTGTCAATTAATTGATTGCTTAAAAATTGTTTGCTCATCGTGGTCATGTTCACCGGATTGAATTTGATTCGCTGGCATTCCGACAAATCAGAATTTGTTTACCAAATGGGGTGGTCAAGTAAATTGTTTTTAATGTCATACGAGCCTCTATAAATACCTCAGTGCATATTATACGAACGCAATTTTCAGTCAAACGAACTCATTTTGTATTAAACTTGTATGTACTCGTAAGTACAAATATATTACTCAAATGTTACTCATAATGATAAATACTAGGCTTTGGATAAAACTTAGAAGAGAAATTGATAGCAATATCGGTGTAGAGGTATAAAATTAAATGCTTTTGTATGGAAGTACAATAAGTGAGCTACAAAGCACAGCAGCGGTTCATAAAGATGAGCCTAAGTTAAACTGTACGCTCCTAAGTTCGATTCCCAGATGTATCTCATATATCAGCTAAAAGTCACTGAAAAAAAACAAATCGGTCCACAAATGACTGAGATATGAGGTAGCATATATACAAATAAAGCATACCGCCAAATTAATAACCTCCTCCTTTTTGAAGTCGGTTAAAATTGGAAAGAAAACAACAGGTTTTGGTGTAGGTTTGTCCATAGGCAATCAAATTGGACTGCTTTGTAAAAGTTGTTAAGCCCTGTCCCTATTCATTACCTGAAGACTAAAACTGAGATCGAGAAACTGGAGATGAATATTACCTTAGCAACAACAATTTTATAACATAGCTTTTTCTAGTGTGCTACTTTTTGCGATAAGTCTTCGCTTTGTTTGAAATTCCAACAAATATACTGGCTACATTATTTGCTATGATTTATATTACGCCAGAAGTAATATGTAAATCTACGTAAGTGAAAACAGCCGTGTAAAAGGAAGTGATTTTTCATCAGGCATGGCTCTAAGGCTGAAGGCACCTACTTACCTGCTCGTTGGAATAAAAAACGTTGAAATACTGCATAGAATATGAAGTATAGATTCTATATCAAACAATCCCATACGTGCTAATTACCTTCAAAGGTTTGGAGTTACGAGTAATAAAATGTGGAAGGGTGCTTGTAATGTCATAATTTAGCCGCTCAGAGAATGCTATTTAACAATTTAAATTTTGACACAAAATTTTTGGAAAGAATTTCAAACTTTATATACTTTGTCAATTTTCCTATACATTTTCTACCAAATATGAAAATGTCAAAATAACATTATTTGTGCGGCTAAACTATAATTGATCGCAAAAAATTATTCAAAAGGCTAAACTAAATTGGTTTTAAAAATATTTAAAAAATATGAAAATTTTACGTATTTTTTGTGAAATTTAACAAAACGATAAAGAAAGATGATTTATAAACTACATTTAATTAAATATTCTTACACAAAATGCATAGTGAATAATTATGTAAGTAGTACTGAAGACGACAGCTGAAAATCTTGTAGAACATCACTGAACACTCGAACACTAAACTGTGTTCGTTTGTTTGTATTCGTGCGTGTGATAAACATTTATGTGAAGTTTTTCTTATTTCATGGTTAATAATCTTAATGGTCATAAAGATTCAGTTATTATATGATGAATCATGGAACATTACATGGGTCAGTCTTTCTGTGGGGTTGGCAGTTTTACATTCTTTGCCTCTTTTCATAGATATAAGGCATTTTTTCAGGATATACGGATTCAATCGTAGTGAAAAAAAGTAAGTGGATTTCCCAAGAAAATGTTTATAATAAATCGGTAGACTTTTTAATTTAATTGTAAATAAATTCTTATCGACAGTTTAGATAATGAAAAGAAAATAATTTTAAAAAATGGTGTTAATTAATATTAGATACATCCTACTACTATTATAAAGGCGAAAGTTTGTATGGATGTATGGATGTTTGTTACTCTTTCACGTAAAAACTACTGAATGGATTTGAATGAAACTTTACCACAATATAGCTTATACATCAGAATAACATATAGGCTACAATTTAGGGCTCTGCAGTGCTTAGTTACCGTATTTCTTACTTATTACTAGACTAGACGGGACGAACCTGAAGTCCACGCGAACGAAGTCGCGGGCAAAAGCTAGTTTTAAAATAATTCCGTATTACCTCGATGATCGAAATAATTTTGAATTGCAATTTTGGATAATAGCAATGCTATAAAAAATATTGTTTTAAGATATCACTGAAGGTATTCAATTCCCACTCACTTAGATCAAATTTGGGCAGCTTCATCCTAATCCTGACCGGGAGACACGGGAGCGGCAGCGTCACAGCACAGCACAGTCGATCGCACGAGTACTCAGACGCATTCAAACTGCCACTAGCGGTTCGTTTTGCATAGCCGTGTTATTAAAACGAAAACAATGCGTTTGATTCGTGTTTCGCGATGTTTTTAAAAGGTGCGAATGCATCCGATACGCGCATGTGCGGCCTGCGGGTCGGTACGCGGCCGCCGACTGGCGCGCAGAGGATGTATCGACGTAGCAACGAGTACGCGACTCCGAGCCGAGCTCTGGCTCGATTAAAATTAATTCCTGGGCTTCGATTCTCGCGTCAATCGAACTATCTTATCGTATGGTATGGTAATTCGATTGTGAGTTTGACCATCATTCATCATTCGTCATAATTTTCCTGGCGCATTCCCTATTTGGGTCGGTCCTCCTGGTACTTGACCGCCACTTGTGGCAATCCTGGGTCATTGCTGGAGTTTGACCGTTTTCTGGAGTTTGAAAATCAAGTAGGACATCCAATCGTAAAATTATCGTTATTAATTACGAACCGCACGAAAGAATTCGAAACGCATATAAATCGTGATCATGAGAAATCAAAAACTATTTTTTCTTCAAGAAAGAAAATTTGATCTCTGAACTTTTTTCATTTACGAAGTGCGTGAGAATTGGCTCCCTGCGCTTAGGACCTTCGTCCACAATATTAGTGCACATTCTGCGAGCGAGGCTGGTCACAGTTATTTTTCCGCATCATTTGCTTGCTTTCAGCACGTCACGTGTGAAGCGTCATCTGTCAGCTGACGCTGGCCGCGCCGGGTGGCCGCGCGGAGAGAATGCCACGGCCAAACTCAGGTTCATAATAACAGAGATTAGGCATTAACGACTTTCTCTGGCTCATAAAAAAGATTAGGTGCAAAGTAATAATTACTTCACTGTGGCATGGTAGTTCTTAAAGGTTTTTAGTGCGTATGAGTAAAATTTAATTAATTAAGACTCCCAATATCTCAAAATCTGAGGTACGAATTATGTATAAAAGTTTGTTTTATAAACATTGTAAAATATTGATCCATATGTAAACTTTAATAAAACACTATAGTCCTCTTTAACACTATTTATTAAACTATATCTTAACTATCTCCACATTAGCATCTACATTCAACTTAAGTCCAATAATAAGATTCTTGACCGTTAAATCACACACGTAACCAATAAGATTAACCATATTTAAATAAGTGCCCGTTCACAATGAAAGCTCGAGTCACTCTGCCCCATGATCCCACCCACTAAAACGTATTTCTCACGATTTCACAAAGACATTATTCAGCAACGGAAATATAAGAGCTCACACACAGAGCCAAGTAACTTTTAGTATAAACAAATGTTGAACAACAAATGAAACAAAGCGCCCTACAGTAAATGGCGCGACTCATAGAATCCGAAACCCTATCCCTGCGTTATCGTTCACAGTTCTTATTAAAGGGGAATAATAAAACGAGCGAATAAAAAATAACTTGGCGACTGATGATGACATACTGTTTTAATTACTTGAGCGGTATGAATTTGAGTAAGCGAATAATTAACTAAACTAACGACGAATATTGATTAATAATAAAATCCAGAACGAGCTTACAACAAGTGGGCTTTGTTTAATTCATTTCAGATATAAAAATACTATCCGGGTGACTAAATTACTAACTGAGCGACTGGAAATACAGAGAGGGCAGCTTTAATATTAAGATATTTTCAATTTTTCCAATTAAGGTTTTACATAACGAACTACAAAAAAGTTCACTCTGAGCAAAGTTTTGTGAGCTCCTGTATTAATGATTATTGCTTACTGATATTCTATTTGAGGTCTTATTTTATATTTTATGCAAACTATAATATGTATGCAAACACGTTTTGGGTCTAGTAATTCGGCTCAAATTAATTAATTATGATTATTATTAACAACACCACCACTGGAAGCAAAAATGATACCCATTGGACAAAAATGAAAACGAGGCCGGGTTAGCACTTATCTACTAGTGACGATGAGTAGTGGAGCTCCTCAACCCTCATACCAATTAATGTTCCTTATAGTATTTATAAGAAAATCACTTTTTTTATGGACTGAAGCGTCTTAAAAAAAGACGCTTCAGTCCATAAAAAAAGTGGGCTTCGTAGTCCAACGGAACCCTTAGATAAGTCTCGCTATGTCCGTCTGTCCGCAGTTCAGCGCTGAGTCAGGTGTTAGAAAACTGTAATTTTGCATTAGTATGTATTCTAATTTCCTCGCCAAAGTGGTAAAATAAGATTTTGAGAAATATTTTTTTTATATACTCTATTAAACATACATAAAATATAAGCAAAATAATTGTCATGTAATTTTTTGCAAAATTTAAATGCTTACATACGTAGTATATACGGAACCCTTCGTGCGCGAATCCGACTCGCACTTGGCCGGTTTATTTTTATTTGATTTAAGTAAACGCAAATTGATTATTATTACTTTTTCGTAATACATTGTTTAATTTAATAACCTACCCATATTAAACTTTTAATAATTCAATTTCTTTGCTAATAGATTATTTAGTGTATCTTCAAATAGTATATTCATAAGATGATTTATTATTTAAATGTGGCCTCATAATACGCGGCTTAGATTAGTATTTTTCAAAGTAGTTTTTGCATTCGAAACACTTCATTTAAGATTAAATACCGCTCAGTTAGAAAAATCCATTTGCCAAATATTGAAAAAAATGCAGGACGTAATGTTGAAACTCAATCAAAAATTGGGTCGCTCATATATTATGAAGCTTCTCATTTTGTATTTAAAGTAACTCAAATTATTCTTTGTAAGTTGCTGATCTGTTGATTTCTCGTCACTCGCACTCAGTCGCTCACTTAGTAATTCTATAACCCAAATTAAGTATTTTTGACACTTAAAACATTAACTTACAGTCGCTCGGTTAAATACTACCCCTTATTAAACAGGCCCGTCGTAGAACAAAGCTCGCAGTTATCCCTTCGTCAGCGCGTACACGGTGACTTGGTTGCCAACACATATGAAGTACCTACACATAGTATATCATTATGTGTATTGTGTTATTCATTAACGGAAGGTAAACCATTGAGTTACATGGAATGATCTGGATTCAATATGAATTCAATTTATTTATTTAATTGCTGACAATCCCGTAGGTAAGTAACTCCCACTTTATTGAAACGAATAAAAATTGTGTTTTGCTTAACATAAACATATCTGTTTGTGGAGGAAGGGCCTTATTATGACAGTTCCGCGGTCCCAATCTCAGCGGATCACTTGGCCCTATCGTTATATCGATGGGACCGACATTTAGTGCCTAATATGAACAAATGTCCCCTTAATTCGGGACGATTGGCCGCAACGGGTGTCAACGAATTTTGATTCTAATGATCAATTTTATTAATTCGACGTCAAGGCCATTTGATGAAAACATTAACATATTTATTGTCTGACAATAATATCGTTATGACTTCATATAAACACATGGTTTGTGTACTTACAAACGTGTAAGCTGGCATCCCGCGTGTGATAACAATTTCACTAATTAATCAGTGACAGTACCTACTCGATAAATTATAACCTTGAAGAATTCCGTAAAGAAACTCTGAAAACTATAATCAATTTTATAAAAACTAAACTAACCAACAACTTTCTGACTCCAGCTTTTTGTTTCCGAGTATTTTCAAGATACAAAAACCCAGAACTTTCAGCCCGACTGGGATTCGAACCCAGGACCTCTTGAGTAGCAACCAACTTAC
Source organism: Pyrausta aurata (assembly GCA_963584085.1). Taxonomy (NCBI): domain Eukaryota; kingdom Metazoa; phylum Arthropoda; class Insecta; order Lepidoptera; family Crambidae; genus Pyrausta; species Pyrausta aurata. Next base: position 11,790,074 of record OY757252.1, on the reverse strand, counting down.
TAACACCAACAAGGCAGTTGGGAGATTATTGCGTTACTGGCGTAATTCCCAATCAGCGGCCTTACACTGGACACAAAATCCGATCCAATGATTATAGCCATCCCATTATGTCACTCATACCAGGCCGTGTATGCGTGTGACGGGATGGCTATATTCATTGGATCGGGTTTTGTGTCCAGAGTAAGGCTGCTGATGTACTTCCCCGATATGGATAAACCCAGGAAGGGCTTGAATTCCTTCCTTGTTCCGAGTTTAGTAAGCATACACCTTCTAATTATACTCAGCAGAACCTCAATCGTGTCGCTATCAGAGTACCACATCACATCACCATACACTCAAATCCTGTTACTGTTATAAATTTGAAAATATACAATAAGATAAAATTTTTGTAAAATTAAAAATGCTATATGATTTTATAAGGTAAATTAATTGTAACAACTACAAAAACGAACTTGAAATCAATTAATGTTTGTAATATCCTTCCCTAATGTAAACGTCATTCATTATCATATGACAATCATACCATGTCGTATTTTACCCAATTGAGTTACACAGCGTGTATGATATGACAAATCAGTAGGTATGAAAGAAAACTTACTCAAATTCTCTGCGTCCATAGATGAAAACACAACGAGTTAGCACTTCACATTTTAATTTATTTTACTAAATAACACTTTCCAAAACAGCCATGTAAAAGTTTACACTTGGAAATAAGTACTTTTTACGATAAAAAGGGTTAAAATAAAGGTGATACAAACGAGGTGGTCGGTAGACTGCATGCCCTGAGACAGACCGGCGACCATACGCCAACGAGTGCGGTAGTGTGTGCCAGCATTAGCGCCCGTGAAGGGTGGTAGGTAGGGAGGCCAGGTGCCATCGTTTTTGAGGGACGTCTGTCGGAACAGCTGATTATTGCACAGATGATGGAATGAGATGGAAAATGAAATGCTGTTAAACTCAAATATTTATCAATTTAGTGCATAATTCAATGTTTTTTGGTTCAAGTTCACATGGTGATAGAACTTCTGAAAATGTGCCACAGTATTACAAGTTAGCATAAGTATCTTTATAGTAAGGAACTTTCATGATTTAGTTATTTTTTATACATAGATTTAAATTTTTTCAGCAGCTATAAACATAAACCCCCTTTTTCATAATAACACAAACGGTCTTTTAAACCTATTTTAGCTATTACACTGTTTTGTCACTTTCTGTCAAATGATGACAGCGCTAAGAAAGAATGAGACAAAACAGTGTATTAGCTAAAATAGGTTTAAAAGACCGTTTGAGTTATAATGAATAAGGGGGTTAAAATATTACTAACATAAGTGGTTACAATGTTATTAGTCGGAAGCTTCATAAAGACAACTGAAAATTAGTTATTTTCCAGGGACTTTGGGATAACATGGTCTCCCTAATGGGACCGCGACTCAAAGTACGTTTTTATAGTGGTTGCCGTATTTAACAAAGATCGATACTGCCTACCGTTAGCCTACTCTACTACCTGCGGAACTATTACCGGTGTTGTACTATTGTCCACTTCTGAGTTCCACTAGTATTGTGTACCGACAGACTAACTGGCCAGTAATATCGAAGTTAATAGCGTCTTCGAACGAAAATAAAGAGAGATAAATATATGCATTATTTTTATTACATTGAATTTATTAGCGATAAGAGTTTGCAGTTGAAAGTGTTTCATAATTCACTTGCCTGCGCTTTAAATTTGATTATAATATGTTGTGCGACTTCCTGTGGTAGGGTCAGCGACAGCTGATTGCCCCCTCCCCTCCTACCTTTGGACAGGGCTGCGTAATTCAGAACTGCAACCAATGTGACGTCATCAAAATTGTAGGGCATGTATGGCGCGGCGCAATCTTCGATTTACATAACATTTACAATAAAAGTCTGGAATATTTCTAAAGCTATAAACAATCTGATAGTATTTGTTCTTTAGAATACTTAAGACGGATACCAGTTACAATAACTCATGTACTTTGTATAAGCGCTGAACTGGCTTTCAGTAGGTAGTGACAACATTTAGTCCGCAGCTATAGGGTCTGTAAAAAAGGGTCTGTGACAAGGACGTGTATGTGAAAGTAACCCCAGATTAAAAATAAAACGTGGAAGTGTAACAATCGATTTTTAAATTTGGTAGCAAGCAGCCCTTACACTACGACTCGTGTCGCGCGACTAACACCACGTGGGAATGACGTGGTCGATCGTGGATTGTATTTCTTCAGAAACGTAAACATAGGTGGGTTATGCACGCGTCACGCACTAGCATGTGATATATCGATAGCAACTTTTAGTGAGGAGTTTTATTTTTTGACATTTATATATAACGTCAGTTAGATACCTACTCAGGCCCGGTTTCGTGGTCGATAGTTAACTCAACTTATGTTTAATAGTCGATACTAATTGTGCCTGTTTTGAAGAAAATATAAATTAACCAAATGTCAAAATGGCTATTTAAATAATCATTGGCAAAGATCTTTTTTCTTCAAAACTAAAATTATCAACGAAACCGGGTCAAAACGGATACTAACACTTACGAATGCATTTTAAAGGTACGCCTTTCTATATGTATACACCGTAGAGTACTCTTTCTACTGATTATATGCCACTAATAAAAAAGAATAACCGATTTGTCCTTTCCTATAATGAACACAACAAAAATCAAACTAGAATCAAGACATGTTACGGCTTTGCCACAAGTAATATTGGTGTAGGTAGGTACTTTCATACATCGCGGCACCATGCCTTCCTGAAATTGAGTGAGTGAGTGAGTGAATGAGTGAGTACTAACTTCAGTGGAAGCTGACGCACAAATTAATTAAGAGCACAAGAACCGTTACTCGGTTTATCGCGTACGAGCAGTCTCTTACGAGTAAGTGCTTATAAACACGTTTATGGAAATTGAAGGAGACGGTCGGGCATAGTACATGTTATAAAGGGAAAATATGGAGTCCTTAAAATGGCAAAGCGTAAGTAAATACCTGAGTAAAGATGAAAAATAAGTATTGAACTAAAAGATAATAAAACTGCGGGTCAAATATTACCCTTTCTCTACTACGTGTAAGGTGTGTAGAGTCATCATTTTATTTCTTACTAAAAGAAAATTATTTATTAAGCATATTTTTATTTAAATATAAATGCACAGTTTAACCTCTAAGGTTATGAATAAGTTAAGAAATAAACTCACCACAACACTACGAAAAATTTTACGACTGTCTTATTGATTAATCGTCTGCCAATCAATCAAACCAATTGCAATGTGTTTTTCATTTTAGGCATTGTGATGCCAGACAAATCAACTATGTTCAAAGTCAATTGTATAATCTATTAGGAGAAGTAATTAAATAATCAAAACAGTTATTGCAGCTGCACGTCTTGTTTAAGAGGATCGTGTGCAGGCGTAGCGCAGCGCGAGTTTCCATACATTTCGAACGCCAACGGTCAAAATATGCATGCGGGGGTAAACGTTTTCCTACCCGTAAACCTTTATGGAATGAGACAAATTTAGTGTCATTCGTTTTTATATATCCTGAACTATGCTTGTACGTTTTCGTTTTTTTGTTTAATGGCTTGATTAGTTAAAAATGGTCGAAATTTCAAAGAGATTTTTTAGTGAAAAAAAATTGAATGTTTAGGTTCTTATATTTTTTGAAACGTACAATATTTAAAAAAAAAAACCTACGAGCATAGTTTTTCAAAATATCTCTAACATATAAAATGTCAAAATCAGACAACGTTGAAGGGGTGGAAAACGTTTTCTCTTTTTGTATCTCACACGATCCTCTTAATTTATGAAAACAGAGATAAAGCATACAGCATCACTTTATTTTGATAGCAGGTTAAATACATATATAAAACTAGTTAAATGTTTTTTATATGCAATACTCTGACCTATTTCTGTGTAAGGCTAAGAACCCATGGCGTGATTTCCACTCGCGCCCGCCGCCGTTGCGGGCCCGTAGCTTTTGTAGAATGCAGATTTGTATGCAAAAAGTCAGTTAAAACTTACAACGCGGATTATGCCCGCGGTGGGCGCGATTTGATTGCGGCTCCCGCCGCGGCGGGCGCGCGGGTGGAAACCGTGCCGTGAGTTCTTACGCTAAGGTGGTGTATGTTATGTGTTGTGACACTGGTGTATATGCTGTGCTGTGACAAAACAAATTAAATCCGAAATATTAAAGTAGATACTTTGTATTATTAAAAAAATACCTACTTATTATTTCATTCAACTTTTAATGACCTTTCTAAATATGGGTAAATAGTCAAATAGCTAATTAAGTCATTTGTGTAAGAAAATTAGTAATAAAGAAGCAACAAATTAACATTTCTTTCAGGCACTATTATACAAAACTTCTACAATACATACTATAGGTGCTTTCCTATCTTACGAGTATCTCCAATTCCGTGCAGCAATAGCGAATACTAACTTTACAGAGCGCTGTAAAATAGTACCTTCCATTTAAAGGCGTTCAGATCTTTAATTATTTTGATTAGAGGCTTGCGAGATTCCCGGCGAGGGCGGGCGGCGCGCCCAGTCGGCGCCCGCCGCTGCGACGCCCGCCTTGTCCTTACGAGCAAGTGGAATAAAAGCAAAGAAGAATACGTTTTTTGTAATATAGACTCAGTGAACATGCATAGGAAGGCAAAAAGTTCGTAAATATACTTTATGAGTTTTTTTAAGCAGTATGTTTTTATGTAGAGGATGCACATAAATGAGAAAGTCTATGGTAGCATATTTATTTGTACATTGTCTTTCCTTGAAACGAACTTTTAACTGACATAGACTAGAATAGATTTCTCTAATCTTATTTTCGAGGGCTTGTTTTACAGACACTAAAGTCTAACCTTATAATCTCGAGTAGTCTCCAAAAAATGTTTGTAGACCATGCGAGATTATTAGGTGACCGATTACTTAAAGATCTCCTAAAAACGCATTAAATCTTGCCAAATAACAATTTTATTCACATTAGATTTGGTGCTTTGAATAAACTACATTTTTTTAAAGAAAATCACTATAGTATTCTTTGCTTTTGTCGTTTACCACTATACGCCCGTTAACGTAATATCTTCTTCTAATGGACAGAGATGTTATTGAAAGCCTCACGCGACGTTTAAACACTTTGCTAAACAGTATGTGATGAGTTTAGATTACGTGCCGCTTTTGACGTTTCCTCTTGACTGTCATTGCACCAAGAGTATCATTCGACCTCTTTCTTCTTCGAAGAAGCTGTTTTCATCAGATTATTTTCAAAAGACCAGCGACAGCTGTTTAATATTTATTGCAGCTTGAGTCTCGGCATAACTGTGTTTTCTATTCAAGACGGCGATACTTTTAACTTGCTTGCCTGAGAATTGGTACTTAAGCACCTACATGTTTTAAATAAGAAGGTAAGATATGTCTCAGTTACTAATAAGGTCATGGTCAAAAACATTAAATATTAATTTTAATTGTTATAGTATTATTAACTTCTCCAGTTCGCACTCTCTGCTACGGATCGAGAAAATACCTACGAGTACAATAATGTCCGGATGTGTTGAAGTTTGATGAATCGAAAATAAAGGATTTGTTTCATATGCTCAATTTCATAATACCCATAGGCCGTCAGCGGTTGCGTAAACAAAAGGATGACAGAAGAATGTTGATTAAAACATCGTAAGGGTTATTAGAAGAGCCTGATTTTCCAGTAATCTATATCGCTGATATGTATCGGCTAAACATAGGTAGATTTATGAAAGATTCTGTAAAATGATAACTTTATTATTTAATTTACAAAAAATACGTTGTAACATCAAGCGAATCAGACAATTCTTAAATTAAGCCTATTGTTTGATAATACGATTTCAGCTCCGCTTCGTTCCGTCCTCCCTTTTGTACGTAAAGCCTATTTATTTGATACGAAACAGACGATATTATTTGTGGACGTTTCTCTTATTTATTTTGGCTACTTAAAGCTCGAGTTCCGCAAATCATCTGAAGAATTCCAAGTGGTTTAATCATAGCACCTGTTTTTCTATGTGACCTATCTATAGGTGTACGTATTGCTAAGGCACGTGTTACACAGCAGTAGATAACTAATGTATTATAGTCATGTAGGACATTAATCTAATTACTGATACCTAAAACGGAGTATTCTTGCCAACATTACGAATAGCACGAGCGGTAACATGATCCCGCTTAAGAATTAATGCCGCAAATTTCATGATGTATCTCTCTACCTCGTATTTATCTTTAAGGAACACTAACATCTTAAAATATCCGCGTCATCATTATCAGTCACGTTAATATTCTCAGGTCACAGGACGTCCACTGCTGAGCATAGGCCTACCTCACGGTTTTCCAGTGACTGGTTGTAAGCCTGTATCCAAATTCAAAATTCAAATTCAAAATCTTTATTTCAATTTAGGCCATGAAATGACACTTATGAAATGATCCGGTGTGATCTTGCGATTTTTATGAGATTGTCTGTCTGTTAAGTATATGTATTTAAATTAAATTAAGTGACTTGAACTGCAATGCCTCTTAAGTTCCCTGCATTAAACGACATCTAACCATTAGTTGAGTTAACAACGGTCTACACAACTTGGCTTAAGAGGCCGTATAAATCGCCCCTACTTCATGCCCCGGAACATCTAAGGGAGCTAAGCAAAGTCTCATAGAAAATGCCACATAATAGCGCAATTATAGCTGTGGTAGAGTCGGGAGACTTAGTCAAAGTGCCACTTAAGTTACATGAGTGAAAACGCGATATCAGGAATGACGTAGGCGGTCCTTGAGGAACGTGTTGCTGAAGCTGTAAAAGTTGATACATTACTGTTTACTGAACCATTGGAACATAAAAATTTTGAAGCGATAAAAATGACAATCACAACATAATATTTTTATAACAAAACGTTTTGAACAAATTATATACAGCGTGTGGCCTGTAATAAGAGCAAAAAATGTAATCAATGATTCTACAGAGTATTCGTAGTTACCTTGACCTGGTCTTAGTGCTCCAAAATGCTTTGACTAAAAGATATAGTAATCCAAAGTTATAATCTCTAATAGTCAATGTATATCAAAATTGCTAACTCGTTGTAGTAAATGACGATGTTCTATGACTGGACTCAGAGAGACTCAGCAAACAAATGATGTTTGCAATACATTGCTGGTTTGATTTATTTTGTTAGAAAATAACAATAAATTTATTTTTAAATTAAAACCATTTAATATGGATTACTCGTCACTAAAAGGGCCTACATTTTAATTTTTTTTCTCCTATTACAGGTCACACCCTGTATAAATTTAAGAAAGATCAATCGTTATTTTGTTATATGAATACTAATACAGATAAGGACAGTAATAACCGTTGATTCCGCAACTTAATCTGAACTACGAAATCTATTGAATTAATGGCCGCCCCATTAGTTACGCAAATATTTGCGGAGATTAAAGGAAGGAGTTTGCGCTAGTAGCGGTTCCACACTAGGACACTAGTGATTTAGTGAAGAAGTTTTCGAGTACAGCTGAGTATGATTGTCAACGTCCGTAACGTACTCGAAATCGCTATCGTTTTCGTTCTAAGTTGAGTAAATATACTCGACCTAATTCCGATGAAATAAGGACGTGTTTAGCGTTTGTGTAGTGAAAGCTCGGAAGCGAAGTGGCATTGGGCTGCAGAAGCGTGCCGACCTAGTTGGTGCGCGCTCGATGCCGCGGATCGCCGCCCGCCGCCGCCGCTGCCGCGCGCCGCCCGCCCAGAAATAGACGCAGCACGTGCGTCGCAGTGGGCACACGCGTCCACGGCTCGGCCGCGCAGCGCGTACCCGCCCCTCACCCCGCGCACCAACAAAACTCTAAGAAACCGCGTTGTGTGAAGTGTTGTTAATCTAACTAAAAACTCCTATTTATAGCTTACGTGAATTCGCTTCGGTAGTGACTTTCCCTTTTCTGTGTTAGCTGATATGTAGAGTGATATAACGTGGTAGCCTTAAAAGTAACAAATACAGTAACGATGTGCCTTAACGTGTAATAATTTCGCGGCACCCAGCCGGGTGCGCGTGAGTCATAGAAATGCAATGCTTCAGGGTGATTCTTCTTCTGGTGTTTTTTGGGATTCCGGAGCCAGTTCCGGCTTGGAAAGGTGACATGTAAGTATAAGCAATATGATACGGAAGTACGGAACCCACCACTTTAAAAGCATCTGATATGGTAGATAATGTAGATATTATCGAATCATACATTTCTAGTAATTCCTACCTAGACGAAGTTTTATACGAGTAGTCAACAGTATTACATGGCATACAAACTTTTTTGGTGGTTAATTTCTTATTCACCAAAAGCTCGTTTCAATGCCTTGGTAGAGCACATTTTATTTTTCTAAATATAAACTTTGAATTGTAATTAGGAACTCGCTCTGTTGGATTCGTAAGACAAATACTGACTGAATCATTGTAAAATGTGTGTGTTTATCTGGGTACCTTAATGTTTTTAGTATTTTTCAAATGATATGATTCTTCTTTTGTTCGGTTCTTTTGTTACAAAAACAAACATGTAAGTAATGAACTGTAGAAATCTGTATTGTTATCAAAACTTAATGAATAGAAGTGCTTAAATGTTAAGTCCGTTGAATGTACTAGGTTTTCCTCTTGTGCCTTCCTTCAGTGTTTTGACCCCACTGTTTGTTTGAGTTTAGTTCAGAGTCAAGGTTAGGAAGTGATCGAGCAGCTATAACGTACTGATGGCATACGCTGTAAACACAAATAACCGAAACTCAAGTAGGTTCTACCTTTATCTGTTAATTTTTCGGTTCAGTAAAACGAGTACATAATGTACTTGGGTGTTCCCGCACTGTTATCTTTTAACACTTTACGAGCTAATGATGTGAAAGCTTCACACTGTGCGATCTAGGCTAGAATTTTTGAAAGTAAAAGTTTTCTAAATATTTTGCTTTCCATTACATATTCAGTCAATGCTTGTAAAGATCAGTGACATGCTTTTCAGTATTTTGTAGCCTTACTTGAAAGAGATATGCTCTGTAGTAAACCCTCAATAAGTTTACCTGCCTACCTGGAATCAAATTATGACATCGTTCTCTCTACGTACTGAATTTATCCAATTTCTTAGGAATCGGACCAGAACTCGGCCGGTACTTTCTAATTTATTAGCAAGACTACCAGGTAAATTTCTACAAACTAAGGTATGGTAAATATGCTGTAATTTTATTAGAAAGTTTTTTTTTTATATGTATGAACCTAGTGGTTGTATAGTTATGTATCTCATCGTGCGTCCTGGTTTATTCAAATAGAAAAAAAAGCTTGCTAGAGAAGTTAAATTTTCAAATTCAAATTCATTTTTTCGCATAAAAAGTGGTACACAAACAGATGTTTGTATTACAAGCAGTTTCTCACTTTTTACTAGACACTGGCATGCAAAATATAATACATGTTAAAAGTTATTTACAAATATTTTACATTATTTAACAGATGAACGAATATCCATACCACACTCAAAGTAGAAATGTCACTTAAATAACAATAATAGCTGCAGTCAGTCAATGAATACATATTGAGTTCAATTTTACAATTAATTATTTAAATTTTATAAAAAAGCAAGCCTAGATCAGAGAAGTTAATTAAGAAGTGTCAAAATATTCGTCAATAGATTAGAAACAACTGCTTATGAGCCAGTTAATCATTTTATGTAGCAGAAACATAACTTCCAGTAGAAGCCGTGCGTTACAAGGGTGATTTATGAGTCACCCATCATTCAATCAATTTTCGTTAGAACGACAGCCTTTTTCCTTTTCATTATCCTCCTTGGACCTCTTTTCTTCCCGTTCCGTGGGTACATACAGGGTGAGTTTGCAAGGTTTTGCCAAATTTGGTGAACCCAATGGTGAAAACAATCAATATGGTCGAAAGCTTAAATAACATTTTAGATTTCAATGTGGTTGAATGATTTGTATGGGGATACAAATCAGTCAGCTACATTGACGATAATGTATGGTGAGTCCGTTTTTTTATATGGCACCATAGTTAAAGATGTACGTTTTGATAGTCTCATGCTCTTCCTAAAATTTGACAACACCTTGCACAGTTGCACACCCAATAAAGTTGTCTGTAGAAATAGATATAAATGTTCTGGTAGCAAGATGTAGGGTTCAACTTCAAACGTTCACAGAACGCATTAGCAATTCTGATTTCAGGTGTAGATTACCGGAAGGGCGGAGATTCCTTCACGGCAAACGTCTTTGACGAATAGGTTTATTTGAAGAATAACTTTTTGAGTGGAAAATTTTTCGATTATGGCAAAAACGGTACAATTTATGCCTTATCACGGTTCCATAAGTTTTGGACGTAAGTTTACCCATTTATAGTTCTCAAACCCTAAATCCGTGTATTTGGGATACTTTTCTTTGTGTATTAGTTTTGGTAGTTTTAGATTCACTTTCATCCATTGATTTTACTAAACGATTAGTAACCCAAAAATGTAAAACATGAAAGTAAGGTTTAGCTTGATTAATAGTTACAAATAGCAAACGAAACGTGTTTGGTCCCATCAATCAAACTTTGCGAAAGCTTCGGGATTATACTCCATTATTCTGACTGAAGTAAATTGCGCAAACAATTTCATGTAATTAGGTATTTGCTGCCCAAAAATGACACGGCACTTATTGCTGAGCTTAATTCAACTTTTACTTTGTGAAATGTTGGTCCGTCATTTTAATTTCACGTTACAAAGTACTGGGTACGTTTTCTCTGTAAACGCACTGAAGTTTAAACGAATGAAATAATAGCGAAATTGTTGTTCCTCAATTCAATTATCATTAAATTGTCGGGAGACCCAGATGTTACTTGTTTGCTAAAACAAGGCGATGTCGTGACTAAAGGAAACTCGGCTGGGGTAATTTTTCATCGCTGGGCAGTAAATATTTGGGCGGCTGAAATGAACGGTTGGAATTTGCGGTTTTCCCTGGCCTGTCGTAATCAATACTCGCAAAGGAATCTTTATGAACACCACAGCATAAATAGTGTTTGCTAATCGATAAATTCCTATCACTTTTTATGGGTGTATTTTTGAGATTTTTATATTAGCCGCAATGAAAAGCTATTGAAAAACAAAAACATCTATTACCAATTTACTGTAAAGGTAAAGAGGTATAAAAAAGAAAACGTTATTTAGGGTGATTTAGTTACGCGCGTATGCCAAGCTTAACCAGATTTTGGTTTATCGAGTTTTGGGCAGAGAATATAAAATTATAAAATATAAAGCTGATTTGCTTTCAAAGCGTATAATTTAATACGCTTTGAAAGCAAATCAGCTTTGCGAACAAATTTTCATTTATTTTGTTTTCTATTCTGGCAGTGTAATAAAACGAATACTCGTAAAGTCTTGAAACAAAGAGGATACAATTGTCCTCGTGTAGCCTGTGGGCTTGGACATCTGCAACGCAGATCACCAAGCGCCTGCAATGCGACCCTTTATTTTCGTTTTAAAATATGTTCGTTATTTAAAACATCTATAAAACACCGTCCACTTTAAGCATTGCCAGATAATTAGTTTTGAAAAATAATGTCAAAATATTTTCACCATCGCTCATCGTTTTAATCTAGGGTTAGCTCAAAGCTCGCCCGCTGCTGATAAAGTGATAGCGAAGGTAAAGTTAATCCTGAAATAAATCGTCGAGCGTGTGTGAGCATTAACCATCATTTGTTTTAATAGACAACGAGAAATCTGATCGTAAACCACGTTGAACCTGCGGCGTCGCCTAGGGAGCTGTAATTGATGACTCTCTCTAATCGGCATGTTTCGGAATCCCCAGTGCCCACAGGAGAGGACAAACGAACAGAGAAATCGCTATAACGATCACGTCTCCATCTTGTTACAAAACGAAATCGCTCTGTAATGATTTCGAGAAGATTTGGGCTTTACTTTGAAGTTAGAATATATTAATTTTCCATCAAAGTTCCGAGTTACGAACTCCACCGAATTGTTTCACCCCTTCTATATATAGGAAACTGAGCTCCAGGAATCCTTAATGATACATCCTTAATGATTTATTTTTTGAACTTTTTTATAAAGTTCTTTTATAAATTCGAATAGAAGCCTTTGTTTGTAAAAAAGTTTGTCAATTTAAAATGGTAGGCACTATGTTATAAAGCACAAAACATGTGAATACATCGTGAAGCTATAAACAAGCTTGTACCTAACTAATTTATTTACGTAGGTAGACAGAACAAGGTGGCTGACTATTCTGAAATTATTATACTCTGAAACATTCGCCTAAGCACTATCCCCTTGAAAGCTGCATAAGCAAAGTTAAACAGTCGTTTAAAAATGTACCAGTCAAGCTCATTCAAAACAAGGTTCTTTAAGGGACGCGCGTATCAAGCGCCTAACGCTGACGAAAAAATGTTGTGGATACTATTTCAAAAACAAATTCGTACAATTCTCACGTTATTTACTTACCTTACGAAAATATAAGTTTTATTTTCTTGTCATTTTAACAATCACACCAACGTAAAGTTTGAGCTATTTTAGATAATCAGATATGAAAACGTTTCATCATACAAATTATATAAATACATCATATAAATCTATAATTTGGGTGCGAATTTTATTGCCCATGCTTTCACATTTCGCACAAATATTTACTTTTTGGGCACTGACTGAACGATCACTAACACAGTTTTTGGACTGCATTCGCATCGTATAAATAAGCTAAAGGGCTATTTTGGGATATGTGTCAGACAGAAGTAACTGAAAAACAAACAAATAGCTCGTAACTTCTGGCCTCCAGTGCAGTCATATGTATACAGCTATACCTATATGTATAGCCGAGGTTCTGTTTTTATTAGCCCTCGACAGACCGGCAAACACAGGACCCTCGGGGGCTTAACATCATTCTTAATGAGCATCTACTTGCCAATACAACTATTGTGAAATGAAAAGCTTTTTCTACGATTAGATAAACCTTTATAAAAAGCCTAACTTAAGATCGCAACTGTAAAATAAGTATCATCAATCGATTTTGATTTAAAATGAAAACGTAATGGAGTTTATATTAGTTGCGGAAGTTAACGCCTAATTATACGTAGATCAGACATATATTTGTGCCTAGCAGGCGTGTCGCAGTGAAGTAGTTCCTTTGTGGGCTAGTTGCTGACTAGCGTTTATGAGGGAAGATGATTATACGTATTTCTTATAGGCATTGTGAGATTTTTCCCTTTGAAAAGTGCCTCGTCATGTCACTGGACCGTATTTCGCTTTTATTTCACTTTGATGTGTCCCTCGTCAACCTAAACGAATGAAGCCACCCACCTATTTTACTCGTATGTGCTGGTACATTGTTCAGAATACCCACGTGTATATTTCATGTTATTTAGATTACAGCGTGGAAAGAAAAGCATGTTATTGTTCCGTATTGTCGTCTAATAACGGCAATGTTCTGTAAAATGTATGGAACGGGTCACGCAAGGCTCCTGGGGGCCAATTCTCGTGCAGTTCATATAGGTACGAAAATAGTTCAGAGATTGAATTTTCCTTGTCGAAAAAAATAATTGTTCCTAACACGTTCCGGAACAGTGAACGCCTACAGGCGTAAAAACAATAAAACATCTATTGTGTCTGGAATATTGTCCCAGAACGTGGTAACTTCTCAGGGTCACGATTTCTAAGCATGTTGATTTTTTTGTGCAGTAGTTCTTTATGTGTTGATATTTTACTTGATTTTTTTATGTATAACGCTGAATCGCAAACGAAAATGTAACAATAATGCCACACGTAAAAAACTGATCGGAAGGAATAGAAATCAGGACCCCGATAAAGCAAAAACAAGTTTTCTCTTCGAAAATGAAAATTCGATCGGTCAACTTTTTGTATACGAACCGCATGAGAATTGACCCCCTGGGGTGTGAATATCATTTATGTTTCACGACGTTTGTTCCGACGAGGCGCGACCTGGAAATGAATGATGAATGCATGTTTAGGTTCATGTTTATGTTCCTTTATTTTGCCAGATAATATAATATTTGTGTCGTCCATCTTAAGTTTTAGGATTAGGATTTTTAAAATGTGTTTGATGCTCTATTTTCAAGAAGGTACGACATCATTTTGTAAGGTTTTACTGTTATCACGCACAATACAACTCAAATCATATTAAAATAAATTACCGCCTCTAATGATTGTATGTTATTTTTGAAGAACCTACGCATCCTACGCGTTAAGAAAGCACTTCTAAAAATGAACAGGCTTAAATTGCCAATATTATGTCAGTGGTCTCATGGTATAGGCATGCGCCCGGATAGCGTAAGACACATGGTTCCATTCCTTGTCTGGTATGTACTTACTATCGGACTTAATAAATTTAAATTGAAAAAAAAACATTTGCAATATATAAAAGTAGAAAGCAAAGTTTGTTATATCTACATAAAATGTACATATAAGTATGTACTCACTCATACGTCTAATATTTCTATCGCGAAATTGAGTCGGTGTAATCTTTCATCGATTTTCATTATCACAAATTGGCATCCCACACAACTTCACCATGGCTACGGCAACGTGAAATTATTCGTTGTTAGGAGGAGCTACAATTTTTTGTTGCTTCTGACTTAATTCTAGGTTACGTCTCGTTATATAAAAATCACAAACTACATTGCGATGATAGAAAAGAAGGTGATTTTTCCATGTCCCTAGTAACAAAGAGACCGTACTGTTAAATGTAGGTGTGTCGCGAAGGTCGAGGGAATAATTCATACTTCATGAGCGTTACGGGCGGCCACGTGTAGTTAAAATTTAAGTTTCATGCGAAGTGTCTGCGATTTTGGATGTATATTAATGAAATAAAATTAGGTACTCTACTTATTACAATTATATAAGACGATATTAAGCATATTTGCAACAAAACATACGAGTAGTTAGATGTAACATTTCCTTTAAGCGTGGTGTATAAAAATACCTGCAACATAGGTTCTAGCATCCTACAAAAGTAAGCAAAAATTCAGATGCTACATTCTTAGAACACTAGCGTTGTTCTTCGGGATGAAAACAAAGTTTTTATGAGACGCCTGGTGCTAGGAACTTTAGCGAGATATGTAGAACAAAAATGCCAATTAGATTGATAAAAAAGTACTCAAATGTGTTGAGAAGAGACAGAAGAGATCTGGCCAGATTGGACACATGAAAACTACAGATTTACAGATCCGTAAGCAAGGACGCGTTACGCGTTTATCCGATCATACAGACCTTCGAAAAGCCCTACATGGTTTTGATACTAGCTAAGCAAAGCGTAGCATAACATCGTTGACGGTGGAGCGATTATAACACCGACACATATGCTTCTTTAACATAATATAAAGAAGACTTGTGTTTGGGTACTGTTATGTACTCCTACTCATAAATAACCATAGAATTAATATCCCTGTTCCGATAGGAATATTAATTTTATGTAAATAACTGAGATATTACTCGCTGTCATTCGTAATGTCAATACAAAATATTTTAAGGTCGGGGCCCACTACACCATGACCGTGCTATCAGACAAGAAAAGCAACACAATACACTCTACTATGCCCACTGAAAATACAACAGCGTTCTATCTCACCTTTATATGGAGCGAGAGCGAGCGAGAGCTTATTTTGTTGGTGCTGATACGCTCCGGGCATGAACAATCTAGTTGAAACAGTGTCATAGTGTTCAACACAAAGAATATTTTTTTTCCTGACATATTCCGTGCTAGACGGTCATGGCATGGTATACTACGGTGTAGTAGGCAGAAGTCTTAATGACAGCCTGTTGAAATTATTAGTTGCAAAAAGAAAGATAAAAAAGGTCCCTAACTAGATAATTTGTATGTGAAATATTACTACCCTGAAAGAAACGACATCTAGATGTAAACATATTATTGTGAAGTCAGGTTTAACTTCAGTGTAAAGAGCTCGCCAAAACATAATCACAAAAGATCTGCAGTCTAAGATTTCAAAGAAAGTAATGCTTTGAATATGAAAAGTTTGCAGCGAAAAGACAAATTAGAGAGTAGACGCTATCTCTCGGAGTTCGACGCTTTGTCAGGCGCTCGCGGGTACTTTGCGAATGTCCTATTTTTCCCTTTTCCAGTGACAAAGAAGAGCTGTTAAACAGGCAGAGAGCTCTTATCGATAAAAATTAGCCTTTTTAGGTATCTACCTCTATGTTACGAAAATCATGATCGGATCACGTTCGCTTCAAAAATTTTATAAAAACACACGGTGTATTAGGTTTTGCATTTATAATTGTAACATCAGACTATACATTTTTGTTGGAAAATAGCCCTTATTAATCCAATAGCATAAGATACCGCAGTTTTAAGCTTGACGTGCTATCGTTCGTTCATGAGAAATAAATAATCGCGCAATGCCCTGAGTAATACAACGCAAATCTCAAGAGCCGTTAAAAGCAATTGGCTTTTTTCTCAAGTCCAAGGAAGGTCTTATAAAAAGCATCATTTCCCGGAAAAACAAAAAGGTGAAAAGTAAAAAGATATTCTGTCTCTAAAAGACGTATAGTTGAGCGGTTGTGGGTTTTAGGGGCTAATTTCTGAAATTGCTGAACCGATTACATATAATAATATTTTTTCAGATTGCCTCTTTAGAAACATAGATAATGGTAGTGGGAAAAGGATTAATAATCAACTTGATAAGCATCTATTTGGCAAGCAGAAACCCACCTAAAAGTCCCAGACGAGCAAGTCCACTTTTTTGCGTGACACAGAATAACCATTAGCATAAATTAGATTACAGCGAAGTGCTGAAGTTTCAGACACGCGATCTTTAGCCGATATAGTCTTCACTAAAATTTTTAAGCTAGCTTCGAAATCTGCTTATATTTTTGCTCTCATAAGATAAACTAGCAAGAAAGCTACTAGTAAGAAAAGTCATGAGGGTAGAAAATCCGTTGAACGAATCTGTCTTTTTAATGATTTTCTATTGTTATTTTATTTATATTTCCAGAGTCAAAGCGTGGGCGACGACCCTCGGCAGAGAACTATGGCAACTAAGCGAGGCTCTCACAAAATCAGACAAAATTAGAAGTGTAAGTATTTTCTCTATTTCACCCTTTTAAAACACGAAATAAATGTAGAACAGCGGAATTACTTCTGGTAGTTGCGGTGACGCCATGTCGCCTGCTCTGACTAGACGGAGAAAATGAGGTTTCATTTGCATGTTTGGTTGGAATAAGTTCTCGGATTGCGACCAGCATTATTAAAGTTCTGGTTTACATTGTTCTATGTTTATAAGAAGTTTGAGTTGTATCTACGAAACTACCCGTACCAACTAGCGATCCAAACACTATCATTTTCTGTATTGTTACACTGATTGACATCGCACGTATATTTATACTACTAAATCAGCCTCATCAAAAGTGACATTAAATTATCAAGCAAAAATATATCATACAGCCTTATTCAGAGACGACATAATGTTCATCAAGAAGTTTAAGAATCGTTCTTATTGTAAAATTCATTCACGTGTCACCAGTTTTTGTTTAGTAACCCGGTTAATGTTTGATTAATGTCTCTGTGTACGGCTGGTAACATATCATATTGTAACGTATCCTCAGATACATAATATTGGGTTTATTTTACAGAAATATACACAAATGAACGCCAGCGTAAAACAGAAGAATGGAAAAGTTATATTGGAGTCCTCGTTGCAATCCGTCAGCACAATGCTTACTAGAAAAATCAAAGCTGTCAAGGTACCTTTACTTACATACACTTATGGAGAGTCAGGAGCAATGTAAAGTAGACCATAGTGCTTTTCTAACCCTTTTGTGCTATTGTTATAAAGTTAAAAATCGGATGTCCTGTCCTGTCTAGACTTAAATGATTGTGTGTGGCTGTTAAATGTATACACTTTGCTTTAAATATGCATTTGTAATCTTAAGGGTCTGTTTCACAATGCCTCATATTAGCCCTACCCAACGGATAATTCAAATGAAGAATGTCATTTCGTATGAAGAATCTGACCAATAGCACTATCCAGCACTTAATTGTTTATTGTGAAATAGGCCCTTAACCTTGTAAAATTTACTTGTTTTATCAGTAATACATAGTGAGCTACGAAACTACGAGAGACACTCCGTCTTCGCGTCATTCATCGTAGCAAGTTCGTAGTAGCTACGAGAAACTTCACGCTTGAATACGTACTATTATGTACCTACTTGAAATTATACAAAAATAAATAAACACAACTGCCCCCGTAGCCATTTTCTTTGAATCATTCAATAATATATTGTAGTTTCACATGTTACGAGGATTACGAGTATTTCCCTAGAGGTAGGGTTGACCGAAGCCCCAAAATTACATCCGGACACGCGCAGCTGGTTTCCTGGCTTTCAAAACTTTGCGGAATCCCTAAGGATACGTACTACTGCGTAGTGCGAACCGTGCTTTAACCATTACAGCAGCACTGTTAATGACAAAAGGTGGGCCCCATGGGCGACATAAATACTTTCTGTCTTGGCACTAGCTTAACCATCAGCGTGCGTGTCGGTTGACGGTCGTTATAAAATAAGTATGAGTGACCGAGTGGTATAGGCATGTGCCCGGATAGTACAGGATGCGGTGGTTCGAATCCCCACCTAACTTGTTTTTTTAAAGTGCCATTTATAATCCAAAACTTAATTTACGAGTGCGCTTTCCAGTGCATCCACGCGACTGCGCAGAAGCTAGCCGAGGAGTTCAACTACACCATAACAGCGGACAAGGAATACGACGACTTCCAGTACTGCTCAGCAAAGTACTCCCGCTTTCAGTACGAAGACAGCAACGATGATGTTGACGAAGACGATGACACCAACATACCGCAATTCGCAAAAAACAACTCCAACTATATGGAGGTCCAGCTGGAGAGAGATTCGCACTTTTACGATATAAGTGTTAATACTAACATTAGTTGTGTACATGTGCCCACAAATATTTATTATAAAGGTATGTTCAATTTGTATTTTTAGCTTTTACAATTTGAATATGGAGTTGTGATCAACCACGAAAATACATAATCAGATACCCACTGAAATTAATTGCATCCGCCACTAATAGAAGTATACTGAATGTGTTAACTAACGATATTGTAGGTTCTGTGGTTTTATGAATTGATTGCTGCATAGATTTTAATTCAGTAACTGATTTACCCTAGTAATAAAGCTTTATTTTATTTCATACGAGAAATAATACGTCAATGCAGAAAGTGACTATAATTTATTATTTCTTTACAGAGAAAGCCGCTCTAGATGCGATTTTATGGTCCAAAGGCCTCAACGAAATATTTATAAATAACTATAAATCAGACCCGTCCCTTGCGTGGCAGTACTTTGGTAGTTCGCATGGCATACTGCGCTTTTACCCCGGCATGCCATGGAACAACAGGAAGGCTGTAGACACCTACGATTGCCGAGTGCAGTCCTGGTACATCGAAGCAGCTACCTGCTCCAAAGACGTCATCATCCTTTTCGACGTATCAGGCTCCATGACCGGATTCAAAAACTACGTTGCCAGAAGAACGCTCCGCTCTTTACTAGACACACTATCGAACAATGACTATGTTAACGTTTACACATTTAAGAATGAAGTAAATGAAGTGGTGGCGTGTTTTGTGGGCCTTGTGCAGGCCACCCCAGAGAATTTAAGGACCATCACAGATACATTAGAACCAACTGATAATGGTAAGGTCCACAAAGTGCCTTTGGAGGGCAACGCCAACCTGACTCTAGCTTACGCAAGAGCTTTCGAGACTCTCAAAGCGGTAAGTACATAGTTATTTATAGACGTTTTAATAGAATCTCTAGCTGAACATTTGATAAAGAAAGTGTCTGTATTGAGTTGAGAAGCGTATCCAAAGACCTTTTGCTTTTCAACTTGTTCGACGGTATGTGAAATCGTTTTCATTTGAAGTCTGGCTTTTTACGCTTATGTGATTTGCCCTTCTCATTACTTCACCTACGTGTGAATATAATCAGCCGGGTTTTTCGGAAAAAATACAAATAAACTCAGTTTCACACTAAATATCTTTTATGAATATAGATTTATGAAAAACTACAGCAAAACGGTAGCCACAAATAAAACAGTACTACCAACGTGACCTGTCACTGGCAGGAGTTGGCTGCAATGAAAGCTGTTATGTTCGCATTACTAGAACAACGAATTGGTCAACCGTAATCTATGTTTTCCTTTGTATTTGTCCTTTTTGTGACCATAATTTCTAGTAACATTTACGTTTACAACGATATGAACTTACTGATCATGAGGGTAATCAAAAGAATGGTTTCACAAAATACTATCGCTAAGTCCTTGAGACGATAAGCATTATTCACGTTCAAACATTTAACTACTATTTTACTAGCGTATGGTACTGCACTCAAATAGCTGAATAATAAATTACCTCGGGCAACTTGAGTTAACGTAAGCGGTTAAGGCCCAGTTTTTTTCACCGATAGTAATGGAACTTTACCATTTACGTATCAATGGTAATTAAAAATAGCCATTCTGACGTTTGGATAAGGTATTTTTTCTTCAAAACACACACAATCGTAAATATTCAATCGCTGGTAACGTAACTTTACTATTACTACCGATGACAAAACTGGGCTTAAGTAAAGTTATAGTGAAGTTTAGTAATGGGTTAGTTTTAGGTTAAAGTTATAATTAAGTATGCCTTAGTTACTTTATTTACGTCAATAACGGCCTGTTTTACAATGACCTGATAAGTTCTGGTTAGCGTTATCTGTCTAATACTTCATACATAATGACAGACCATATTTTATTTTTATTCGTTGGTTAGTGCTTACTTGTCGATGGTGAAAGAGGACCTAATATTACATTGGTCTACTTTATCCGCTCTTCTGACAACCAATATTCCAGCGAAGGCGCAACTGCAACGTGAACAGCACGCAAGGCTGCAACCAGCTGGTGATGGTGATCACGGACTACGTGCCAGGCAACCTGACTGAAGTCTTCGAGGAGCATAATAGAGAGACGGTGGACAACGTCACGTACATCCCTGTTAGGGTGTTCACCTATCTGATCGGCAAGGAGGTCACCAACGTCCGAGAGATTCAGTGGATGGCTTGCTTGAATAGAGGTACGTGACTGGTATCAGGTACTAAATAACTCTTACCGTCATTATCAGCTGCAGGATGTACACTGCTTTTAACCATATCAACCGGTTTCAAGCGGTCTGAAACTCGTACGACTATACATATACCTTGGTAGATATAAACAAATTAATTTGGTTGGTTAGTTGTAAAAATATTGGTAAATAACGTTTTTTAGGCACATGTCATTAGTTTTGTACAAACTTTTTATATCTAGTATTTTTCTGGTACGTATTCTGTATTTCAATTGTTTCTTAGTCGTGCTTCGTCAGTGTCGTACTTATTGGAAAGCTAACTGAAGTTATTACTTATATCAACGAAAGGGAGCACTGCGCCTGTATTTTAATAAAGTAGTACGCTGTACAATAAACTGCACGAAATCGTGCTTTTTTCCCTTCCAACAATGAGCTAGCTGACTTTTCCGCACCAAGTTCTCATTTTGGCGAAACATCGTCAATAAACGATCCCCAAAGTCTGCTACATTCATTTTATTCGTTACAAGATTAACACGCACCGGCTGGATAGGGTACAGCTTTGAATATTTAAATCACGATTTGTTGGGTCATTTGGAACTATTCATAAGAACTGAGATGGGGATATTTGATTTTAATGGAACCGCGAAGTTTTTATGTAGTGGTTTAAAGGGATGAATAAATAAGTCTAAAGGCTTGTATAACAATGTCCGAGTAAGCACTAACCAACGAATAATTCACATATAAATCGTAATTTCATACGAAGAATTATTTCGTAGAAAGTTACTTGGACATTGTGAAACATGCTCGGTTGCTCTGTTTATTTTAACTATGATGACTTTTGTCAAATAGATTTGAGACACCATAGGAAGACATATGAATGACTGTAGTAGCTCTTACAGATTAGGAATTTTTGAGTAGCCGTTCCTAAATTATCAAATTTAAAGGCTCTTGTCGGTGTTTATTTTTAAACTCCAAATTCGTCGAGCAATTCTTATTAGCCGAATAATATTCGTTGATGTTATAACTCCGGTTTGTAGGTTACTTCGTGCACATCCATTCCGTGGAGGAAGTGCAGCAGCAAGTGTTGAAGTACATCAACGTCATCGCCAGACCAATGATCCTCGCAAAAGAGGACCCGCCGCCAACATGGACACACGCTAATATCGACTACACGGTAAATACCTACTACTTGAGATAGTTTACTGCATGGTGGGTGTATAAGTGCCCCCAGTGGGTCTATATGCAAAAATAAACGACTTTTATGACTTTATGACTTTTAAATGTTATCTTTATTTACTATGTTCTTGTCAAATAAACGCTTGATTACTATTATATATTCTGTGGTTTGAGTCTTTATTTTTTTTATCAAAATGACTAAAGTCATAAGTTTCAGTTGCATATTTACATGTGTTGAAAGACTTTTTTCCATTAGCTCGAAAAGATATTATATTAATAATATAATCTTTCACTAGATATGGAATGTCTATTCAATAATCTATTCAGTTGAGACTTCGTGCAAAATATGAATTCATGATGAATATCTAAGAATGCAATAACTTTTGCCATCAATCATTTAAAATTCTATGCGCGACGCTTTGAGCACCGTCCGTAAATGAATTTTTGAAAGTAGGGGCTTTCTTCGTTTTTTATTTTCTTGGTTCATATTCGTTCCAGGTATTTTTCTTGATATTTAATTTTTATGTGGAATATTAAGTAGTTTAACAAAATGTAAATATCTGCCTGACTTGATGTTTTATTTTTCAGAGAACATCTAGATGGGGCGTTAGTCGAGACGTTAAGAAGGTAATGATTCTGACACCATATTTTATTACCATTATTTTATTTAATATTGTACTGTTGTATACGCTAATTTTAGATCTTCGTCTTGTTAAATAATGTTAGTTTTTCTTTGTGGTTTTGTAATTGACACCGATCTGTTTGTGTACCATTATTTAAATAAATAAATAATCTTCTACGATGTTTTAAATGTGATATCGAACTTTATGAAAGCTATAAAATAAATATTTAAATATCATGCAAATCTTTCAGCCCGATGAAGACAAGCTGGTGACGTCAGTAGCCATTCCAGCCTTTGATTTGAAATATAACAATGAACACAACGATGCCATGCTGCTCGGCGTCGCCGGCACCGACGTACCCATCGACAGCATCGCTAAACTGGCTCAGCCGCATCAGGTAATATTTTTTTTATTGACATCATCATTGTTAACAGCAGAACGTCTACTGCTGAACATAGGCTTTCTTCCCCATGGTTTTCCCCATGGTGACCGCATCCAATGTGATTCTGCGATATTTACAAGGTAGATACTCGAACAGCATCTGCAGCTCCTCTTTGAAAGATAGGTAGGTATAACAAAATATTTTATAAATGAAAACTTTTACGCGAAATTCATTTTCATCTTTTCAATATGCATTTACCTATCTCTATCAAGAGTTAATAAAAGTTTTAGAGTTATAATCGAACGGGTCACGACGAATAGTTTAATTATTAGACTACTCTCCGAGAAAATAATATTACGTTAGCTCTTATTCATCTGCAATTAATTTAATTTCAGCTCGGTGTTAACGGATACTCTTTCATCGTGAGCAACAATGGATATCTTCTGCTCCACCCTTTGCTTATAACAACAGTAAGTACTCGTAATACCCGATTTAATGATAAGAATATCGCATTTCTCTTGCAAAAATATTCGTTACGCCCTAATCGCCTTAGGCAAGAATTTGACTTTATAATTATTTTCTTCGGTTTTACCTGTGGTTTTACTAAAAGATTGTACCTTTAGGGAAAATTTCCATTACAAGCGGTTGCTCAGCTTGGGATCGAATCGTGGCTTTTCCCCCAATATCTTTCCTTTTCCTTATATGAACCTTTTGCAAAAGTTTCTAATGACATTAATCCCTATAGCAACACCTTTAGAAAAATACTAAAATATATTTTTTTTGGGCTTCCATAAACTATTATTAAAGCTTACAGACACATACAAAATTGTGCGTGCTTTGCTTTCCTCGGTCATGCTTAATAACTAGCTGCGTTACGCTTTTTCCAAAGATATTTTGGAAAAATTTAGATTTCTTAAACACTATAGGCATTTTCAAGAAAAGAGTGAATAAGGCATGACCCATCTTCGACCACATCACCAGGAGTGACAATGGTCAAATGCCTGATCATTTATTTAAAAGAAAGAAGTTTGAAATTCACAGTACCAAATCTCAATATCTTCAGATCAACAACACGCTACAAGCAAACTACAACAGCGTTGACTTCGTGGAGGTGGAACAGGTTGATGACGGCAACGGCGCGCGAGTGCTGGGCGAGGAGATCCAGACCCTGCGGCAGAAGCTGGTGGACGGCGAGGACGGCAGCATGAACGACATCAAAGTGCTGTACCACTATGATAGCATGAGGTAGGTACGGAACTGAACATAGATAAAGGTGAAACAGAAGATGGGAATGAGACGCGTGGTGTACCAGGAGATCAAGAGTCTTCAAAAAAAGCGGGTGGACGGCGATTAACGAGTACTGTGAGTACCACTATGATAGCATGAGGTACGGAATATAAACAACATGGTTCTTCAAGCCATCGACCACATAGGTAAAGAACTTTTCAATCGTTAAAAAAGTACCTCAACCGTAGCGTCAGCAGAGGCGCTGGGGCAGGCGGTGCTGTCCTGTGGGTGGAGGTGAGTCCATAAGGGAAGACGCGTACCCGTATGAGTGTACTATCTTTATAAAACCCTTTGTTTGTGGTGGTCAATTATGAAAAATGGTTTATTTCATTACGATTGATACAAATAGACATGAAAGTTTTAGTAAAACAATCACAAACGTATGCTAACAGAAAAGATCGAAGAATCACCATCAAAATATTGTTGATTTTTTAACTCAATTACATTTAATTAATTTCCAGGAGGATCGCGCGAGTAAAGCACGACTACTTCTTCAACAAGTTAGAGGGCACGCCATTCTCTATGGGCATATCACTGCCCAAAGGCTACGGAGACACTGAACTGCTGTTGAAAGACAACCCCTTGGAGGCGAAGCAGGGAAAGGAGCTCACCGGCATCAACGTCACTGATTACTTTAGGTTCAGCTACAGGGTCCACCCTGATTGGTGAGTTTAGTCAGATACTGGTACTGTAGGATCTTACGAAGCATAAGAACGTTACATATTGTATGCCTTACTATAAAAAGATAGCCCGTAACACGCGACAAACAAAAGAATACAGGGTGTAAAAAAGTACGAGTCTGAGGGGTAGTTTAGAATCAAGTATAAAATGAAGTTAAAGATACTATACTAAGTTTTCATAGCGATTGACTTTTTGTATAGCTAAAAGTATACTCGTATGTAGCCTCGATTGCATTGGCTATTTTTTGCAGGGTTTACTGCAAGTACCATTACCTCGAGGGCCACGAGTCGGATAATGCAGAGGAAGAGATATGGTCTTTCTTAGTTCGCCTCTCAAACAATGACATCGACATTACTAAGAAGCAATACATTGATGAAGACGACGACCGTCCATTTAGTCTAGAAAGTCAGTCATTGGTACTTGAAATCAAAAATTCATATAATTATACAAAATTAGAACATGTTTTAGAATTTATCGTTTTCAGCTCACTGTGGTAATGCAACAACCCAGTTGACAAAAGACGATTACTACTGCAACGAAGACTTAGTGAAGCAACTGGTGTTTGACGCAAAGTTGACGACGCCTTTCTTCAAGGAGTGGAACGCGACGGATGAGGAGGTGGAATTGACTGCGAGGTACAACGTCAGTGTGAGGTTCATCGCTACTTCGAGTGGACTGACCAGGTGGCATTACATCTTTGATGGGGACAAAAACGAAGTGGTAGATGACGAGGGGAACAGAATGAAGAATACTACAGAAGAGTACGTATCTTTGGGAGAGAGTACTCCATAAAATATTAAAAATTATATCTTTAAATAAATATTTTCTTAAAATAAATAACATATTATTTCACATAAACCTGAAGCAATAGGTAGATATAAAGTGGAACATCGATATAATTTTAACCAACGCGATCGAATTATTTTCAGGGTGTTTGGAGACAAATACTATAATGCAATCGAGGAGACATGGTACAAGGCTGCGGTTCTTCAGCACATGATCAACAGAGAGTCCATTGTCATATCCACACCGCTGCCCATCTTGGACGAAATTATCAAGACAGACATGGAATTTGATAAGAACGGGGATATAGTAATGACGGCTAGCTACGCCATATTTTATAAAGATGGGGATTCCGAAACACCAGCTTCTGTGGTTGGCTTCGAGTTCTCTTTTCTGAGTTTTCAAAAGAGGTTTCTAGAAATCACTGGCAGGACGTCAGATGAGGTAAGAGCTTTTCGAAACAAATTGCTAGAAATCTTATTGAAGTTAGTGGTTCTATCCTCTTTGATTGAATTGAGTTCATTGGAATGTGACTAAGGATTGTTTATAATTTTTTAGCATTTTCATTGCAATAACCAAGACTACGACTGCTACGTGGTAGACAGCTCCGGTTACGTGGTGATGTCCCGCGACAAGGAAGACATCGGGACCTTTTTCGGCGCTTTGAAGGACGAAGAGCTGGGCACCAACAACGCGCAGTACGTCCTGGCCTCGTTTTTAGAAAAGAAGGTCTTCGACCATGTGGAGGTGTTCAACTATCAGGCGCTCTGCCCGTATAAGGAACTGCAGGTGCAGGAAAACAGCGCTTGGCATATTTTGACGGTTAGTACTTCTAAAGAAAGTCTATTTGAAATACAATACAAACCAATTAAGAATGAGGGTTTGTATGAGTTAGAATGCGACATATGAAATAACATTTCTGAGAGACAAATCGATACATTTGTTTTTTTATAATTGTTTCCAGCCCTTCAATATGGCAGCGAACTTATTGCGTTGGCTTTTCGCCGAGATGGTGCTTATGTTAGCGGACTTCCCTAATTGGAACATCAGGGTATATGGAAACGCCATATTTGAAGGTATGGTTACACATACACACAAATTCTATTCCAATATCTCAAATGACGTGACATTCTACTTTTTAAGGAATACTGATAAGCGAATAATATATTCTCAAAATCTGATAAGATCTTTAGTGAACTTCTATTAAAATTAGTTACAAAAAAGCTATTCTTTTTTGTTAAAATTTAGATATAACTATTTGTAAATTATAAATGTCGTCGTAGTGATATGACAAAAATAATAACAACTCGCTTTTGATATTGCTTTTCAATAACATTAGATCTAACTGTGGTAGAAGTTTTAAAAAGTTGGTTAGCTCCTTCGGGAGTCGATAATAATAATAAAAAATAAACTTAACGATGTATGTAAGATAGATTTCGTCATTAAAGTTAAGTTATTGACTGTAAGACTAATACGAACGCACCAATTAATTATTGACATAGGGGAATGAGGCTGTATTAACATCATGCAGCGCTCTTCGCATGTCACGCAGCAACTATTCTTTCAGCACCTAATATTTCCGCTTATGTAGCAATGCCAACAACCGCATGCTTTCCACTCGCAGACTATGACCTAAACAACCTGGGCATCACAGAGCCGACCACAACCACCACTGCCCCGCCTCCGCCCGAAGCAGTGAACAAGGAAGCCAATGAGGACGAGAACAAACCTTTCTCTTGCGACCACCGCATCAGTTTATACATACTGAATCAGCTAATGTTCATGGACCCAATGGGTGAGAGGAAGATCATTTCAGAAGACGAGCCGGGCGAATGCCACCCTCGGTACTGGGCGTCTTATATGCCGGAGACGAATCTGTTGTTGGTGGTGATCGAGAACTCGTACGCGGGGTACAGTGAAGATTGTATGATACCGCCGAACACGACGCCGGTGCCGACGACCAACTCGACGACGAGCCGCGAGCCCTGCCACAAGCTCGACCTCGCCGGCCTGACTAGGAGACGACTTGAAGGGTGCTTTACTTATCATGAAGGGGTAATTGCATTGATTCTTAGCATTATCTTAGGATTTCTTAGCTTTATATAGGTACCATAACCGCCGCTTAACCTAGGAGCCAAAATCGCTGGCACCCCGCGTCTTTTGTTTGAGGTGTCGCCCGTTTTTGTCTCGTGTGTGCAAGCGATTTTCGTAAAAGAGGTTAGGCGGCAGAGCAGGGTCCTCGACCGTACCTTACTCTTATGCATATATCTACTTTAATCTTTTTATTCCATCAAATCTTGCAACTAGTCTAACGAAACATTTGTATGATACTGTCATTACTCGTATGTAATGGCCATTAATTGATTACTTACTTATTACCCACTAAAGTACTTTTGCTTGCCGACTCTTCTAAATTTTGTAAGACCGTCGCACTTCGTCCGATCCGTATTTTACCATTTTATCCAATTTGCAAGTAAGTATACAGATTATTCGTACCACTCTGATATATTAGAAATCGTAAGATGGAAGCCAGACTTAATGTGTAGTGTAAAGTCTCATCGACCTACGTTGATCCGGCCCGTATATTGGTGGACTCGGACCGAATTCGGGTCAAACCTAGTGCGAAACCGCTCTGCGTTTTTTTATTGGGCCAGGAGTTAGTTACGTTGCGTGATCTTAATCTTATCATATTCTTAATAAATTCCTCACGTCCACAGGAGAGAAACATAACAGCGTGCGGCATCGGCAGCGTCGCACGCGCCGATTCGCGCGTGTTCGCCGCGTCTGCGCTGGCCGCCGCGCTCCTCTACCGGTTACTGGCCTAGCGAACCCGATTTGTACCTTTGTTACTTTCGCAATAAAAACTTATTGCACCATTGCTATATCTTTTTTATTTTAAGTAATCATAACGTCCGCTTCTGAACCTAGACTTTCCAAAAAGTTTACCACAGCGACCGGTTGCAAGTATTTTGCATCCAGTGAGAAAGCTGCCAGTGACAAGTTACATTACAATATAAATTGTTGATTGATACGAAAATAAGTCGATTTGAAAATTAGGTAATTTTTGAAGTAGGAAAAATAAACAGATAACTTGTATAGAATATTTTGTTATGAAACTTTCATTTCATGAGAAGAAAATTCATTTTATCTGGTAACCTTGGCAAGAGTTCTCATATCTTAAAACTAGCCATTATTGTAACTACGAGTGCCTTATTTTACGAGCATCAGATAATTGGATACCCACCTACTAACAGTTACGTCTTTAGGATCGGTTTAAGGTACAAATCCACCCTATTTACAATCAAAGTTCCCTAAAACTGGCAGCAACACAGATATTATAAGCTCGTTTCAATGTTACATATAAAATGGGCTATCTACTTAAACGATTATTGTTTATCGCCCTAACTTATCAATAACAAAACACGGCAACTCAGCCGCGTACACATTACCCTTCGTGTACATGAGGATTGTGGCCTTAGTGGCACGCTGACCTACTCATAGGGGGACAGAAATCGATGCGATCTGCAGGTAGCGTAGATCCACAAGTTTTAATCTAGTTACCGCTTGACACACAGTGGGCCCTCACGCAAGGAAGAAACAATCAGTCGGCCCGCGCATGACGCCCAGCGCGCATGCGTGAACACGCTCCCGCACCTGCGCACACCGACCTAGCACTCCACGTAAAACATTCGATGAAAAATTCTTTAAACCCAGGCGGAATATGTTAGCCAAGTAAAGCGTGTGGTTAGGGGCCAAATTAGTTTAAGTGATTCTGATGTGTAAGGTCGTATCGATAGTGTTGTTGGTGCTTCTTGTGTCCCTCGAAACTCGGGACTGCATCGCCAGTGCGCACAATGATCCCAGGATACTGCTTAGCTCGTAAGTACCTATACTTGACAAGAAAATGCCCCGAAATCATAATTTTAAAGCATTGTGCAGATTGTTGCAAAACAGGCTATAAATTAATACGACTGCCGGGAGTCGCATAATAATGGAATTTCTATTGTGTCTCGTTCACACATACTTGACGAGTTAATACATCTACCCCATAAATCGGTACCCGGCTAGTACCTGTTTGGGTAAATTCGAAAGTAGATAAAGAAAATTGACACATCAATAACTCCTTTACTATGTAACCGATTCATACAAAATTAATATGCAGCTAGAGTAGAAAAAAAAAACAAATGAAATTGTTAGGTATTTTAATCAAATAAACTGTTCTAAACTCTCTGGTTGCCACCATTTCTTTTAAATAATATCTTATATCTCGAGTTTTATGATACAGAATAGGTAATTCACGGTTTAATTGTCAAAATACTAACTTGATACTTATTTATAGTGTGCAAGCATGGGCAGTCAAACTTGGCACAGAATTATACCACTTTGGCGAGTTCATTACGAGGAAGAAAGAAGTACAAGATGTAAGTATTACAAACGATTTATACAGGTAAAATTATTATTTATTTTTATATTTTTCCGGTATTCCAAACTCGATTGACAACCACCCCCTTGAATTTGGCTCGTACTTTTTTTTACACCCGGCATATTGGCCTGCATTGGTCTTTCTATATATATACTTCTTCTGTTTAGATAATTAAACAGTAAGTTAGGTATAAATTTTAATTCTCAATTCCAGAGTTTCAAATCTGCTCAAATTGAATCAAGAGATGGCGAAAAGTTAGTGCAAAGTATGTCAGATGACATTCGCGCCATGATGGAGCTCAAAATCAGTGCAGTCAAGAGAATAGTGGAAGCAGCCGAGAACATGGCTTTCGACAAACAAAACGAACCGGTGCCAGATGATTTCCAGTTCTA
The DNA here is from genome assembly GCA_963584085.1 of Pyrausta aurata. Taxonomy (NCBI): domain Eukaryota; kingdom Metazoa; phylum Arthropoda; class Insecta; order Lepidoptera; family Crambidae; genus Pyrausta; species Pyrausta aurata. The sequence continues at coordinate 11,759,222 of OY757252.1, read as the reverse complement.
TAACAGCAAAGAGTTGGAGGAACCATACGATGAAAACGCACTCACCACTACTTTAGAGCCACCAGAATTCGTTTTCGAAAATTGGGTTGTAAGACCGCCAACTAAAAATGCTCACATGGCCAATAATCCACACTTTTCCGATATCCCTGTAAATATAAACTTTAGCAGTGTTCATATACCTACAAATGTTTATGCTTGGGGTAAGTTAGTAACAGAAAGTAAACCATAAGAAATCAATCAATGTTATCACATAATCTATATATGTTTCCAGCGCCGGAAGTAATAAAAGGAATTCATTGGTCAGAGGGATTGGATACACACTTTATCAACAACTATCAAAGCGATCCTACATTATCATGGCAATACTTTGGGAGTTCGACAGGGTTTATGAGACACTATCCAGGTAAAGTAACGACTACTACATAATTATAGGTATAACTTTGATTTTGATAACTATAGGTATAACTTCAATATTAAATATTATATTTTCTAGCCATGAAATGGAGAGCTGATCCAGTGGATATTTATGATTGTCGAACGAGAGCTTGGTATATGGAAGCAGCAGCAAGTCCTAAGGATGTAGTGATTCTGGTAGATCGTAGTGGATCAATGACTGGCCAACGTCGCGATATCGCCAAACATGTAGTGACCAATATCCTGGACACTCTTGGCAATAATGATTTTGTTAACGTTTTAACATTCGCTAACACAGTGGAGGAAATCGTACCTTGCTTTGAGGATTCTCTCGTTCAGGTAATCAAAATTTAGTAAACCTTTGATTATATTGTTTTAAACTTTCATGGTCACTAACATTAGAATAGTTTGATACGGGATTGCTACCATGTACCTTATTATTTATGAGCTTCCGATATTTCGGCACTGTTGCAAAGGCCATGATCACGGATTTACACGGTTTTTACACAGTCGAACCACTGGATTCCAGAGTTCCAGACACTTGACAATGTAGTGTGATGACTCACCGCTCCGTCGTATGCATACATTTCTCACATATAATATACTGTGTTAGGTAAAGTGAGACAGTAATAAACCACACTTTAAGGAAGTAACATCTTTCATTCCAATACTCCCGGGTCCTGTCATTACATGGCGACCCTGCCAGTGCTGCCTGTGGGCAGTGCTGAGCAATGGAGACTTTAAATACCTATGTATATATTGTGAATTTTTTAAAATTTCTAATACAAAGTGGATTTCAAAAGACTTTTGAACGGTATCTACGGCGAAAAAAAAAATATACTAAAATGAACTTGTTTTAAATAAAAAGTGCTACAGCTTCGTGACGTGGACAATTAAATAAATGGTGCTGGTAAAGTAGTTTCCTGGCTGCCGGGCGAACGATGGAGCCAGATGATGTGGAGTTTTATGCTGGGCGCAGGGAGACCGTTCGTGTCAGATGAGTTCATGAGTGGAGGATATGCAGGGCGCCGGGAGAAGTTGGTGTCTGAGGAGGAGGCTGCCGGGAGGCTAAGCATGTCCCGAACGACGACCCCAAGTTATGATGTGGTGACAATGCGAAGTGTTAGAAAAGTTTAGTTAGACGTAGAATAAAATTATAAGTTGACATAAAAGCAATGGGTATTTAAGTCTTATTTTTTTAAAAGGGCACTGTCATCAAGGTAGTTTTAATTATTTTCATGCAGTATTTAATACTTATTTCATAAATTCATTTCTTATTAATTTAAAAACGTAAAGCTATCAAGTTTTGTCTAAAAATTGTATTTGACCTAAATTCATTAAATCGTGCACATAAGCGAGCGATAGCAAAATTGCTGACGCTGACGCACGTGTAGGTTCGTCTTGCAACTTGATGCACTTTTGTGACGCAATTATGTACTTCTTTTACCCGACTACGTCTAAAGTAGGATAATGTAATTTCTGAGTCAAATAATTTTAGCCTATAAGAGATAGCTTATTTCGATTAAGTTAAAAGATTTATTCACTTTTTACTTGGATTGACGAATTTTTTTACTTGGATTAGGCACGTAATAAATTACTTATAATGGTAATTACGAGACGCAAATGCTGCAGAATTTTGCTCTTAATTATGGATAAGGAATAGGCATACATGTTTTTGTAGGCAATGCCAACTCAATGGATTATGACAACGAATACTTAGTTATTTTTATTTTTTTGCGAGATGACCAGGTATCTTTGCGAGTGATTTGGTCAACAAAGTAGAGTAGTTCAATTGGACTGATCATCCAAAAGTGTTACGATATTTTGTAAGCCACAATATACTTGAATTTTTATGGAAATGTAGGTATTGTGTAGATACTAAAGATGAGATAGAGATCAGTTCCTTCAGGGTCTAGTCGACGTGAACGAGTTTCATCGCTAAAACCTGTTGGAGACTTGTAGGTATGTCTTAATTCGTGATTCTCTATGGTGTATGTGATAATTTTAATTAATGATGAAAATGTACTAAAAAGTACAAGAAGTGTCAGTTCCTTCCATTCGATCATGGTGTGAAACGAGTTTTCCTCTGTGAGATAAGTTGGAGCCCAGTAGAGGCTTAAATCATGACCTTCATATAAATATTAGGGCATGCATGACCCATGTTATAAATATAATCAATGATTATAATAAGTCGACTATAAAATAAAGTATACGCCAATTAAATAAATGAATAGGTCCGGCTGGCCTTTCTTTATCAAATTATGATTGAATATATCCATGGATAGTATTATACTACGTGTGTACGGAAATGACAAAGCTGTAAACTAGCGATGAGTTAACTATGCTGTATTGTAGAGTAAAAATAGTTGATGAGAATTTATTAATAATAATGACACCTGACGAGGTGGTATTTATTGTTATGTTGGATATGACAAACAAGAATACGAGATTTTATCTCAAATGATATGAATACAGTTAGAACTATTTTCTTAAGGTAAACAATGATTTATTTTCTTTTCTCGCTAAGTAGTCGTATTTTTTTTAATGTTTGATAAACATAACATGAAATTCTGATGAATATCGTTGATCGTGTATTGAATAATTATACAGATTTTTGCTGACAGTGTTCGTACTTGAATAGTTTATAACTACATAACCCCCTTAGAAAAGAGGATAGAATATTAATATAAATAATTGGGAAATAATATAATTTAGTAATAAGTGGGTATTAAAATAAATCCTTAAAGAATATTCCATATAAATATTGATTATATGTCAAAGATAAATTAAACAATGCTTTGAAACGCTCATGTTGCAAACTATCCAATAATAACTTTGTAAATCTTTTTTTTTGCTGTATGATTTGAAACATGGTTTTGTTGTAATGTAAATCAATCTGTATTTCAGCATGCATACATATATTTTATTTATTTAACTCTTTAATACTGTTTGTTTTAAAATCATCGAAAATGTAAAACCAAATTTTATAAAGTTAATAACGTTCGAAATAGGTAATTCTGCTTCTAAAAAAAATATTTTTTGTTTCTATTTTTTTTTATTAAAAACGGGGGAGGTGTAGTGTGATGACTCACCGCTCCGTCGTATGCATACATTTCTCACATATAATATACTGTGTTAGGTAAAGTGAGACAGTAATAAACCACACTTTAAGGAAGTAACATCTTTCATTCCAATACTCCCGGGTCCTGTCATTACAACAATTTAAACCTGTCCTCACGATTGAAATTTTTGTATTTAGTTATTTTAATCGCTTCCCGAAGAATCGCTTGTCGAAATGATCTGAGGGTTGTAGAACTCGATCCAGTGATTTGGCCCCGATTCTAATAAATGTTCTGCGATAGCAGATTTCTGCCTGTCATTGTTTTTGACCGCTTTTATGTGTTCACTCATTCGGCACGCTACGGAACGTTTAGTTTGGCCAATATATGAGCTACCGCAACTGCAGTCAATTTTGTAGACACCAGGTCTTGGTAGTGGGAAACTGTCTTTGGGAGATCTTAAACATTGTGCCACTTTTCTTAATGGAGTGAAGACAAAATTTAGTGAATATTTATTTAGAACATTAGAGACCTTGTCTGTCAGTCCTTTTATGTATGGCAAAAATACTGGTTGTCTATCTACCCTACCTTTCCGGTGTCTCACTTTGTGTCTAGGTGAAAGTTGCCCTTTAAATCCATTTCTCAGTATGACCCGCTGAACATGTTCTAATTCTTGGCTAAGATTTTCGCTATCGCAAAAATCATAAGCACGGTTCGTCAGCGAGGTCACCACTGAATCAAGATGTCTAGAATGGTGATGTGAGTTTGCGTTGAGATAGCGATCATAAGAGGCTCCGTGAAAAGGGGTATAAGTCGAGTTATATCGTTTTTGATTTAACTGCATATTACAAATGACAAAAAAAATACCGATTTTTCTGTCTTATCTACATGTTCTTAGAGCTTAAAATGGCAAAGATTGATTTCGTGCAAAGTGATGTAAGTAGACTTTTTTTTGAGAATTTCACAAATAAATGCGTGTAAATAGATACATGTGGAGTTATAACATTTTGCACCGAGCGAAATTCCACTTTTGATAAATGTATAATGATACAACTTGATTTACAACTTTTTACACAATTATTAAATTCCATGTAGAAATTGTGGTCATTGATATTAATTAAGATATATCACTTGGAACGTAAATTCAAGGAATAACGAAGTGTAATGTTAGTCAGTTATAACAAAAGTTTAATGTTAATGTTAAAAGTATTCTGAGGCTGCGTGTCTTATTCACCTTCACGCTTCTTACTGAAGAGAAAGAAAAAACTCTACAGTAAAAAAGAATGCGAATGCAGAAAAAAACAAAGGACTTTTTTAAAAGCACGCATTATAGTACAATGTAGGTATGCATAGCAGACACAAAGTACTCTATTGTTTAAAGTCCTATTTTAATTTAACCTTGGACTAATGAAATTAATACGGTCATACTGACGTATTGGTCAAGTTTTCGTGACGATAATATTGGATAACTGCTACTGAGAGGGAAATGACACCAACAAAGTCTTATAATGGCGGGAAAAACAGTTGGTACGCAAAGTAATATCCAGGTTCTAAAGTAGCTAAAAGATCGGTGGGTCATAATTATTTATATCCCGCCCTAGTTTTGCTCATTTACTTCGTATTGCTTAATAGGTAATACCGTAAAACTCAATAACCTTCTAACATATTTTAACACATAATAATTTCCCCAACATGTAGTGGGCTTGCCTCTTGTGATTTTCTTCTTTATACGACCATCGTTCATTACAAATTTTTACAGCATGTTTTCCTGCGCTTTTTGCTCGTATTATCAACGAATTTAATGCTCGTATTATCAACCAATCTACTTAGCATTGTGATTCCAGCTGCTATCTGAGTATCTTCTTCACGGCAAGCAACCTAATGAGTATCTCATGATGAATGATGATGAAATCTAGCTTTTCAGATATGTTCTATTAATAAGACCATTAATGCTAGTCAACGCCATAGCTTCCATGAAAGTTATGAATATTCACGTTTAAAATAGCCAACTTGACACCTATAATATTATGCTAAAGCAAATAAACTATCTAGGTTTTAATTAGATATCAAAGAGTACAAAAATCATTTTTACTTATCTTCAGTATTTAAAATGAAACGACCATTAAACCATTAATTAATTTGGTTTCGTAATGTCATTAGACTAAATCTCGATTGCAAATTTAATGCACCCAGGCGAAAATTCATTTCGTACAAACTTACTAATGAAATCCATGATCTAAAAATAGTAACAAGGGAAAAACAACAAATATACGTGACGTACGGTTACTAAAGTACGGTATTTTAAAAGTGTTTAAGGCGAGTTTTACCAACTTTCTTAAGTTTTTTTAATAAAAAAAGAATTGTTTTTCATTCTTAATGATAAATATTAGCTTCCATCGTTCATCATCATCATCATCATTATCAGCCAAAGGACGTCCACTGCTGAACATAGGGCTCCTCCCATTCATAGATTTCAGAAAAATCCTATAGGACGAAGTATTTTTTTATTTAAAAGTTTTTGCCGTTATATTGCAGCTTATTTAATTACCGGAGATGACTCATCAATTATATGAAAATACCCATATAATATACTTTTATCTAGCAAGCTTACAAAGCCATCATTAAAATCTTATTTACATAAAACAAAGCTGTATTTGACACTTGTAACTCGAGAATGGGTGGACCAATTTTCATATTTTTTACATTGTTGTATTCTTCTTGGCCCTGAATAGGATATCAACCATAAAAGGGGGCCGGGGCGGGACGGGTACGGGGGTAAAATGGAAATTCACTGGGTCCACTAGTGTAACAATAAATGACATGATACTTATATCAGAATACACATAACTTTTGGCTACTTAAATCACCAAACTGACTACTTATACCATTTTACACATTCCGTGTGAAATCTAAATGATGTGAAAGCTGATTCAACTTTATGAAAACCGAGTAAATTTTAAAATAACGTACAGCCAAAATAATCTGCATTAAAAACTGCACTTTTACATTTTGTCGGTTTAGTGATATAAAGTACCAATGAAATATTACGAGTATTTTTATGGAAGTTGTATCATTAGACACCAATACCAATTTCATAGTGTAAAATGTTTTAAGTCAAATTATATCAATATACACCATATGATAAATACTCATTCAACTGTGTAAAGTGTTATAACTTTAGATTTTTTTAAATATTTAATATATTATAACATTTAAAAAATATTAATCACCGTTAAAATAAACATTGATTTTGTAGTTTTAACTTACAAAAACTTTTATTCAAAAATCTTCGCTAGAAACAAAATAAGAATTTTTTGAAACTTCAAACGTCATTTCCCAAAAATCACTATTTTCGAGTTATACCCCTTTTCACGGAGACTCCAGCTGATTGTGAGTGGACTTCCTGTACAAAGTAAGACTGACTGATCCATCATTTCGTACACGGATCATTACGTCCAGAAACGCTAGACTTCTGTCCTTTTCCACCTACATAAGGTACATGGTAGCAATCCTGTATCTAACTATTCTAACCTTTGATTACATACAGCAAATAAATCAGATTCAATATGGAATTTGAAATATTTACAAATTTTAAGGCTACCTTGGGAAATCTACGAGAGCTAAAACTAGGTCTTGACAATTTCGATACGATGGAGATAGCAAATTTTTCAGCAGCTTTGACTCGTGCATTTGACCTGTTGGAAATGTACAGAAACAATAGCGGCGGAGCCAACTGCAACCAGGTATGTATGATCATTGACTAAACACTGCATATAACCTCAGTAGGTTTGTTTAAAGATGCTCATATTCATATGTTTTCAGGCAATAATGCTGGTTACGGATGGGGTCCCATACAACTACAAGGAACTGTTCGAGAAGTACAACTGGAAATACGATACGCCCGTGAGAGTGTTCACGTACCTGATAGGGCGTGAGGTAAAGGTAGTACCACTCCAGGTATTACTGTGTGTCGTAGTCATTGTGCGACCTGCATAATGCCTTCCCTTCGAACTAACCTACACAAAAAAGAAAAGTACAGAATTCAATCTACATACAAATTGCGCTCGAGCCCAGGCGCGGATCCAGCTCTCCAAAAAGGTTGTGGGCACGCAATTGTTTTTCAATGATAGGGATTTTAACAAAATACGACGATGGATGAGACAAAAGTGAAATTTAAAACGCTTTTATCAAACAAAGAACATGTCAATGATGTATAACGCGAGCGAAGCGAGCGCGCTACAAATTGGTTATTTGACTCTTATCAAAAGAAAAATATGATCAAGATTCAAGCGCGAGCAAAGTGAGCGCGCTAAAATTAAGTTCACGAATCACGACGCTTATAATAAAGCAAGCAAAGAATTAATGGCTGAGCAAAATGAGAACAAGATATTTGTTTAGGATGCTTCTTAATTTAGTTAAATGACTAAAAGTTTCTACCTTGCTCTTTGTAAATTGTGATTAGGGTTGTGGGCATGCCCACAGTGCCCACAACGGTGTATCCGCGCATGCTCGAGCCACCAACACAGCTCAAGTTACGCGATATATCGGACCGGCTAGGACCAGTGCGAGCGCAAATTTGAGTGATTACTGGTTTCTGGTACTGATTTTAGTAATTACTAGCTCACCTCTGCTGCACTGACCGGGGCATTTCTAACCTTATTTATCTATTCAGTGTTTGCTCCTATTGGTCGTAGCGTGATGTTATATAGCCTAAAGCCTTCCTCGATAACTGGACTATCCAACACAAAAAGAATTATTCAATTCGAACCAGTAGTTTCGGAGATTAGCGCGTTCAAACAAACAAACAAACAAACTCTTCAGCTTTATAATATTTAGTAATTATTTCCGATTTTCCTATTTCATTCGAAACAATAAATCAATTACTTAATAAGATTAGTATCTTGAGCCCCAGTATTACGATAGTATTTTGTGAATAAGACAAAATTGGGCCTTAGCGCGACCACCGCACATAGATATGCAAAGTGAAGTTACGTACATGAGTTTGTCTTCTGTACTTATGTTTTGTCTGACCTACCAGTACACCTTGAATGTGGTACTCTTCTTTTCTATTGTCTATCTCTTACTGTTCTTGTCAAAGCCAACGTGCATGTAAGTGGTAAAGTTTTGTCTAAAATCTTTCTTCCATCTTCATAACGCTTTCGCTTATAGTGCTTAGTTTTTTGTACATAGTTTAGTGTTGTAGCTTGTTATGTTTTAAATTTTATAGTGTTTTTGGAATGAACTAGTTTTGTGTCGTCCTGAATGTGATTTAGTCAATTTGAATATGATCATTTTTGTTATTTGACTTTATTTTTTTAATATCAATTACAAGATATCGTAGGCCACTTAAGGGCGCTGTAATTTTATTATTTAGATTTTGATTTCTGAACTAGCCTTTCCTTCACGAGGCGGTCGATGAACATCATAGTCACGAATAAAAAATAGGCGACTCACATCACAAGCGCACTTTCACTGATAGTTCTTTGGAGGATTGTAAGAGTAATTTGTGTGAGATGGGTGTAGGTGGCCGACGTGAGAGAGGTGAAGTGGATGGCGTGCGCGAACCGGGGGTACTACGTGCATCTGAGCACGCTGGCAGAAGTGCGGGAGCGGGTGCTGGAGCACGTCAACGTGCTGGCGCGCCCGCTCGTGCTGCAGAGGGAGAAGCATCCTGTAGTGTGGACGCCAGTTTACGCTAACATAACGGTATGACAAAAGTTTGATTGTTTGAGCTGTTCTAAAGCAAGCAGCAGAAATCAGTTGCTTAAAGCACATGCAGAAGCTACATGTAGTAGATCGCGTTTCCCTGACAGGCTATAGATACGTCTGAAACGGCACAGATGTTCTATATGATTGGCAGCTGCACTTTGCTAAACGCTTCGGAACAGCAACTCTTAAAGTCTTAAATCTTATAGAACTATCAGTAAGATAGTAACTAACTGAATATTTTTAGGATCCAAAAGTTGCTGATTATTTGTGGGACCAACGGGAGCGAGCTGAGCAAAAGGAACGTTTTATGAGCCAGCGAAGAGATAAGAACCTTTTTAATTCAGTACAAGAGCAAGATAGGCGATGGAGAATCACTCAGGTCATTTGGATTCTTACAATGTTGATAAAATTTCAGTGAAATTTCTGGTTATAACTTTTGTTTTTGCTTTTTGTAGATGAAACAGGGTCAGTATAGCGAACTCGGAAACTCCCAGTATCAATTGATGACCTCTGTTTCAATGCCAGTGTATGATCTGCGACACAACGAGGTGTGTATGTCGTGGTTTTATTTGTTAAATGGATATGTTTTTATATACAAATAAGTCCCCCTAAAAGACATAGAAAAGATAATTCGGGTTCTTTGAGAAAGAGAATGTTAACCTGTGCCCTTGTAGTTTTATTTATTGTTTTTTGTCTCAATTCAATGTGCGTGTTATTTATTATTCATTTTCTCTTCTCATCTAACTCGATTAACTATCTATTATTTAAAGTTTTTTCTAAATTCAAAATTTCTGACTGTGCATGTCCGAAAACAAACTTATTGTCTATCTTAAGAAGATTGTGTTCACAGATTGGTTTTACCTTTTCTACTAATTGGACGTAAGCCCTGTCTCTTCTAATTTCATTTGAACTTAAACTATGATCTACTTCTTCTTAACTTTGAAATATATTTTTAATAATACTCCGTTTTGTTTGATGGTTTCCCCTCAGAACATCACAGAGAATGTACTGATAAATGAAGCTTACTGGGTATCAGTTACAAAAGAGGTACTACACTTAGAAAGTTTTGATGATTTAATGTAAAGTTTTTGCAAGATACGAGAGAGTTTTTATGATTTAGTTTTTTGGATTTCAGTAACGGTAAAGTCTTATTTGGCCCCGTTAGCGATGCATTGTCCTCGACTGCCGAGGAGCGCTCGGCGCGGCTCACTCGCCCGATGACTTGTTGTTCAACCCTTATGGCTTACTGTAGTATTGTAGTTTTCTACTAGATCGTAGGCGTAGACCACTAGGGTGTTATGATAAACTTTTCTATCAATTATCAAATTAATTTTTCTATGCAAGAGTTATGATCTTATTATCCACTACACACACTGTCTAATAAAATGAATTATTTTGCCTGAATTTAGCGATGTCTTGGTAGAGACATTTTGAAGATTGACTTGTACTTCGAGAAGTAAATGTAAATATTTTTAATGAGTATCGTGCCGCCCGACATATGACTCGTATGGGGCTTTTGTTACTTGAGCATCTGTTCAGTTTAACGTTTTATCTTCTTCAGAATGACAAAACTTTTGATATACTAAACATTTTAGTGTAAATAAATCCCCCCTCCCGCAGGGGGGATTTTGATTTCTAGTGGAGTTACTACAATGCATTTATCTATATGTTACGTTTTATTGCATTCGTACGTCCACAACCAATCGCAGTCCGTAGAGGAGAACGGCCAAAAGGAGGTAGGCCCACGCTCTCTTAGATAAAACCCAGGGATGGATGAGTGGCGAAGGACGATCTGGGGCTTTTATTGGCAGTGTGGCACTTCGATCAACACAACATATTTGCCGTAACTACTCTGATACTAACACCAATCAGTACTTTCATACCTCTAACAGCCAATAACAGTCAGCATGATAAATTGCTTTTATTTCTGAACCAAAGATTTTTTTGAATTCAAATATTGTGTGACAAAATTGGGGATACGTCTACTGCATTGTCTATATCAAAGTTTTTAACTTGATTTGTTGTTTGCCCTTGCACTCACTAACTGCAAATGTCGACAGATTCTTGCAAGGATGCAAAGGCTACTAATGGCCTCTATCTACAACAGTAACGGTAGTGGGTTTCTAGAATAAAGAGTAGAGTTTTAATTTATAAATTAAATTATGTAATATTTGAGTAGATTTGCTAGAACCTGTAATTATGAATACAATAAATTAGAAACCTCTTAAAACGTAGTTCTATATGAAATATAGAACTTCGCCTAACGGGGCGTAGATGCTAAATATAAATTGTTGCTAGAGAAATAAGCAAGAGTTACATATTTTTTGTAGCGTTAAGATGGCTATTACAGCGCCGGATAACATGATCGAGTAGTTAGATTAATATTGACTGTTTATGAATAATAACCTTGTATATTAAGTCATGTATTTTAAATTGTCATGAAAAATTTTTGGTACATTTTTTAGATTAGCATTATATCAACGTAGAATATAGATTTAATCAAGCATAATGCAACAGCGACGTAATGAATATTGTATTTATTAAATTACATGAATTGAGTGAATATGCAGATCCACAGATAAGCTTGTTGATGTTTTTGTTAATATTTCCAGATGCGTATAGCTAGACTATTAGGAGTGGCTGGAACTGATGTGCCACTTTCCGAAATACAAGCCCTCATGACTCCGTACAAGGTAAAATAATAACATGCAAAAATAATACGTTCAGGCGCATCAACATGTTTAAATTTACGGATTCAATTAAAATTTTCAGATCGGTGTTAACGGTTATGCCTTCATAGTCACCAACAACGGATACATTTTGATTCATCCTGATTTGAGACCTGTGGTAAGTTAAAATCTTGGTTCAGCTTTACTTACCCCCAGTTCTTAGCTATTGGAACGAAAAGCTTAGGTCCGGTTTCGTGATCGGAAGTTAACTCGACTAATGGTTAAATGCCGCGGTTAAAACATTTGGTCATTAAAGTGTGTTTTCAAAACACGCACAATTGAAAATATTAAACTGCTTGTAGCGACTTAACCTTTAGTTGAATTCACTGTCGATTACGAAACCAGGTCTTAGTGAGTGACTGTTGGAACTAAGAATAGCCTATTTTTTTAACAAATAGAGAAAGCTGTTTTTTCTTTGCCGTCCGTTAAAAATATATTTTATTACAGTTCCAACAAATCTTGAAACCCAGTTACAACAGTGTCGACATGATCGAAGTGGAACTTTTTGACGACGACAGGGGACCGAGAAACTTCAGCAAGGAACTGACTGCGGTAATATTTGACGCACACAATAATAATAACATAATAAAATAAAAAAAATAAAACCCCCGACATTAAAAATGATACGGTACCTTATATTTTGAATAGATCGGACTTAGGGAAGAAACTTAGTCAGATCCCTTCATCAACTAGAGAAGAGCTGATAATCTTCAAACGGCTGAACAGACACGTTGAACTTTTAACACCCCTCTCTTTTTGTGTCGGTGGCTAAAAAATTATGTTGACACATATTAATATCTGTTTTAAACAAACAATGTACCTCTATCATGTTTCAGCTCCGGAAAGAGGTGATTGACCAAAAAACTGGCAACAAGATCATGAACACGAAGTACCACATGGACGATATGGTAAGATGTCAAACTAGTACTATCCGAAACTAACCCATGACTTCAAATATACTGAAAATAGAGAAGTTAACAACAGAATTGCTACCATGTACCTACGTAGGTAGTTATTATGTGTTTGCCCTAATCATGTGTCCGTTGCATTTGCAACAGTGCCGGAATATCGGAGGTACACGTTAGTAAACCTGTTTTATTACCTATTTCAATCTATTCTACACTAGAAGCGTTTATTATAAGATTGAAGTTTGAATTCGTTACGATTTCGTCCACAGAAACGTGTGTCTCGTGGTAAAAAGCACTACTTCTGGACGGGCATTGCGGACTCTCCCTTCACATTGGTGGTGACCATACCGGAGAACTACGGACGGCACCGCATCACGCCACCGCCCACTGATGATATCCACCGCCTCTCGCTCACTTCCAAGAACATATCCGCGAGGCAGTACTTGTCGGACAAGTGGAGCGTACATCCTGACTGGTATGTTTTACAGAGACTTGTAAAATTAAGATTTTAAGTCAAAAAATTATCAAGTTTCTATAAAGTCTGTCTCGCGTGTCAACGGTCAGGGACCTTGGCGTCATATTTTACGAACGACTTAGCTTCCGTTAACACTACGATGTTAAAAATCTAACGTTGTTAAATGTTGGGTTTTGTTGCCAGACATTATTTCTTGAGAAAATCATCAGGAAATAGTGGAAATCGGTACTTTGGAAGTAATTATCAACTTTTCAGGCTCTACTGCCGTCATTACGAGCGCAACTTTGCGACCGCAGAAGACGAGTTGCTATATTTCTTAGAGCGAGTAGCCAAGCCCGGATGGCGGTGGCCGGCCAAGCCCCGCCCGCCTGAGCACCACAAGAACAAACCGGGACACGAGCGACATAACAACGGTAAACAACATTCTAAACTATCTTAATAACATTATTATCAGCCGCAGGACCACTGCTAATGATAGGCCTCGCTAATGGTTTTTCACAGCCTAACAACATAATATAAACGGACATAAGAACATAATATTACGATAATTTTTGAAAATCAAACCTCTATTGTTGTATAAAGAATCACAATTTAGCATAGCTACAAGACATAAGTATCCTACAATTGTGGCTAAAAAGAGGCACCGACAATATAACAAAATGGCTAATGAGTATAGTTCACATGAAATTAAAGTGATAAGTGAATAGACTACTCTGATTTTTGCAGGAACCCCAGACGCAAAGGAACGCAATAAGGTATCAAACAGTACACCCAGGAACGAATACTACTGTAAGTGATTGTCTGATCTAGGTCTGTTTGACTATTGATAGCTGGGTACTTAATTAAAATGACCCAAATTTTATATTTTTAGGTGACCACGGCTTGATGCAAGCTTTGGTCTACGATGCCAGGAACACTGCTTGGTTCAACAAGAGCATAGAGAGCTCTGCTTCCGATGACAAAGCGTAAGTACTTATTTTGCAATAAGCATGTTAGATGAATATCAAAAGAACAAAGGATGAGATCAATATCATAAAATAACTCGGAAAATTCTTAAATATGTATATTTCAGAAAATATTACGAAATCGTCCTTTTGATACCAGCACAGCGTACTTAATGGCTGAATATCTGTTATTTTATGATTTCTCTTTCCACGTATGAATAACATTCTCTTGATCGCCAAATAAGATTTTTTGGGTTATCATACTATATTACTTATCTTATCGTGTTTTATACCTTTGCACAACGAGTGACTTAATTTGCACCCTTCGTTTTATGTTACGTTTCACCTGGATAGCCCATTGACTAAAGTGATCGGATTGTTGCCGAGGTAAAGTACTACGTACGATAAAGAACTAAAAAATGCTGCATGTGTGTTTACTACATTTATTACCTCCGCAAAATTACGGAGAAATATAAAAAATCTATTTAACAACAAGGAAGCAACTACAAGCATATTGACAACGGCATTTTATAAACAACGATATGGAGGCGTTACTTATAACAGTTTTCAATATCTATTATACGAGTAGGTTGATATGTTTAAGTACTTGTTAAGTAATATTACATTATCTGTTTTGTATATCATGTTGTTTCTAAGCGTACAGGATGGTTTGTATACGAACTGTGATATTTATTAAATTTAAGCAGCTTGGATAGGTAAGTATGACAAAGAGTAGTTGGTACTAGCAAATCTAACTATCAGTGACACATTAGGTTGCAGGTATAGAGATGTGTCTATCTACTCACTCGCAGATGTCTATATCTCTTTGCTGAAAGATTTGAGACCACAATAAACTGTGATATATGTGTAGACCCAGATTATAGCAATGAAAAGTTCTAAAAGCTATGCAATGATTATCAAATGTAATAGCTAGGCTCTTGTCGGTGGAGTTTTTTTTACCATTCTTTACGCTCTTCCGCTATTGATTGATATATCTTGACTTCACGATACGACGCAACATTTAACTTTTGCTTTATTTGATGCCTATAACTTTTAGTCTTCCTCTCTTCCTTGTTCCATCTATTCATTCTTCTTTCTTTTATGGTTCCGATAAAGCTGTCGTGCCGTATAAAGTATTCAAGAATTTAGGCTATCGGATTATTTATAAAACATGAATAAGTATAATAATTTATCAACATAATTGTTTAGTGTTTTTCGATGTGTAAGTGATTTCGATTTCTAAGGCATATGATATGGCATGGATCAGTCCAGTCAACCCACAGTTGAACCCACAAATGTTCTTTAAATACTTCAAGTCCCAAAAACATACCCAATATAACAAATGGTAAATGTTGTCATAGGGTGGAGTTCATCCAGAGGTTTGGGCACATCGTTGCTTTCCTGTCTACCCACAGTGGATTGACCCGATGGCAAACGCATCCCCCTAAGGATCATGATGATAAGTAAGGAGAAACTAATTATTCATTATGGTCTAACTTCGGTAGACAAGAGTGTCAATAAGTAATATCTGCTTTTACAGACCAGAATTTGGCAAGCAATTCCCTCGCTCCATCGACGAAGTCTGGTATCGACGTGCTGTAGAACAACACTATGTGGATCCACTGAGCTACGTGTATAGCGTTGTCCTGAACACGGACAAGTTTCCCTTGAACGTGAGCCAAGCTATGATCACGGCATCTCATGCTGTTTTCCACGGAGATGGGCATAGGAAGGCGCCAGCAGCAGTGGTCGGCTTCCAGTTCAAGCATGAGAGGCTGAGCGAGTGGTTCGAGAATATCACCTCGTCTGTAAGTCACTGATGTTTTTTAAAACGTTTTAATGCCTATGTGCTAGACTAAATGGGCCCCAGTTACATTCAGGCAAGCAATGTTTTGAGCACTGTTCTTCAAGACAAGACAACACCACCTACAAGACATTCTAAGCTTCAGTATGTTTTAACGTTTTCAGTGCGAGCATAACAAGGAATGCGTAACGTGCATAAGCGAAAGTTGGGACTGCTTTTTGGTAGACAATAACGGATGGATAGTGGTGAGCGAAGACGCGAGGCACACTGGCCAATTCTTTGGCAAAGTAAGCATTTCTATGTGTTCAGCTCTTTTAAAGGACCTTTACTTTGTTGTTAATTTAAATATCTAATGACCACTGAATATTACAGATTCGCCCAGATATTATGTCCAAGCTGATTGAGGAGGAAGTATACAAAGCTGTTCATGTCGTAGATTACCAAGCAGTTTGCTTCAGAGAAAGGAAAACCACAAATTTCGCCTCAGTTTTGACAACTGTAAGCAAGAATATCATAAATTTAAATGGTTTTCTAGTCTGTTAATATTCTAAGAGCCTGTTTCTCAATTGACAAATAAACACTAACGAACGAATATTTCAAATATGGATCGTCATTTCCTATAAAGTATTGAACATAATAACGTTACTGGTTACTTATAAGGACATTGTGAAACAGGCCACAAATTGATGAAACATGTTGATAAACGTGACTTATTCTTACAGCCGCTCGAAAATTTGCGGATAGCTATGGCTTGGCTTCTTACAAGTGCTATCTGGCTTTACAACTCGGTAGCCTTAACTGTAGCCCAAGCTTCAGGCTACCCCTCCATCGACTACGGTAAGTAATGCACCAACCGGCCAAGGACCTGATGTAGCTTTCGTAGCAACTAAAGTCACTGATAAAACAAATTATAGGTATAATTTGTGTTAAAATTAGACAACTTGGCTGAATGTCTTGAATGGAATAATAAGCCTTATGCGATGTCAGCATGATCTGTAAAATCGCATGATAAAGATGTACTCTCAACTTACTGAAATACACCACTTCTGACGTTAAAATCGTGCTGGTGAAATTTTCTGAGCACAAAACGAACGAATGTTTTCACTGTAATCACTTAAAGGCTGTAGATAGATAAAAGCAGCAATATTAATAGTACTTTCCCACAATACTAATGAATGGACTAATGCGGCTACTCCACACAGTAAAGCCCCGCACAGCACTGAACCAGAATAATTGTAGGTGACCAAAATTCAACAATGGAGTCTACAATTGGAAGTAGATTTGAAAAACTAGTAGTAATGACTCCATCTTGTTTTCAGAGTATGTTACACCCACCGGTGAGTCATAGAATCGGCACCGTAGCCTCTTTAGTAGAAATTCTGTCTCTAGGGGACTTAGGTTTAATGTGCATGTTTTCTTAAATTAAATCCAGACAAAAGGCGAAAGATTTACATGGCAAAAGTCATCTTCAAGTATTTATCAATTTAAATTCTATATAGTATCTCGTAAAGGTGTTTAAGTTTACAAAAATATTAATAAAAGGTAATATTTTAAGATCACGTTTGCCTCAAAATCTTTCTTTTATGTAAGTATTTTTTTAACCTTAGCGAACATACCTAAAGCATGATTTTAAATATATAATTACATTTTAAAAAATAACTTTTTATTGGTCTTGAATTCGGTATCTTTATATAAAACCTCAGTTTTCTCAGCAGTGTAAATAGGCTTCAGGGACCCTATTTTTGAATCACTCGCGTCAAGATGGCGTGTGATATTCAATGTTTAAAGTCGAATTTTGGAATGAAAATCAGTTGTAATCTACATAAAAAAGGTTTGAAAAATCATTGCTCAATTTTGTGAGTACTCACGTCTAGATTTTAAGTGATTTCCGTTGATTTTTTATGTGTTTTCGAACGAAAATCACACGCCATATCCAAACGAGTGATTCAAAAATAGGGGCCCTGTATTTTTTATCAAATCTTGCTAATACCCAATTAATATTATGATGCTGATTAAGTTTATCGTTTACATACAGTGCATTTGCAAAATCCGATTCTGAATGATATTATTCCAACATCCTAATAGCATAGCATGCTTATTTACGGCAACGACAACTGTTTAATTAGCAGAGCTGAAAAGACCGAACGCATTTGAGATCCAGCACGGCATAGTTGCATGTTATAATGACCCAGTACCGTAATAATTTCGCAACTAACTTTTATATCTCTTAGCTAACATTAACTACATTTTATGTATGTTTCTTTAACCATAATTACTGTAACAGCTTACCAGAGCTACGAAAACGACGAGGAAATGTACGAGTACTCTTCGAGACCGCCTTCAAAGGGTCAGGAGCGAGATTTTGAGAAGCTCGTTTTGATAAATAGGACTAGACCTACACCTTGCGACCGAGAAATGTATCTTTACCAGCTCGAGTATGGCAACCTGGACGACAAGTTAAACCTGCCTGTGGCAAACTGCGAGAGGCCGTACTACGTGCAGTTGGTGAACTATACCAACATGCTGATGATAGTAGTGGACTCGATATGCCCTAAGGGAGAGGGCCCGGTCATGTCGATTGACCCGACGGAGGTGCAGTACAATGAATCGCTGCCGTGTCTGAAACACATGCATCCCTTGTACAGAAAACAGCCGACATCGTGCATAAGGAACCATACAGAAGTGAGTAAATAAATTGGAAAAATAAAACGCGAGTCTGCGTTTATTAATGATGAGTCAAAACTTAATATCTTGTAGCACAAAAAGATAATATAAGTGTGGCAGACATCTGCAAGTCCATAGCTTTGACTGGCGTTTTTAGAGTTCCATGCGCAAAGGGTATAAACGGGACGCTATGACTAAGCCTTCACTGTGTGTCACCAGGCTGTATCTCAAGAACAGCGAAAGCTAGACGGTTAAAATTTTTACAAATTATGTATTTTTTGTTGCCGCTATAACAACAAATACAAAAAAAATAAGGGGGGGCTCTTTTGCTCGATATCAATAATGGCAACAAGTAGGCACTTTAAATATTAATGTGTTGTTTGTTAACCTTGTCAATCGTACGAAACACTTCGTGCGTGAGTGCGACTCATACTTGACCGGTTTTTATACATATAGTAATTTTGCATATCATAATGCATAAAACAATGTTATCAATTGTACATTACCTATTGAAACATGCATTACATTCTACTTGCAGGAAAGCAATATCGATATGTGCGGGCGAGGGAGTTTACTACACAGCAATCTGGTAATGCTACCACTAATCTTCATGCTTCGTTATTTTTAAGTGAAAGATTTTAAGTTACTATATGTCAAAGAATATATTTTACAGATTTATTAATATATGAGTGTTGTAATTTTTATTGTTGCATGGCTAGTACAGTTTATACAGTAGTTACATGAAAGATAACATCTATCTAGTCTATAATACTAAGTGAAAACTGACCTAAGTTCAATATTTTTTAGTCTATAAATAGAAATTATACATGTCATTCCTACATATCGTAAAGTAATGTTTATTATAGAAACAATGTTATTTTGAAAATTTTAATTATTTATAATATTGCTCCAAAGGTGCCACAAGTAGAAGGCATTTCATTTTCATATCAGATGTCATTTAATAGGTAATTTACTTTTAATTCGATTAAATTAGTTAATAATATGCAATGTGTTTCTGGATAAAGTGCAATCCCAAAAGAAGGTACTAGAATATACCTAAAATTATTCACAAAAACAATAAAAAATTATATATATTTTTCATTAATAAATATAAATTAATATATATATTTACTAAACAATTTAGGTCCTAATTCACCTCCTTTCGTAATGTCACTTTATCCAGGGACTCACAAGAGGAAGTTGTGAAATGATTTAATTAGAGATCATAAATAATTTCTTTACTACCTAGGTATTTATAGATTTTGTATAAATTGGCTTGTTGCATTTGGCAATGTAATATTAATTTAACAAAAAATAATGTCAATCAATGTTTTATACATATTTAATTCCGTCCTGGAGTTTGTTTTTGGGATGGGATTTCTTAATAAGCCCTATGAAAGTATAAAGCTAGCAAATAATTTTAACTATTGATGTTGGATAAAATAGGAAATCATGTCATTTATTTATTATAGCAATTCTTTATTTACCACCAAGTGTTAAAAAATGTGTAATTTATTGATCAACATTTAGGATTTAGTATTTTGAATCTCTTGTAATTTATGTGAAAACTAGAAGTATTGGAAATTTGTTTTTTTATCAAATGTGATTTATTAATTTGGTACAAAATAAATACTTACTGTACAACTAAAATAGTTTATTTTAATTAATAATAAATACAAATATATACAAACAAATGATAACAACTTACATAAAACTAGGCGCTGCCTTCAAAGTTTTTTGTAAACTCTTGAATCTCTTCAATTATGGCTTGGTACCTCTGTTGCCGAAGGAGGCTTTCTTGTAGTTGCTCTAGTTGCTCCCCGCCTTCCATGAATGTCTTCAGGCTGTGGAGGGTGGTGCCTCCTTCTCTGTGTTCTGTCACTCTGTCCTGAGGATAGTTGTAGGTTCTGATCTTCTCATTCCTGTTCCCGGAACCAATCTGCAATATGAAAACAATGCAAATGATAGGTTTGCTGTGATAATAGACTGATGTCGTAACCATTTTGAATGAAAATACTGATCAAACATTATACATAAGAGATTTGCATAACCATAACCCTCATAGATGTGTTTATTATCAAATGTTGTCATTCTGCCGCCGGCGGTTTATGGATTTAAGGCTTTAAATAATAGTTTAAAATAAAAAAGGCTAATTTACAACAAGAAATAATACCTGTGATTTTCGTTCTTTATAAATTTTAGATGATTGTTCCTCAATTTGTTTTTGAAGCAGAAGTGTTCTCAGTTTCTGCATGGCTATCTGTTTATTTTTTATCTGTGACCGGCCTTCTTGACACTCAACCACTGTACCTGTAGGTACATGCAAAATCCTAACTGCACTATCAGTGGTGTTCACATGCTGGCCACCAGCACCGCTAGCTCTCTTCGTTTCTATTGTTATATCCTTTTCTGGAATATTTAACTCAATTTCACTGGGTTGTGGGAGAACTGCAACCGAAACTGTGCTTGTGTGAATCCTGCCACCTTTCTCTGTTGCTGGAATTCTCTGGACGCGGTGCACCCCTGCCTCCACCTTCATAAGCTCTGGCACTCCATAGCCACTGATCAACATTGACACTTTCCTCACACCACCCAGATCAGATTTCTCTACAGAAGCTATATCTACCTCCCATTCTTTGTAGTTTGCATATGATTCATACAATTCACATAGTTCTCGAGCAAACAACATAGCCTCTTGGCCACCAGCGCCAGCAGTAATTTCCAACATGACACCTCCTTCAGTAAGGTTTGGCTCTAACAAAGCATAGTGGAGTTCACCGTCAATTTCTTTGAGTCGCTTTAAGTAGATTTGCGCCTCTTCTTTGATCATTTTCTTCACTTCATCGTCTTCATTTTCTTTTTTGCTAAGCTCCTTGAGCGATTCGATGCTGTCGTACAGAGTGATCCTTTGGTCGAGTACACTGACAATTGGTTTTATCTCATAAAGCCTTTGAGTTTCCTCAGCAGTTCGACGAGACTTGGTATAGAGCTCGTCGTGCTCAATCATTAAATGTTTCAGGTATTTCTGAACCGCAGGGTCTGATAAATTCACAGCTTTCTGAGAATAACATTTCCGAAGCAGTGACAACTTTTCAACGTTACATAATGGCTGATTAAAAAGGAATCTTAGAAGCGACATATTGTTTAATAATTAACCAGTTTTGTACAACACACACTTTACTTCCAGAAGGCCAGTTATCAATTTTACTTCCTTTGAAATAAACTCAGTTCGTTCGTTCGTGAACTTTTAGGTTAGAAAATACTCTTACCACTACAATAATAATAAACACATACCTAATCTGTGGTTAGAAAGAATAAATAAATAATAATGTCAAAGTCTAATCTAACAATAATTGAATAGGGCTGTCAATGTCAAACTTTTGACTGTAACAATGTGTTCAGCAGCAGCAGCAAAGCAACAGCTATCTATCTAAGCATCGAGCAAAAAAATGGCGGATCAATAAGCGCTTAGCGCTGTCAATTGTCAATTCTTAATTAGTAGGCTATTTTCTTAAACAATGTATTGGTCGTATTTTGAGAGCCAATTACGTCAAAATAATACTCAGCAAAATGGCGAGTTTGTTGACGCAAATGATGTTAGCAAAAGCGTCCTGGCAGAGCGCTGATATTAATGTAAGCGCTTAAATTGCTGTTTTCTGCTAAATACATCAATTTAAGTTCCGTTTTATTACCTTGATTTTTGTTTGCAAACATACGAAATTAATGAATTCAACGTTTTTTTATTTTGAAAAAAAAAAATTAACGACTTGAAAAAATATATTTCCAAATAAGTTAAATTAACAAACGTTTTTTTACAAAAAGCATGGCTTGTTAGCGGCTAGCGCCATCTATCAAAAGAAAAGGGAGTTCTTCCAGAACATGCTTATTGAAACATAACATAGATGTCGCTGTAAGACTTAACGCAGATAGAGTGCCTCTCTTTTACATGGCGGCCAAAAAAATTTGTACGTAGGTATGTAAGTACGTAGGAACCTACTCTTTACTCACATCAAAATTAAAATCAACAAATAAAGGCAACAATGTAAATAATTACATTTTAAAATTACTTTATCTACTAGAATTACTCTAGCACTACTCCCTCAGAAAGAGTAGGAGGTAAGGTACGCAAAACATTTTGCCATGCATCGAAAAGCTCGTAATGCTCTTACTTGAGGTCCTGCGCCTGTTCTCTCTCCGCTACATAGTTCATTACAACAGAGTTTCCTTGTAATTATTGCACACACAACTGACTGTGGATAGGTACTTAATTAACCACTGTACATGGACTGAGAATCAGTAAGCTTAAGTGGCAATGGGCAGGGCACATAGCGCGATGGCCGCTGGGGCAGAAAGGTTCTAGATTGGAGACCCTTTGACCAAAGACGAAGCATTGGACGTCCACCGACAAGATGGACCTTGTAAGGATCGCAGGATCAAATTAGATGCAGACCGCTAGTGATCGGTCGCTGAGGAAAGCTATGGGGGAGGCCTATGTTCAGCAGTTGACGTCCATTGGCTGATAATGATGATGATGATGGACCGTCATGGCTGGAATAACGATAATTGTCCATCAAATCTGCTTCGATTTCATATGAAGGTAGGTAGTAGACCTCCTCCTTTATGTTTCGTTATAGAGAAACATTTAACTATGACTCGTTGCGTGAACGTTTAGCTTTCTTTAAAAGCAGTCGGTGGGAAAAAAGTTATACATATTAGCTTATAGCTAAATCAAATATTATTTCCGATATTTAAGATCAACAACAAATATCTACTAACGCAAATGAACTACAGTTTTTTTAGTTCATTATTAACTTCCATAATTAAAAGTGGTTTAATACTTACTTTTAGAACGAATTAGCAGACGCAAATTGGCAGCAGAAGACAATCGCCTCGATAATTACAGGCGCAGCTCCAAACAAAGGCTGCGAATCAATTTGGAGCGCTTAGCGGAATGGCATACCAAACATTTCCTTTAGGAGCGCGATTACCACATCGACCGCAACGACGCGCCTATTGATAGAATTGTTAGTTCCACAATGAGAGCTTCCTCCTGTAACCGCAGGACCGTCACTCGGCTGTTCCACATTCTTGCAGGTATGGAGTTATTAGTGCTAATGATGTCGGACAGACGGACAGGCTATTGTGTCGCCTGCCGACCGCACCGCTTCCTTTCCTTCTGTGACGAGCGAAGCGAGGCATAGAAAATAGCGATTTCGCAATCAGCACCTAAAAATACTTGAGGTAAGTCCTTTGCCTAGCAGTGGCAAACTTTACTCAAACAATAAGTCTTCATGAAGTCGAGGTCTAAAAACGACGTCCAGTAGAAACTGAAAACCAAGATTTTTTCGATTTTAGGTGGTAAGTTCCGACGCTTTTAAACACAACAAATAAGAATTAAAAAAACAAGACTTAAGAAATACTAAGAGTACCTAACAGTGAGTAGGTAACAGCATACCTTTGCGAGTTTATGTATGCTGTTACCTAGCTGTAACGTATTGTTACTATTTTAGGCCACAGCAGTTCCCAAAATATGTAAATCGCTCTCCGCTTACATACTGAACCCGGTTTTCGCAGTACATTAAAATATTAGGATGCGTTTCTGGTGTTGACCACGACTCTATTATTCTATTTTGCCAATAATTAGACACACGAGTCTACCGTTTTGTGCGAATGGCAAAAGTGGTCACGAAAAACGGTAAATAATTTCGTCGTTTCGTCAATAATGAAAGAAAAACCAAGGGGTCATAGAGAATGCCAGTTGAAAAATTGTTTTTTATTAAAAATTACCATAGCACGTGTATTTTTTTTTGTTCTCGTGTCTTTGTCATTTGGCACACACAGAAGTAAATTATGATATTTTTTTTAGATTATATTTTAATTGGCAAAACATAAAGTATCTAAGGTAAATGGGTTTAGTGAATACTTGATTATACGAGTATTTTATCTACATACATAAATAACCTGCATAAAAAGCATAAGGTATAGGACTACTACTCGGATAGCGTAAGTCACTGGGTTCGATTCCTGGTCTGACGCAGTTGCTTTTTACAAGTACAATATAAATTATTAAGTTCGTAGCGACGTAGCATTGTACGACTACAGTCGTAGCTCGTAGCAGGATAGTCACTCTGTGACTTAGATTGAACAGTTATTTGTAGACAAAGGCTTGCTTTGGGTTTTCCAATCACCTAGTAACATTTATGCCATGATTATTGACTTGTTATGCGCTACACATGGGCTGGGAGTGCCAATCTATGATTATTGAATGCAGTCCGCCGCGTCAGCACGCGCCCTTTAGATCGGCCCTCCTATTACATGCTTCCTTACTCGCGTACTCAGCGGGCTAGTAGGTGGTTATTCCACCTGTCAAAGAAAAGTGTGCCCTCAGTTAATCTATAATTTAATTAAAGGTACTTCGTCAAGCTACATAATAATATGTCGGGTGGATCGCAGCAATCAGTAGGTAGGGCTTACATAAGTTGCTGATCAATTTATTGGTAACTTTACAGTAGTAGTGTTTTGAAAAGTATAAATACAGTCAATACCTAGGTGTACATTGCCTGAAGTTCAACAAAGACAGTAGTTCATGCCTAGCTTCTTCAGGTATCGACCTTACCGACTGAGATTAGATATTCAATCTAGAAAGAAATGAAGCTGTGAACACACTTCAAATTAAATAGACACAGTAAGTTAAATTAGTTATTCTAACTAGATATAATTCTCTCGTAGCAATCATTCTAAAGGTTGTTAGCCTGAATTCCTTAAACCTATCATTTGGAAAAAAAAACGGATGTCTCCCCCTTTTATCCAGCTAAAACAAACGTTTTTTTTCGTATCAGACAGCCAATCACACGAAACGCAACCATAGCAAGGCAGTTCGCGTGTGTGCCTACATGTTTATTCATTAGTTTAATGAATGAGTCGGGCTACCGATCGCAGCGATGTAATTACGCTGCATTAGAACATATTATCATATACGAGCTGCTATCAATTTAATTCATTGCCGTTTCTGCAAACGACCAAGACAATGTCGGGGTACCATTACTCGGTATTAAGCCGTTACATGACTATGTTGTTTTTATCATTGTATTTTTTTTGTCGTAAGAGAGGAATGATAAGTACGGTAATTGTTGATGGTGTCAGAATCAATTTAAAATCGTAATTTCTTCGCGTTTATGTATTGCGTTATGGTATGAACCCTCATAACAACTAAGTACTTGTACCTTTTCAGATTCATTTATTTGCTTGAATTACTTATGGTTCAACAAAATCAAAGTTGGCACCTCACCAAAAACTGACACGTAAATATATCTTTACACAGTGTTGAAATTTAACCATTATATTATAAGTACCCTAAAAAAAGAAAAATGACAAGAGAAACAATAATAACTCGAATTTCGACATACTATGCATTCTCTATATCGCCTGAAAAGGTCAACCGTTTGTTAGGGGAATTGAACATTCCCTAACTATCTTTTCAGTCACTCAGACAACGGCAGAGCAAATCCAAAGAAAGATTTAAATGTTTTAAAAAAAAGGGGTAAATCAAGATGATTAGCCTAGCCGTAGCCGCCTGCACGTGTCAAAATTATTTATTCTTCTCTCAAGCTTTTCACGCCACTTTGTTAAGTAGATTAAGTCTACAATCCACTTCTTGGGCCCATAAAGGATTTATTGCGGAGTAGCGCTACTTAGAGCCAGTACAAGGCACACATTAGTCTTGGGCCATTGCCCTGGCGAGTGCCGAGTTTGCCCAGACCTTACTTACGGCCTCTTAAATAAATACCGCACGTTTGGGCGATATTACCGCGAACAACACTCTACACTTACTCTGCCCCTAGACGATATTTATGGCTATCGTATAAATCTGTTGAATTTATGCCGGTCTACTCTGTGCAATGTTGACAGAAATGGCAGTAAATTGTGCCGTCGCGTCGTGTGGTGAAATCGTAATATAGAAGTAGCGGTAGAGGAGTTATATCAAGATGTAATTTGTCAATGATAAGAGAATTGAGGAATGTTGAATGTTTCATAATCTGCTTGTTAAAAATTGACATTATGAAACTTACCAGACATATAATTAAAATTAGGTACGGAAATACAGGGTGCAAAAAAAATTACGAGCCAAATTCAAGGAGGTGGTTGTCAATCGACAATAGATTACAATAAAAATTTTATTAAAAAAAATCAAGTTTTTTTTTTTCCTGTATTCTAGACTCGACTCTTAACCACCCCCTGAATATGGCTCTTACTTTATTACAACCTATAAAGAATTTTATGGATCTGTGGACATTTTATCTTATATCTACTCTTTTTCTTAATTAAGTAGAAATAGTAATAGGGTGTAGAAAAAAGTACGAGCCTAATTCAAGGAGGTGGTAAAGAGTCGAGTCTAGTGTAAGTAAGTATTAAAGTTCAAAGCTCCTGCAAGGCTGTTCGCTAAAGCTAATGGGCCATTAGTAGGCCCGAGCAAACAGCCGGATTGTTTTCTGCCGTGACTGCAGCTTGCGTGCGCTCGCCTGCAAATATTAGCTCTACTTGCTTGGATATTGTCGACACTAGACATTTTAATATTTGCATTAGGTACAGTATACCTGTAGTAACAATTGATGGATGTGCGAACCAGATTGGTTGTGGATGTAATGGTAAGATAGCGAAGGTCATATTTCAGGATTCAGGATATACTTACCTACATAAGGTAAAGGAGAATTTTCTAGAACACAAAAAAGAGTGCAGTACTTACCTAGCTAGACGAAATATTATTATTACCATACATACAGTGTGTCCGGGAAAGATATAGGAGACAAATTTAGAATTTAGAAAAATAAACATAAAAACATGTGTAATCAATATTCACTTATAATACCACAAGAGCTAAAATTGGAGATTTTGCATGAAAATGAGTCGATATTGGCCGATATTTGGGTCGGAAAAATAATCATAAGTAAAAAATTCACATTTCTAATTATCTTACAACTTTTCTCAGTCATAGCATTGCTATCGAAATTAATAGTAATCTCACCCTTACCGTTGCTTCTGAAATTCTATTACCGGTATGTTTTTCATAACTCAGCTATCATGTTACCGAATTTGTCGTCTCGCAGCGGGACGCGAATCCATTTATTTATGGCTTACCAAAACATTTACCCTATTATTGTTGTTGTTATGGCTGTATTAAAATGCAATAAAATTTATGATGCTTGTGTGATTCCGTTAAAGTAAATTTCAGTCTTCTTTTTGGGGGATTAAGGCAGATTTTTCTTTGCCAATTTTTTTGTACAAAGGAAGATGACAAAGTGAATCGGCCCCCTCGATTACAGCAAGGCGAGAAGTAACATCAGTAACGTCTATTCAGCATATTGTTCCTTTGGTGGCGAGGGGACAAATACACCGAAAGGGTGACTTCAATAGACCTTCATAACTAATTGATTGTGATTTAGTGTTGTAAAACATTTTAAATTGAATTAATTCAATTTGGCAACATTGTGAATGTGAGGTGACGTTTCTGTTGGGGAGATTCGGTTGCGATTATTACCGTAAAAATAGAATCATAATAATGTAATATGTGCAATGTAGTTTTTTTTTAATATTACATATGCAGTTACACCTTTTATTGCTTTAAAAAAGACTAATGCATTTTACTTTGATGCTGAAGTAAAGTCACTTATAAAACAAAGTTACCGACCGCGTCTTCCGGTCTATTTGTCAGATCGCGATTAACCCGAAAACTACCCCACGGATTCCATGCAGTTTTATATTTTTGAATCTTTAATTTTATCTATTTACCAAGAATCCTCGTACTTCAGCCAGCCGGTCAACAAAGGTGCTTGTTAATAAAAACAGATCTAAAAAGTCTATTACTGTCGAAATACAAATGAGAACGCTCAAAGCCCGCAACTAATCAAACAAATTTTCATATCTCATCCATCATGTCAAGCGGAGGCGTTAATCCCACAAGAAGCTCATTAGGGCGAGTGGATCAACGCTCAAAAACAACGTTTAAGACGCCAATCGAGCATGTTAATACACTTTTCATTACGGCTCGGGCGATCGCGTTATTAAAACAAAGGCAGAAGCAAAAAAGCGGCCAGCTTGTAAGGGTAATTTCGTTACTTTCGGCCCTTTAGGACGCCGTCCCACTCTAAATATGCCTCTATCCTTGTCCGGCTGCGCCGACGCGTCTGCGATGCATTTCACGGAACTCAAAGCTCCACTCACAAGCTACGGTCGGATGAGTAAAGCCAACTGAATTTATTATTAATTTATTACAACCAGAGGGCATAAATGCATCGTTGTGTCCGAACCTTTTAAAAGACATCGTCAGATTGCCTGATAAAAATTCAATATTATGAATTTAAAAAACATAGTAGATACTTACTGTTATGTTTAGCTACTGAAAACTACTCAACCGACTCTAAATTTTTTACAAACCACACACCCAAATTTTTCTAGGTCGAAAGTTGAAAGTTCTCTTATTGCAATGAATGACAAATAAACTATTTATTTCAGCAAAGTTTCATCATAACTCTGTCCCTAAATTTACCCAAGCCAGTTATTTTCCTTGCTGCATACCAAGGGAATCTTAACGACGACGCGGCGTCTAAGTGAAATAAATAAATCATCCGCCTGCCTCATGCGGCGGTTCTGTACTGTGTAATTTCCGTAAGATTCTCCTCCGAGACTTGATATACTGCCTGATGTTACTCGTTTAAGTAGAGTTTCATCATACACTTAAATGTGCCGTAACTGAACAAAATATCACGAGCTAGGCGGGTATTGTTTACAACCGCAGCTCACAGATAAGTGCGATGTTCTAAAATAATAAAATTATAATCAAAATTAATACACAACATCTTATAGTGACCTACCTAAGAATGTATACCTCCTATGGAATCAAATATAAATATTGCACCACCAGACCATAACCATGCTCAGCGACTGCTGGCGCATCTATTTTTGTCATGTCTCATTACAGCATAATTGTACCCATCTCAGCGACACGAGTAAGTTTATATATAAGTAGGATACATTATTGATAATTTCACGCGGCGAAGTGTGATTTTTCACGTTTTCTCCCGAGATGCTAACGTGACCCGGAGCGGGCTCCATTTATGATCGGTGTACCGAAATGGCCGTCAAATGGCGGGTAAATGAGAGGCCTCGCTTGCCGGCCGGCCGCCGCTCCATTCAGCTCATATCGCCTTTTAACAGCGCTAGCCATCACAACCATTAACGCGATATACCTCGCTCGTTTTGTTATGTAGACCCGATAACTGAGATCGATCGGAGAAGCAGTGTATGCGCCACGTCTGAGATGGGTCGGGCAGTTAAGGTTGTAGTGGCGGCCCGAGGCACATTTGATTATACGTTGAGAGAGGTCTAATCGCGCTCGACGGGCGAACACCTCGAGATCAAACACGAGGCGCGCCGCCAGATATTTTTGTTTCTATTAAACAACACCCGACGTAATAATGTTTAACAATCGTGCAGCGATAATTTGAACAGGGAAACGAGTGGAGTAGTATAGCTGCTACGAAACAAGCTTTAATATAAAATGTGTATAGTTTATTGTTGTTTTTATAGTGTTCTGTCACCATACAAACTTAATAATATAAATTTCACTTGTAAAAAGCAACTGTGAACCTGTGACAGACGAGGAATTGAACCCCGAGTTTTACGCAATCCGGGCGTATGCCTATACCACTCGGCCACCGTCACATTAACAAGCCTGTTGAATTTTGCAAGTGCTTTTTAACGCGTAGGCTGCGTGACATCATCAATGTTGTGAGATTGCTCTCACAATATCCGAAGGAAAACATATGTATTTTAGAAGCCTTATTTGTAAATATAGTTTCTTCAATTTTACGATTTTGCCCTTCAGAGTATTGTAATAAATAATGCTGTGACAGATAATTATTTTTAATGTTGATTACTCCCGTAGCAACAACACCTCGGCCCCGTCGTCGTAGTCACCGTAGCTGTATCGATCGTTAATTACTACATGCCTCTATTATTTTTAAAAATTTTTAATAGTGTAGCAATGTGTTCTATCCGGTCTGGTAAAAAACAAGGGTTTCAAAATGATATTTTCAGAAGCGACTCTACAGATTTCCGTGTGCAGATAAGTGGTCAACTGAGAGGATCTGGGATTGTTATTAAATATTTGTGTTGTGTGCGATTAGCGACCAGCAGCAGCTAATGTAATTTATCGCTGTACTGTTAGATACGTCTACTTTATCAAGCTTATAATAACTAGTTGATGAACTACTCGTACTAGGTGTATTTTGATGTTTGTATGAATTTACAGAGATATTAATTACCTATTTTTTTGTAGCTTAGACGAAAAGATGTAAGTGTGAGATGGCTGTTTATATCTGACTGAGAATTTCAGTGAAAGTGCCTAGGAACTTGGATATCACCTCTAAAATTCACTCTCAGCAATCGTAAAAGCTTGATCCAAAATGTTATAATAACTCTTGATATTAAAAACCGGTGATACCTACTTGAAGCGACAACCAAGATTTTTAATTAATATAAATTAGATTTGGCCAGCGTTAAGCATTCGTAATCATAGTACGGATATCGTATTTGGACGTTCAATAGGTAATTTTGAGCTTTGAAGGCCAATAATTACGCGAACAGTCGATACTTAATCTTCCTGTTTGTCGATTCAAGCCAAAACAAGGCTTGTTTTTGTGCGTATCAAGCGCACATTCATTTCGGTTATGGTTGCCAAATATTGATCTTATAAAACTTATTAAGTTTTAATTTGATTGTCAGAAGTAACATGTATTCATAGATTTATTATAATTTCAGATTCAGAATATGTAGTACAATGATGTCAGTTTGCTTTTATATTTATTTGTTTAAATAAAGGACAAGAAGGAAATTCTGTCAGTCAACCACTTGGTAATACAGAAATTTGAATCAGTAGCTGAAAATTTGTAATAGCAGTCCACACTGCTATTACAAATGTTACTGATTCATTTAAAATAAATAGTAAAATGTCCTAAAAATTTGATTTTGATGACTGACAAAAGGTTAGTAGTATATAAGCAAGGAGAAAATAAAACACTACCATAAAGTATTACAGTATATTTTTTTTAAAAAGTTATTTAATTAGTTGAATTGGGATTTTACTAATTGGGTAGTTACTCGTATAGTTTTACACTTTCGACGACCCAATAGTCTTTTTTTATTTTTAGCAAAATTTTAATTGCCACCCCTAATCCGGTCCGAGTTAGCGCCTCGCCCCATATATCTCTCGCAAACCGAAGCATTGTGTTACATAAATAAGCGTTAAACGCGCGGTTATTGTCTATTAGGAATTACTTTTCTCGCAGCTCGCACAATGGCCGGCTCGCTCAAAGAGATGCTTATCTCGTACATTAATACGCAGCGGGCACGCCCCTCACGAATACTAGATCCGTTTGTTGGGATGCTGTTGCTCTTTATTTTCACGGTGGATTAAAATGTTCTCGTTTTGTCCGGCGGCGGAGGGGTTAATCAGAGGTACTAAGCGGTTAACGATAAGCTTTTTAAGCGATCTGCGTGTTTCGTATAGGTAAAGTGGACGAGGCTTTCGTTTTGAGTCCTTATCGTAATGCAAGTGGTCTAAAGTTGCTCATGTGTGTTAGATGTTAAGAACGCATAGCTTTGAAACAATGTAAACATCTCTATTAAAGTTGACTGCAGATTGTGAAATAAGTATATTTTGATTTGAGACTAACTTTCCACAGAACAATGCGATTGTTTTTGTTCTACAGCTCGAACCAATCAACATTGAATTAATATTAGTACAACGGCGCATCACAAGCCGCTTTCTAAATTATGTACGCTATCGATCGATAGGAATAATGGCGTAAAATTATAGTATCGAAGACAGAAAGAATCGGTGACGCAATTATTCGCAAAGCGAGCTCTCGAATTGGAAATTGCCCGTATAAGTAATACAGTAAATCGTCAGTGAAATTGCTACGGCGAGGACAGAACATTGGATCTGTCTCAGCTAAATTACGTGAATAATATTGGTGGGTGCCCTGTAATTTGATTTCTATAGAGCACCGACTCGATAACACGGCTGATGGCAGAAATCACTGAATAACTTTTGTTTATTTTTGCATCGCAAGCGCTGCAAACTATTTGGGTTGGGTAAATCGTTTCGTTGTCAGCCACATAGGAAAGGTATTTTTGTCAGCAAATCCTTCGGTATGTACTCACATTCAAGTTTAGTCCGACTTGCATAGAGCCCTTCTAGGTATCATTCAATCCTACTGATATTATAAATGTCAAAGTTTGTGAGAATGGATGGGATGTTAAAAAATCCTTCACGCTGAGACTACTAAATGAATGAATAGAATAGAATAGAATAGAATGATTATGTTTTTGACACACACAAAAAATAAAAAAAGGATTTTGTTGAAACTTAACAATATTACAGCATTCATTATACTTAACACTTTATGGTTCGCAGTTATCCGAAATAAATACTTTTTATTTTATAAACGTTGGAATAGCACATTAGGCTATAATTTACAAACATAATATTTACAGGGGCTGAATTGAGGGAAACTGCTAGTTAGTTAAAAAACCGGTTAAGTGCGTGTCGGACCCGCGCACTAAGGGTTCCGTGCCACCCTTAACTGAATTCAGGGTGCACTTACTTTCACTTAACGAAAACATCACAATATATTGTGACAGCAAAAATAACTTTGTTTTTCATAGTGTTTGTATGAAAGACAAAGTTATATTTGCGGTTGATAAAAATGTGCAATATCTCAAAAACTACTGGTTCGATCTCCTTCAAACCAATTTTCGTTGCAAGTTTTTGTTGAGATCTACATCATATATTTTTTTTTAAAATTTTCACTTTCTTAGTTCAAAAGTTAGATGGGGGGGGACGCCCATTTTACCACTTTGGAAGCGTCTATATATCAAACCTTACACTTTAAGAAAAAATGGTTTAAGAAACCTCAACATCATTTTAAAAGACCTATCCATGGACACCCCACACGCATAGGTTTGAGTAAAAAAAATATTTTTGGTTTTAGTTACATGTATGGGAGCCCCCCCTTAAATATTATTTTTTCTTACTTTTTGTATCTGAATCGGAAAGCGGTAAACAAGATACACCTACCTACCATGTTTCAGCTATGTGATGCTTATAGTTTCAGAATAAAGTGGCTGTGACATACGGACGGACAGACAGACAGACAGACAGACAGACAGACAGACAGACAGACAGACAGACAGACAGACAGACAGACAGACTTGACGAAACTATAAGGGTTCCGTTTTTTGCCATTCGGCTACGGAACCCTAAAAAGAGTTTAAAGATATTAAAAGGTTTGATAATAAGGGTATCATTTTAACGACTGCAAAGTTCACTCACTCAATCAGATCTAGAAGATCCATCCATTCAGTTATCCAAAAAGGATTTATTGTTTAATTGGTGTGTTTTTACATCACACCATCAACATCAATGAGCGCGCAGGACACAATGTTCTCAGAACCCGACGTTATAAATTTGTAAACGATGCCACAAAACTTCTGTATGAATAAAAAATAACTTCACGCTGAGGGATTATTTTGTGGTTTTACCCAAGTTGCATCCATTGCCAGCCCTATTGGCAACATTGGAAACGATTTGACGGAAGATACAGCGATGTATCTATGCAGCAGTGATGGTGTCGTAATAAACATAAAATTCAATCGATTGCGGACACCTGTGAGCGCAGTCGGCAGTTTATGGGTTTATAACATTACACCTCCGAGTTTGGAATAGACCCCTGCTGGTAATTGCTTCATGAAAGCCCCTTAAAACGGTTTATAGCTCAAAAAACACTAGCCGCGCATAATTAGATACAAATCTCTCAATAATTATGTTTTCAAATTAGTTTATATTGAAGTAATCTAGTGACTTTGCTACGTTATTGGTAGAACGCGTTTTATTCACGATTTTACATCAAGTTTAAATAACACAGCAGTTTCACGCAAACATATTTGATCACCCGAATGAATTTTCATCCCATTTTCACCTACAAAATCGGTTTGGCCGTTACAGCTTGAAATCGGAAAACCCGTTAACACTCTCGAGGGTGAATAAGGCTCTGCTGCGCTGTATCTTATTTGTTTAAAATTTTACACAAAGTACCGTTTCTAAAGTGACCACACAGTGACAATGGGACAATGAGCTCTGACGTAATCCGGTCATTAATAAGGACTCGCACGTTTAGTGTTAACATGACAAATGCGATTGCTCACAAAGCCGCCGCCGCCGCGGGGCGCTCCCGACGTTTTCACTTTACTCTTAAAGTACTTCATTCAAACCTTTTTTCCCTGACTTTTTATAATACGCCGTGGATAATGAAGCTCTGTAAATGGTTATCAGATTAATCCATTGTCCTGTATATTGGTTGTTGTTATAATTTGAAAACGAATTAAAGTAATAATATGTTCTTGAAAAGTTATAAAAGTTTGAGCTATCACTTTAATTACGTATTGCACATGAATCCAATGTATTAAAATTCTATTTAACTTTTATATACATATACATATATCTTAATTACTGATTTATATACCTGACGCTGAGATAACAACTTTTATTATCCAAATTAATATATTATGATGATACGTATCCATTTCAAAACAAATAAAGGAAATAAGCAGCCAAGCTTTTTAAGTCAAATAATTTACTGGTTTTACTGGTCTTGTTTTTCATTAGTCGACAATTCTTGATCACTTCATTAATCTGGCGCGACCTTGCCTGTAAATCTGTTGATTTGGACAAAATCCCGTTTCATTAATGTCAAAGCAACTAAGCAGCAACATTTCAATCTACAAAACTAGTTCAACAAGCACACAAGTGTAGCGTATATAAATACTTGTTAAAACGTCCGTACCCCCTACTGCATGTCCCGGGGCAAAAGTGCAATTACAGCGAGTAGAAAATTAAATTAACACACACGCATGCCGGACTCAGGGGAGGGTTAACAACCACCTTATTTAACATACCGTAATTTAAATAATGAACCGTATTTAAATAGACATAAGAGAGTTGAAGATCCACGAGTGAGGTGGTCCCGTGAGTCGCCATTTTGCTTCGTACTAATTGCAGGTCCTACCATAGTCATTTCATCGACCAGTACGACAACTGCACTCATTACCCCGTGGTTTGTGTTTTTCGAATTAGCACTTCCATTGTCTGAATTGCGCTGCGGCCTGTCGTTAGATGTGATTGTTGGGTAGTACATAATGTGAGGTGGTGAGTTTGTAATGCAACTTTGTAACTGGCACACCGGTGGACTGTTGACACTGTTGTCTAAAGCTAGAAACGGTTTGTCA
The DNA here is from genome assembly GCA_963584085.1 of Pyrausta aurata. Taxonomy (NCBI): domain Eukaryota; kingdom Metazoa; phylum Arthropoda; class Insecta; order Lepidoptera; family Crambidae; genus Pyrausta; species Pyrausta aurata. The sequence goes on along the minus strand of OY757252.1, from coordinate 11,723,173 downwards.
TTTCCTGCGGTTGTTGCATACAGTCATTCGAGTTGATCGCGGATATGATGTTGCAATGGAGAATAATGCTTGAATCATCTATTTTCATTAAGCGGATCACGGAAAAGTACTCCCTGTAATTTTCGTTACAGTTGAAAAACAGGTAATTAATTATTTAGCTATTAAAACCTTCAAAGACTTGCTAATACGTCCCAACCTTCTTCCAATTACAAAATGGTTTCTCTGAAATATCATTGGACATCAAATAGTTTCAATAAAATCCAAACAATGATCGAAGACCAAATTGACCGAATAAATCAATTTTCATTCTCGATTATGGTACGGGTCCATGCTACATGTATCCGATACATTTTTAATCGAAACTATCTTTGATTGGAACCAATCAAATGTTGTAATTTATGGCAGTTTTATTGGAGTTTGATCCTTGCCGAGCTGGAGCTGACCTTGAACTTCTGTGGATGTGGAGCCGGCCGGGTAATCTGTCGTGACGAATCACGGGTTTGATACGCTGCATACTGATTGGATATTTGATGAAAACTAAGCCATAGCACCAATAAAACAGATAACTACTTTGAATAAATTTAATAGGAAGTCAAGTGTAAAAATCACAAACCACTGAATATCACAAAAAATTCTGCCTAAATTCGTATAGACAGTAGAAATAGAAAGCCAAAGAAGTAATCACAAATGGCCGCAACATTGGCAAGATTTGTTTTTTTTTCTCAAGTAATTAGAATCGCGGCCTATTTTTTATGCTGATGAATTTTTACACCATTAACATTTCAAGTGATGATGAATGCTTCTTTTATTTGTCCTATAGCCAATACAATATACGTCAGATAGCGGTGAATAGGCTAGTGGGTATCGAGGTCCACCACCATTAAAACTCATGTAATCACCGATTAGTCTACTCAAATGACACGACGATGGCCGAATAGTGGTCTGTGAATGTCGTTACGAGGTCCATGGAAATTAAAAATTAGGATTAGTACAGATTAAAGCTCAGGAGCCCTATTTTTGAATCACTCGCGTCAAGATGGCGTGTGATATTCAATGTTTAAAGTCGAATTTTGGAATGAAAACCAGTTGCAATCTACATAAAAAGGATTTGAAAAATCATTGCTCAATTTTGAGAGTATTCACGTCTAGATTTTGAGTGATTTCCGTTGATTTTTTATGTGTTTTCAAACGAAAATCACACGCCATATCCAAGCGAGTGATTCAAAAATAGGGGCCCAGGAGCTCTATTTAAGAATCACTCGCCAGTTATTTTCGTTTGAAGATGAAGTAAAAGTCAACGAAACTAACTTGTTTTCGAACGAAAATCACTCGTAACAGACGCTAGTGATTCAAAAATAGGGCCCCTGATCGTCATTGATTCGAGTAGTTTAAATCAGATTGAGAACGGAATTTGCTTATGTTGCCTTAGATGTCGCCGATGATAGTCTGATTATGGAAGATATTATGTTTTCGAGTAAGCGTGGGAAATCTTCTGGTGGCCTAGATAATAAGATTTTTACCAACACTTACTCAAAAGTATTTTGAAATAAAGAGCTTATAGCGTGCTAGTATCCCTTTACTAAAGAATGCTTACCTAATTGAACATACCAACTTACTTTCAACGCATGGATGGTAGATCACTAATGATGATGTACCATCTCTACTAAAAATTACTTGTTCCATTTCTTGCAAAAATGAAAGTGTCAATAAATGTTTATTTATTTAACCTAACAATTCATTAAATGTATATTCTAGTACCTCTAATAATTGTGTTGCCTTCCGAGTTTTAAATCACAGCCAAATCAAATAAAAATGGCACCAATGTCAACGTTATGATTTAATTCGCCGCCGGGAGTGTCGGAACAATGTCGACGCTATAAAAATCGTGAAGTGTGTTGATTAGGCCGATAATGTCGCGAGATTGCAGGCCTCAGATTGTTCGTACTTAATCAGTCGCGGCGGTGTCACTCAGTAGGGGTGCCATTCGCAGGAAATTTATATTGATAAAAACAAAACCAACTGCACTACAGACACAGCACATACTGAAATATCCTTTATATGTTTTAATGTTTCTTTTTCGGGAGCTAAAAAACTAACAACAATTAATATCCTGTAAGTAATATTATGTCGCCATGTATTATCATAAATGTCGTTTGTTAAAATAACTATCAAATTATGTGAGTAGATTATTTGTCAGCGCTGTCAGTAATAAATAGCAAGTGCTAAACTCTGGAGCTTTTATTACTGTTAGTAGGCACCAACAATTGCAATCGAACAATTTGCAGGTGTTTAATTACAACTTTAATCGATCAAATTGAATCTGATTGATTTTCCATTGTTCCAAGATCGGCATCCCTAGCGGGCCGATTGCGGGACGAAGGCGAAATGTGATAGAATTAATTCTCAAATTGATGGTTCGCTGCTCACAATGCGGCCCAGCTTTTTAGCGTTCCGCCTCGGAATACATACATAAACACGCGGTTTTTATGGATTTATGATGATCAGGAACCCATTGACCGAAAATCAATGATTCGACCAACACCTTAGTGAATATTTTAAGTACCTACTTTTCGCGATCTTAGAAGTATTGACTTTTGTCAGTAAAAGACATGACATAAATGCTTTTTGTTATTGGTAAAAGCTTTTTATATATTTATCTTGGTCCCTGTCGTACCACAGATAGAACATATTTTTTAACGGCACCACAAAAACAATACAAGCTGATCGCTCTTGCCGTATTTTTTATTATTATTTCTCATCGGCGTACTCTGTTATTTGGGCATCAATTTGATGTGTATTGCACCTGCTAACCTCTTTAAATATTTATTATTGTACCGACAGGACGGTGTCCACTTTGTGTTGGTAATTTGAAAACAATTTCTGCTCGTTGTTAGGCAACAAGTCCAAGTTTGCTTATCGATTTATGAATATAAATTTATTAGTTCTAGAGGGTTTCACTCATACATAACCTTGCTTCGATATTGTTGGCAATTATTAGGTTATGATTGTTAAAGTCTTTGAAATTAACGTTGTTTAGCCCCTCGATACTTAATCAATCTATTAAAATGAAATTTAATCGTGCACTACTTATGTCTACTGTCAACAATAACTTGGACTTTATAAAACTACAAGTTTTATTGATTGCCCATACTGTGCCCATACCAACTTTGATTTATTTGCTTTTAAAAAAAAATGTAAATTCGTTATTGGCTGTTAATTAATTTGTAAGATTAGCTTATATTGCACTAAGAGCTGTGAAATTTATAACAATAAAAAAGTATGAACATGGTAAGTTACTTATATCAAATTAAAAATGTAATGGTACATTGTGTTATTGTTTATTATATTGCTACGGTGGAACTCGATTTTAAAGTACCTAATAACATCATCAGTAGATATAATTTCCCATGTTCCCGCCCATACGTTTATAACCATTTTGTTACACGGGCCCCCTTGCGGAGCACTCGTAGGGGAAGTTGCTATAACCGATCATAGTAATTTTATTGTTATTATTACTGATAAAATAATGACGATTGGTTTCACATAAAATAGATCATATTCTTGCGTTACCCACAGGTGGAGTAAATACTAAAATGTTAGCTATAGTGCTCTTTACAGGATTAGAGTGTGAGTAAAAAAAGTATAATTTAAATACCTAGTACCAACATAATTTTTTTTATCGTCTTCAAAAAAGGATGTTTTCAGTTTGATCTGTATGTTTCTACGTATGTATGTTTGTAGATATGTTTGTTCGCGATTATCTCGCGTTCTCTGAACCGATTTTTATACGGTTTTCAGTGCCGTGTTTTTTTTTACATCCAGGAGGAAATTTTAGTTCAATTCGATAAGTTAAAACTAGAAAAAAAATGTTTAAAACAATTATGGCGGTTTAATCAATACTTGTTCTACTTTAAGCCTGTTGGTAAGAACTTCCCGATTTTTTATACTTACATTTAGTCTAGGCTACGATAGAGTGCCTGGAAGTATATCTTGTTGCATCTTGATTGCAATTTCTCGCCAAATAAAAACGGTACCGTCGAAAAATTCATCAGCGTTAATTTGATTTCTTTTCTGAACGGTAAATACAATATCAAGTGTTCTACGTGTATAATTCGGATACATTTGAGGCTGTTGCATTGCGTCTGTCGAATCGCTGATTGCGCAGGCGGCACGCGAGTTAGATCAAATTACGGACGCGATCAAAAAGTGACCGGAACAATATCGGATACTGGACAATCGAAAGGCACGCGTCTCGATTCTCAATTACAATCGAATCGATTTGGCCGTACTCCGAAAACCCAGCTCATATAGCTCTAATCCACTCGCCACAAAGATAAGATTTGCAATTTGTTTTTGTAGGACGTTGCGGTTAGCAGTAATTTGAATAATTATAGACATTAAAGCCAATGTTTGCTTATACGAGTAACACTAATGATTTGTGATTGCTACAATCAATTAATTAATGTAATACCGACGATGATTTAGCTCTATTACCTTCCATAATAATAGTAAAGATTACAGCGGCTATTTGAATGCATTTTAAGTCAAAAGTAGGAATTGAATTCCGACTTCTAAGGATTTTATTATGATTTCGAAAAGCTTTTCTCTGTCTACTGTTAATTCAGTAACATTTGCATAGAAAGAGTAACTGTGGGCTGTTTCTCGGCTTAACTATTTCCCCTTCTCATCATAATACATGTTTGTTTCCAAAATGTGGTAACTTTGTGGCGTCTCAGCAGCAATAGAGACACTTCACCCGAGCCGTAAGGTTCCACTATTAAATAGAACGTTTTTGTTTAAACCTGAGTCGAATTGTAAATTCCGAGTGTGTTGTTACACCGTGATGTTCCGCCGCTTATAGCCCAGTGTCATGCGACGTGCTTATCGATTCACGCTAAGAACAACCGCTGATCAATTTCACACAAAACACAGAACAGCCTTAATTGGAATTCATAAGAGTCCGAATGCAACTATGAAAGTTCCATCTAAATAACTAATTTGGTCCGGCTTATTTCGAAAATTTTATTCGGTGTGTAATTGCCTTTTATTGCTTTGGTTAACACCTTGCGGTATAACGTGAACAATCTTCTTTTCTGTTATTTTTTATCGGAATTTGGATAATCGAAACTTTGTGTCTTTTTTTGTTACCTACATGGTACAGATCTATAGAATCTGATCGGATACTTGTGAACTTTACCAAAATACATCGGATTTATTCGTTGAACATTACATAAGTGTCGGCGCATCTTCATTAGCTACATAGATGACTGATATTTGGAGTATATCGTAATAATTCCATTGCCAAGTTCTCACAGATGCGTCTTCACATCATTAGCCCGCGGTTGACAACAAAAACGTTATTCTGGCATTATTAAATCTAGTGTAATGTAATAAAAATAGGTATCGTACATTTTACAATGATGCATTAGACGTTCCCCCTGTGTGCAAGCGCATTGTGCGCGCTACGGTACAAACCGCGATTTCCAAAACGCATCGCTGCTTCACGCCGCGTTAGGACGACATAAAATAAAATGAAATAATGTTTGTTGTGACAGCGCTTCCCGCATGACAAAATACGCCCATTTATTTCAGACAACAATGTAGTAAATATCAGTTTAATGACCGTGTCATACAGTTGAAATTACCCTTTAAAAATATATGCCTCGACTTTGTCGACTCCTGTTATGATTCTCGAGCTAATTCCCGACTGAGACGGAATGATAGTAATTTCGTAGTTAGTTGCGCACGAGTGTGCACTCGCTCGCAAAGTAATGAGATACGTAGACGTAATTTTAGCTATTTATTTACAAAAAAGTACATAGAGTTGCTTTTTTTATCTTAAAGTAACTAGCATATTTACGGCTTGTTTCACGATGTCTGAATAAGTTCCCCTAGCGTTGTCTATCTAAAACTTATTGATTTAATCTTAAATTTGTAAGAACAAATTAATTCTTAGTCAATACAAATTCGAACCAAATGAGAGAATTCGTTGGTTAGTGCTTATTTGTCGATGGTTAAACAGGCCATAAGTCTCGTTTCGTTATCAATCACAACAACTACTTATTTGGAGTTTATTCATTACAACTAGAAACAAATCAATTGCGTACCAATTAATTAGCCGAAGGTACCTTACTTAGATGGAGGTGCGAATATGTCTATAAGATTCATTGTTTTTCCCATATAACACTTTACACGATGACATACGACCAGAGGCCAACTCGCGTGCATTCGTATACGAAAAAAGTTCACCCATCGAGTTTTCTTTTTCAAATAAAAAAACAGTTATTGCTTTATCCGGGTCGCGATGTCTATGCATTTTTATTTTTTTCGTGCGGTAGTTTTTTTTACGTGGATATATTACTTGATTTTTCGGTAAAACAGTGATACTCGTAATCGAATTACAATCGTGCGAGAATCAGCCTCCAGAAACCTGCATGCTTCTTTACAGACCAATATCGAATGCCAAGCAACAGAACAGCAAACCAAACAAGAAAACCACGAGAGAGACGTTACCCGCATCGCGTCAGCGGAATTTGTCACGGCGTGAAATACGGGGTAAGGATGGAATTGAATTTATTTTGCCCCGATGCGGTAACGATCTAATAAATCCGAGGAGGCAGGCATGGTTCACCGCAGGCCGTAACTCACGAGGGCAATGCGCCGCGAAATCAATAGAGCTGACAATACGCCCCTGACTTCAGTGCGAGGTAGAAAATAGACCGCTCTGTATGAGTTTGTGACGTGTAATAAGTATGGGCCTGTCCTACTTGTTTTATGCTTACCTGTATTTAGATATTTAGACGTAAACACGTCCTCAATTACGATTATACTTACTACCTAGGCTAAAATAAAAGAAGTGTTGGATTGGACGTAAAGTCGTACCAAGAGGTCAAGAATAGATATAAATGGAGAAAACTCCACCGAAAAGAAAAACGCTTTGAAATAAATAAGCAGAACAAGAACTAGGCTTTGTTGACTTAAATTTTAAGATAGCTAGGTACCTACTACTTACTACTAAATATACAAAAGGTAAAAAAGAACCGAAAAGAGACCTTCTCCTTCTTCTTATTAAAAGGCGGTTAAAAAAGTGTTTTTGTGCAAAGTTTTGCAGACTTTCTTAATTTAATAGCTAAAATAACGTTGTATATATATACACTAGTCTCTATTTGGAAACGTAAACCAATTTGAAGAAATATTTTTCTTAAACTTTGTGATCACATTTTATTTCCCAAATAGGCACTCGTACTTTTCAATAAACTTAATTGGTTTTAAAGATATCAATAACAATTTTATTGACCAAGCGATAATTGTTTGCCAACAGAAGCCGCATGTTATTTGCAATACACTAATAACCGACCCTCATGAGTAAAGACACTTCCTATTTAAAATATTTGGCGTCGACCGCATAAATCCTTGGCAGATTACAAGGTGTCAATACCGAGGGCCATTTCGAGTGCGAATCGAATAATGTTTAATGGAAACACGCCGCAATCAAATGGCAAGAACAAGCATAAATTTATTAACGACGCTGAAATATCACCACATAAATCGCTATCTCGCCTGTCAGTTTATCGACAATTATTCTTAATTGGATTATGAAAGCGGTGCATGCTGTCGACTGGGGCGCAAGTGATAAGAGTAGGCGGGTACACGACCATAAAGTCAACGCAATGTTATAAATAAATAAATATGCGCCAGACAACACACTAATTGTCTGGTTTCGTGGTAAGGAATTTTCTTCCTTGTGTTACGAAGTACAAGACAACAATTATGACGGGGGATTATATGTGGGTAGTAAGAGATGTTATCTTAACATAAATAGGACTAGATCAAATACGTATTAGCAGTGATAATTAATAAGGAGTCGATGAAAAGCAGGCAATAATAATGCTGATGAAAGCATTGACATCCATCTCACGCAGGTAAAGTGATTGTAGCCTTCTGACAGCCGACATGAGGCGAACTTAAAACCCTAAAGTGAGGGATAGACTTCTAGTATGGTAAGTACTTTATTTACGTACAAGTCACGAATATCTGAAACAATGTTCAAATAACGTTGGATGTCAGAATGTAAGATGTTCCAATTTGACTAAATATAATCATTTTTATTTATAAGTACTTACTTACCTACTTAATATATCATGTTACTTATTAGCAACGATATAGAAGTTATAATTTTATGTTTGCTTTTATAGTGTTTTGTACACACTACACACACTTAATAATATAAATTTCACTTGTAAAAAGCAAATGTGTCACACAAGGAATTTGATCCTTTGTCTTACGCTATCCCGGCACATGCCTTTGCCACTCGGCCGCCAAAATATGGGCAAGCTTGTGGTATCTGAGACGGTTGTTTTTTACAAGTGCAATTTATATTATTACGTTTGTTTATAAGAAATTGACAAAACTAGCCAATCATTACCATATTTATAAACTAGAAAAGCTCTCCCGCTGCCCTCCCCTCACTTGCACCACACGGTCCCTCGTGCCGGCGCCTCAGTGATCTCTCGGAGACACCGCGGCCCGTCGATTGGCGGAGTAGAAAGGGGCGGCCCGCGGTCCGCCCGCCTTCGACTACGTGACACTTTCCATGCAGATGAACATGGCAATAGAAAAGAGATGAGCTAGAGGCATGCGATGGGTTAAGCAGTTGATTGGTTAAGGAAACAGTGCGGTAAACATTGTTCAATCGCCATACAAAATTTCAGTTCAACTTAGTTCTGTACCAAGATGTCAAAAACTTTTGTGCATCTCTCATGAATGAAACATAAACTAAGGTACGGGAATGTTGTTTAATTCTTCCATTGTAAGGTAAATATTACTTAACAACTACAAAATATTTAATTAATTTTTGAATTAGGTAGGTACAATTAATATTACAATAATAAACTTGCCGTTAGTTACTTCAATCTGTCAAACTCTTTTCAGAATTAAAAATACCACTTACCTACCCAAAAACATTTAACATTAGGTACTAACATAAGAACTTGAACTAAAACGGAAGCTTGAACGGAACTTTATGACTAAAAATTGAATGAATTTTAGGGTTTTCACCAACTGGACAGTATCTTGTACTGGACACACCTGTATATCCATTGTGTCCAGTAAGTGAAACTAAAAATATTACCAATTATTATTACGTTATCAGTAGGCCTAACATGCACGCCTCGATACCGTTTATCGCGCCGATAAAATAGTTAATATTTCCGAAACAACACGTATTTACTCTTTTTTTCACTTGTAAGGGAATCCTTATTGCTTTTCAATACAAATGAATACATCAAAGTTCGTAAAAACCTTTATAACTATGATAAAAAAGACTTTTGAAAGTTATCGATCGCCGCGATAAATGATAAATAGGCGCGTATCTTAGGACAGACACGCAAATTTTTTTACGCGTGTCTACATAGGGTAAGTAAAATAAAGTTTTCTCAAGTGGTATAATATAATCTTTTACTAGTGCTTAATCAGTTTCAGATCCAACTCCAGTCGCAGACAAAACATCACACATTTTATGTTAAAAATATAGGGTGTCGTCGCATTTATGGACACTTCTTAAGCGGAGTATAAGTACGGCCCGCGGCGAGGCGCGCCTATGTATGCAAAACATTAAAGTAATGCGATTTTAATAATGCTCGCCAATTTGCGTATTTTAAGCAACCGCTCAGTACGTGCTCAATTACGGATGAGGTGATGTTTTTTCTAGCACACATTAAGTTGATTTCAAGATTTATGCTTCATGACAAAAGCTCACATCGTGGTTAGTATACGTGAGTACGTGTGCGTATTATTTTTAAATGTTTTTGGCTGATTGACATGTGTAAACATCTACATCATCTAGAAGTTTACACACGTCTATCGGGAAATAATACGGCTGCAGGAGAAAAAAAAAGAAAAATATATTTGATAAACCTGTCCATACTTAGCACTGAGAGTTCCAATGAACCATATACAAAATGTAATCAATGAAGCTTCGTTTGCAAATTAATAAATTATAAGTCCCGTGAAATCTGATAATGTAGAGTTAGACTAGGTAGTAAAAAAAACCAGTGGCGCCAGTCATCGTTTTCCAAAGTCAAAAACCTAAACACGGAAAACAGAGTGCTTATAAAATTCTTGGGCCGTTCAATTAATAGTGGCGCAATAAAGCACAGCTCAAAGCTGCCGGCAGGGACATAGCATTAACGGCTAATGGGTTATGATTATGATATTTACTGCTCCATGCGATGCCTTAAGCCGCCGTGCCGCGGGACCGAACTGTGAGGTTACATTGTAACGTTCGCGGAGTTAATTTATTTTTGTGAAGGCATGCCGTGTCTTGTTGTGATATTTCTATCGGATGTATATTGAGATTATCAAAATTCAGTTTTCAAGCTTGCGTAAATTTGAATGTATGGCTTAGATTAGATCTTTGCTTCAGGAAACTCTTTGTAATTTCACAGGACCAATGTTCCACTATTTCTTTCAAACTTTTTTTCTTCTTTTTTATAACTGATAATTCAATACGAAATAAAAAACAAAAAGTTATGTAAGCAGTCAAAATAGAGTTTATGGTTCTTATGTACGTTGTATAGTAGCAGATGGAACCGCACCTTATGCAAATGAGGCGGCTCCGGGCAAAGCGTTGCCTAAATATTAGTTTAATATTTCGGAGATTGTATCACCGCCGCAGATCACTAGGGTCGCAACTTGCTCTACACACGCAGTCGTATTTTTTTTTCTTTTTGGAGGATATGTTACTTTTCATATTTCAAGGGTCTACTTTTTGCTTGGGTCGTGCGTGATATAGGTATTCTAAGTACTTGGGGCGAATTGTGATCCAACGTAATCCGTTCTATCCCGAGGCAGTTCAATTCCCACTCAGTGTAAACGAAAATTATCAATATAATAATAATACTACATTGGTATAAATAATAATATTTATATTGTTATATTATAGTAATATTATCAATATAATGCGAAATTGCAATAAGAATTGCTAATTTGACAGTAAAGCAGAGCAGGTTTAACTGTCAAAACTGCATCGCAATACGCACCCTTGTCACAAATAGTTAAATAGATAGTCATCGTTATGTAATTTTAGGTCGCAAATACGATAAATTCACTGGTTTATGCGTTAAAAAATGAGACAGTAAAATAATGCAATATAATGTTCCTGTAGTAATTACAAAGTCACTCATTGTTGTCAATACCGTAAATCCACCACAAACAATATTGTTGACTCAAATAGTAGCTGCGATTCGAGTTGCAACGCTCGGAGTGTGCGTCGAATAAATTATGTAAATAGTGCTAGGCGGGTTCTCGCTTTCTTGTAAATGATTTGCCGTTTTACTCTAATGGCGGCCGGCCGAATCTACATATTAGTGGCACAAATTATTTAATTGGCAACGGCGCCCTGCGAGCCGCAACACGCGACATGCAACGTAAACAATAAATGTTTCCTGCACATGTAAAAACGTCGACACTATGTGGAAAGCGTATTTGTTTATTTAGACTCTTAGTTGTACTGTGTACAGAAATATTATATTTATAGGCGGTTGTAGGGTTATGCCATCCCTGAATAACTCTTGAAAGCTTTTGAGTCTACTATTTTTTTTTGTTACATGGGTATGCGACTATACCTACTATAGTAAGCAGATAGGATATATCCTACTACTATTATAAAGGCGAAAGTTTGTATGGATGTATGGATGTTTGTTACTCTTTCACGTAAAAACTACTGAATGGATTTGAATGAAACTTTACCACAATATAGCTTATACATCAGAATAACATATAGGCTACAATTTTTGAGGTTTCTAATGTGAGGTCGTAAAAAAACACATTTTTTGCGCTACTAGACGGGACGAACCTGAAGTCCACGCGAACGAAGTCGCGGGCGGGCCACTAGTCATACATAAGTTTGCCCTGTATAAACAACACAAAATTACTTAAACGTTTCTGGAGCTCTATTTTTGAATCAATCATGTCTGTATTCCGTGAACTTCGAAAGTTTTTAATTTTTAATTAATGTTAATTTATTCATATTTTTATGACATCGGCCACCGAATCCGTAAAACCGTTTTGTATAGTCAGATTTTCACTATTGTGTCATGGAGAAGATTGATAGGTGAGGCAATATTACTTCTTATTTATATCTTTGACTAGATTCCCCAGTGAACTATGTTTCGCCCTCGGCTCCGTCCCACCCCGGCCCCGGTTTTTATCCTATTCCGGGCCAAGAAAAATCCAACAAAATAAAAATCATGAAAATCTGCCCACCCAAAAAAAGTGTTTATTGTATTAAGAAATGTATAAGTACTACATAAATATATTAAAGAAAGTCACACAAGGAAAGTTCGTTATGTGATTGCGTGTCCTTATGAAGAGTAAGATCATAAAATACTCAGTGTGTTCGTATACCACACCCGTCATTATTGCTTTCAGATGTCGTTTGGCTCATTTGTCCGAAACCGCCTCGCGTAATGTTTCCATAATTTTGATGACGGAGTGATTGGATATGGTCTCAAAACCGAAACCATTAACTTCGCATTCCACTGTCAGTCGCGGAGTTTAAGAAAAAGAAAAACGCAAGCCCGAGGTGCCAACAGGGCGGGCCGGCACTTTACCGAGCCACCTCGTTCCGAAAGTAGTGACAAATGGTGGCGGCATCTTTCATCTCCAAGCTTTTCACCACAACAACACCGAATTATAAACCTTAACAACTTTTACACAAAGCACAAAATAATCACCCTTGTAACTGTGATTAACAAAATGATAACGCAATAATGAAATTCGGAAATAATCGCAAATAGCTTGAGCTCAAGGGCGGGCAGCACCTACCTGAATTGAAAAGGCCATTGAAGTGAAACCGACAATTGGTCATTAGTTTATCTTGGGAAATTAGCCATGACCTTTTCAGTATCCTTTGATAGTAAGGTCACCTTTTCAAATGAAACTTTATTAGCACAATCGTACATGAATGAAAGGCCTCAAATGAAAATCATTTACAGTAAGTACCAACTTATATAGATACTTTATTACTGATAACCTGTAAGTATTTTTTAATCTTTTCGCCGATGCTTATAAAGTTTCTTACTAGTTTATCTTTGTTTTTATAGTGTTTTGTCACCATACAAACTTAATAATATAAATTGCACTTGTAAAAAGCAAATGTGACTCTGTGACAGACGAGGAATTGAATAAAAGTTCAGTAAAAGGACATTCCATCAAAATTAGATTTAAAAACATTTGACTATGTACTTTTATAATTTATTGTTTGGTTGATATCTTTTTGAACACTGATACCCTTGTTTTTTTTTAAGTTGTTAAACCTTACCTGGAATTTTCGGTGAGCCAAGTTTATCCGTTTAATATGCATTAGGGATTATGTGCAATCCATAGCCATTGTCTATGGCCGATTACCGGAATGGGCTGCATTAAACTGATAGCCGTCGTATGCGATAATAGCCTTTAATACGATGTAATTACAGAGCAGGGAATCATTCGGTAGCCGATGAAGTCATAACTTAAAACTCGTCATTGAATTAATGATGGTGCGTGATACGTCAGTTTGTCGTTAGAGGTCGCTGTCATCGTGGCATTATATCGATAAGAATTTGTAACTCGATATATCGTAATTGGACGCTTATCAATAACTAATTCGTAGTTACCGCAACAAAGATAATAGAGAAGTAGAGAAATATTTATAGTACCTGTCTGTGCTTCGAATTGTTTTCTTTCATGAAGCATTAGATATGGATATTTTAATTGATAAAATATTTTGGGCTGCTTTCATAACCGCAGTTACTCGATGCAGAATTTATTCAGGTTACTTAACAAAATACCACTATGGGAGGTGTGCGTGACATTGGAGGAAAGTGAGCTCATGGTGGTAAGCTAATGGTTGCTCGCCTATCAATACAAGGTTTTTACCACATCATCATCATCATCATTATCAGCCAAAGGCCAAACATAGGCCTCCCCCACGGCTTTCCACAGCAACCGATCACAAGCGATCTGCATCCAGTTTGATCCTGCGATCCTTACAAGGTCGTCTGTCCATCTTGTGGGTGGACGTCCTACGCTGCGTCTTTGGTCAATGGGTCTCCAGGGTTTTTCCACATATTGTAACAACAATTCAAAAAGCACCGCTCTGTTCTATAGCGTTTCTTTTAGTAAAATCTCAGTAGTACCTTGAACTTAGGCCATATTGAATTAGATGAAAGGGGTTTTGTATGAATCCCCAAAGGCATCTGTCATCAGTGCAATCGCGTCTGATCAATCAAAATATTAATTAACAGCTGCCTCTGCCTTGCACGCTATTGTTAATCATAATTCGTTCCGACTTCAACTGTACTTTCTAACAGTCGATTAAAACAATGCCATATGAGTAAGTACTGACAAAGCTTACGAAAAACAGCTAGGCAATGCGTATAGAATCGAAAGATCGTGCTTTGAGGCGTGAGTGATTTGATTTTGGTAGGTTTATTGTATTTTAATTCATGATCAACATTTTCATACTTATTAATTTTTATTTTATCATTTTACTTGTGGATTTAAAAATGTAAACATATTGTAAGCCAGATGGCACTATTGTAACTATCGTTGATGTACCATATGAATACAAACATAAGTAAATAAATGAAAAATAAGCAATTCACTAAAATAAACGTAATATTATTATTATACCTATAGTTACATAACTTCTAGTGTTACTTCATCATGATCATCATTAATTTAAGAGCTTAGTTCTTCTCAGAGTATTATTTCCTATTCTCCTTTGCTTTCTGCCCTTCTCTTGACCTTCTGATACGACACGTCATTTCCTTTCCTTTTTTGTATGTGGTTTCTTTTTGGTCTTCCTCTCTTCTATCCCTCTAATCTTTTGACAATATTGTCGTTTTGCATAAGGTGTTACTTCATTCTATGTATTTCAGTTTACGAATCAGTTATTTTCTAATCTCCTTTGCTTTCTGCCCTTCTCTTGACCTGCTGATACGACACGTCATTTCCTTTCCTTTTTTCTGCATGTGGTTTCTTCTTGGTCTTTCTCTTTTCCTTCTTCCCTCTTATCTTTTGATAAAATTGTCGTATCGTACCTTATAAGGTGTTACTTCATGCTATGTATTTCATTTTACGATTCAGTATTGCATTAAATGATGGCTGATCTCATTTTGGCTACGACAGATAAACCTACCGCGACGAATCGCGCCCGCGTGCCGATTCGAGATTGCGAGTCTCCGATGACTTGATCGTCTGATTACTCGATTGTCCGATTACTCGATTACACACATAACACTCTAATAACAAGCCGATCTGATAGCACACGCCCGTCTAACAATATTGTCTCTGTCCAATCGCGTTGCGTGATCGCTGCAGTTTTATGCTATATCAATCTTTATGATGTACCGTTTGATGTGTTACTAAATGCTTAATCAAAGCGCACAATCGCATGTCTAGCGAAGAAAATTGTTACGGACACCCAATCGTTTTGTATTAGTTTAAGGTTTTTATGTAAATAAAGATTGTTTCTGTTAGGGCCATAGTGAGTAAGCATTGTATTAGCTTAGGGCTCGTTTTATTTGAATAGAAAACCGGTTAGTTATGAATTCCCACTTGCAAGATAGGTAGGGTACCAGTTAACTAACTAGGTAGGAAATATTACGAATTAGGTAGGTAGTTTGGTACAGGGGCGAAGGAGACCCTGGTAGGCTGTCTCGCTCAGACGGAGTGAGACCGGTAAAGCCTGTCAGCTGTTCCTGTCCCCCATCTCGCACTTTCTGAGGGTAGGTAGGAAACCCATAGAGTGGATTGTTGCGGGTGGGAATTTTATGACTACTAATGTAGGTAGGTGACAAAAATGTTAGAAGGAGATGGGTACAACAACATCGGTTGTCTCCCTCCATATCTCGATGTAGGAGGGTGGCTGTAAAAAGCGTAGGAAAGAGTACGCAGATGTTTGTTTTGTGTCCGTCCTTGTTTGTTAATAAGCTACATTAGTCAATTGTGTATGTGTGAATTTTGGCAATAAATATAGGGCCGTGAGTGGGCTAAATTTGTACGCGCTCTCACGGTCACCGATCTCAGAAAGAAGAGTTTTATTTGGAATCTACAGTCTACTACATCGAGGGAACCGACCGTCGGAACATTGGCTCGGAGAGTAGTCAATATCGTCTGGTCCGTTGCGACCCGGATAAGAAGAAATCAGCAACGCGGCATCGACTTGTGCTTTGGTTGGCACATACACCGAGGGATCTACGCCGAAGCACAGTGTAACCAGGGCCGCGTTTCGGCCTATACTCCTACGAAGAGACGGTCACATTACACGGGTTGTTCCGTGGCTCGGGCATTCACCACCTAACGGTGCCAAACGGTGTCTGTCTCGAGTTTAACGCCATTCCCAGGCGGTGCAGTCTTCGGGCGAGCTGCCACAGTCGCGCAAGCGATTGTGAATAAGTCCGACCGGCGCCGGTACGGTGTGCGTAAGCGTGGGGGCCGGACTGTAGGCACTGCGGAGGGTTCTGGACATTCCAGCCAGAACTGAGCACCCCACGGATGCGTACATTCTCTGCCGGGCGGTACCTCCCTTCCGATCCTGCACGACCATCCATCCCCAGACAGGCTCCCCTTGGTAGTGTACCTGTTTGGGATTGATAGGAGTAGGGGCAGCAAGTAAGAAGATGCCGACTACGCGCAGCCAAGCTGGGAGAATGGAAGCCGAAGACTCAAGACAGCGCAACTTTGAAGAGCCACCCGCATCACCGTCTGTGCAAGCCACCGCGAGTAATTTACAACTACCCGCAGTAGGCGGACGAATGGAAACGGCAGTAGAGAGACGTCACGACGCCGACGCCGACGCCGACGCGCCTAGGACAAGGCCGCCGCCGTCATCGAGAGGGTCAAGCGTCGCCGCTCGTCTAAAGCAAGCCGAGTTAAGAGCAGCCGAGCAGTTTGCGGCTATTGAGAAGAATCTAATCCAAAAGAGATTGGAATTTGAGATCGCTACGATAATGGATACAACAGATGAAGATGACCGTGAGAGCCTACCCGCCGGTGAGGCCCTAGCGAGGGTAGATGACTGGTTGGAAAATGCCCAGTCCCGGCGTCGAGATGTAAATACGCAACTACCCACAACCGAGATGTGTTGCAGCGTTCCTACCCTCCGTGAAGAGAGGAATGAAAGAGATAGACATATGTTTACGAGACGCAAGGAAAAAGATGCGCGTAACATGGAGGTAGATAGAAACCGACATTTGGATTCGCCGAGCATAGAATTAAATGAAGATGTCAACAATATTAAACAAGATGTGCAGCGACAGGTCGAGTCAAACAATGATTGTATAGCGAGACCCCAAGAGACTATGGACGGGGCGGAACGACTTGCTTACACATTGGAGAGGATTATGTCGAAGCGACCGGCCCCACGGCAAGCTATTGAGTTACCGATATTCAATGGAAACACAAACGAGTGGTTGCCATTTAAAGCTGCAATGGAAGATTCAACGCGATCATGCAACTTCAGTAAAGCCGAGAACCTGGCTAGATTGAGGAATTGTCTAAGAGGAGAAGCCAAAGAGGCAGTAGCGGCGTTATTATACCGTGCCACCGATCCGGACAAGATCATGCGAACACTAGAACAGTGTTATGGGAGACCGGAAGTTATCATTGATCGGGCACTGGACGACCTCAAGAACCTGCCGCGAGTTGGAACGACAGCCAGTGAATTGAATTCGTTCGCGATTAAGGTGCAGAATATCGCGTACACACTGGACTCTGTAGACAATAGAAGCTACCTCAGGAATCCGTTGCTGACACGCGACGTGGTCGATAAGCTGAGCCCACACTTAAAAACAAGATGGTGCGACTACGCAGCGCGGTACACAAGCTACTCGGAGCCAGAGATCGTGACACTATCGCAGTTTTTGATGGAAGAAGCGAATAAAGCGATTCGATTCGCATACGTGTCGCAACCTAGCAACAGTGCAGCGAAGAAAGAAGTGCAAGCTAAGCAGAAAGCTAACTCAAAGAAGCGAAACACTGGTGTGTACGCCACGGCCGAGGATAAGGCTACGACGGCACAAGAGAGGACGTGTTTATGTTGCGGCGGGGACCACGAAGTGTCGAAATGCACGAAGTTTACAACCATGACAGTAAAACAAAGATGGGATTGGTTGAAGGAAGAGAAGATATGCTTTCTATGCTTGAACAATAAGCACAGGCGAATCAAATGTAAAGCACCGATGTGTAATGAGAATGGCTGTAGCCGACGTCATCACAGGCTGTTACACACAGAGCGTGACAACAGCGGAAGTCAACAAAACCAAGAAGTGGTAGCCTCAGTTAACCATACTGTGGGGGCAGCCAAGGTGTTGTTGAAGGTGTGTCCGATCGTCATTGAGGGGCCACGGGGTAGAGTAAACACACACGCTCTACTTGACGAAGGGTCTACAGTAACGTTGATCGATCAGGACTTGGCGGATTACGTCGGTGCAGAAGGCCCGCTTCGAGACTTACACATATGCAGTGTGAATACACAGAGCGTACCACACACAAGCAGAGAAGTGGAGGTTCAGATAATCGCAAGTAACAACGAGAAACATTTGGTGAAAGCGAGAACGATGGAGAATCTCCGCTTGAATACTCAAACGGTGGGTCGGAGCTGTTTAGAGTATAAACACATGCGTAACCTGAACGAGAGTGAAGTGTGTTATGTGAACGCCAAGCCGCTTGTCCTCATAGGCGCGGATAATTGGCATCTGATAGTAAGCAGGAAGCTGTTGACAGGCAAACGCCACGAGCCAGCAGCATCGCTCACCAGACTGGGGTGGGTGATACATGGTCTAGCGCCGTCCCGAGTCATAAGGGAGAGAGATACGGTGTTGTTCGTTGACGACCATGGGAGAGCTCGGTCTACACAACCTGACGAAGAATTACACAAGATGGTGAAGTCATACTTCGAGATCGATTCACTGGGCATTCAGAAGAAGGAACGCGAGAACCCTGATGATGTGCGCGCCTTAGAAGCCTTTGAGTCTACAGTGAGATGTGTCAATCAGCGATATGAAGTTGGATTGCCGTGGCGCAAGGTTAACACAGTTATGCCGCCGAGCTACGAAGCTGCGAGGCGGAGGCTCACGTCAATAGAAAAGAAGATGGACGCATCGGAAGACTTCAAAGCAAAGTACACAGCCCAGATCGAGAGTATGCTTAGAAAAGGCTACGCAGGAGAATGCCAAGAAGCCGACACACAGAGCCCGCGTCTCTGGTATTTACCACACTTTGCCGTGGTAAATGTTAACAAGCCACAGAAGATTAGACTAGTTTTTGACGCCGCGGCCAAAAGCAACGGAGTGTGCCTAAACGACGCACTACTAGAGGGCCCGGATCTGCTGAGGGACTTAGCTGGAATCCTGTTTAGATTCAGAGAGCGAGCTATCGCCGTAACAGCGGACATCAGAGAGATGTTTCTGCAAATAAAGATTGCTCAAGAGGACCAACCGGCGCAAACGTTTTTATGGAGAGGCGAGGACAGAGCAGCACAGCCAAAAAAGTATAAGATGACATCAATGATTTTTGGCGCGAAGAGCTCACCGTTTCTGGCACACAGTGTTAGGGATCACAATGCGAAGCAACACGCAGTAGAGTACCCGAAGGCATACGAAGCTATCACGAAGAACCACTACATGGACGATTGGGTAGATTGTTTCGACTCACAAGAAGAAGCAAGCGACGCCGTCAGAGACGTTACGCACGTACACGCGCAGGCGGGATTTACGCTCGCAGCGTTCAACTCCAACGGAGCGCAAGTCATGCGTAAGCTGCCACTAGAATGCCGTGCTACGGATGCGTCGAAACAGCTCTGCTCAAGTGGAGATCAGCAGGGGCGTACCCTAGGCCTCGTGTGGAATGCCAGTACCGACGAATTGGGTTTTAACACTGACTTAGTTAGAGTGCCGCGTGAAGTGAAAACGCTAGAGCGAGCGCCGACAAAGCGAGAGGCTTTGAGCGCGGTTATGTCAATATTTGACCCGCTGGGACTGCTCAGTTACTACACGATAAGAGCGAAGATTCTTATGCAAGAAGTGTGGCGCCTACAAACCGGCTGGGACGAGACTCTACCTGAAGAGATAGCAAAGGAATTCAGCGTTTGGCTGCGGAACGTAGAGACACTTAGCAGTCTGCGTCTACCCCGCCTCTACACTTTGACGGGGGGAGTGACTGGAAAGCAGCTGCACGTGTTCTGCGACGCTAGCGAGTCTGCTTACGCGACAGCAGTCTATTGGCTTGTAGAGTACGAGGATGGATCACGTCGTGTGGTATTAGCGGCAGCAAAGGCAAGAGTAGCCCCGATGAAGACGCAGACGATACCACGTCTAGAGTTACAAGCGTGTCTTATCGGAACGAGACTTGCGTCGACAGTAATGGAAGAGCACAGATGGCAGCCAGATAGAGTTACATACTGGACAGACTCTACGACCGTTCTGCACTGGATTGGGAACGATAGAGTGCGTTATACGCCATACGTAGCGCACCGCTTGAGAGAGATATGCGAGTTTTCAAGACCCGATCAGTGGCGGTGGGTGCCGACGCAAGACAACGTAGCGGACGACGCGACTAGAGTCGTCACAGAGATGAAATCACATGAAGACAGATGGTTTACTGGGCCATCGTTTTTATACGAACCGGAGAATACATGGCCGTCTCAAGCAGTCTGCACAGAGAGCAGCGAGGAGACTGTATGTAGCGTCGCGACAGAGGACAGATGGAGCGTGCCAAACGCCGGCGGGCCTTTCTCTAACTATGAGCGCCTAGTGAGAGCGATGGCGTATGTGCTTCTATTTGTTGATAAATGTCGCAAGCGCGCAACTGTTTTGACCAAAGAACACATAGATAGAGCGGAAAGATGGCTGATGAGGCGAGCGCAGGCCGACTCATTTCGAGAAGACATAGAGCGCCTAGGAAGAGGCCAGAACTTGAAGGCAGGGAGTCGCATCAGAACACTGGATCCATTCATCGACGAGGAGGGCGTGTTGCGGGCGAGAGGAAGGACGAGGGCAGCGGGTGTGTCTGCCCCCGATACTACGCCCGTAATATTGGACGGCAGCCACCCGTACGCGCGGTTGTTGTGCAATCGAGAACACCGTCGCGCCCATCACTCTCACAATGAACGCGTCGTCAACGATATACGACAGAGATACTGGATACTTCGATTGCGACCTACCGTTCGCGCCGTGGCCTATAAGTGCGCCTTTTGTCGAATGAGAAAGGCGAGACCTGTGACCCCTGTGTTGGGAGACTTGCCGCGCGCTCGAGTAGAGGCGTTCACCAGACCATTCTCTAACTGTGGTCTAGATTTCTTTGGTCCCATGACTATAACTGTGGGCCGTCGTCACGAGAAGAGGTGGGGAGCGTTATTCACATGCCTCGCCACGAGAGCCGTGCACATAGAGTTGGTAGCGAGCCTGTCGACTGACTCAGCTATCATGGCGTTGCGGCGTATGGGAGCGCGACGAGGGTGGCCACAGAAAATGTACTCAGACAACGCGACGAACTTCAAGGGCGCAGACAAAGAGCTACGAGCAGCGATGGAAGAATGGGAGCCAGCTCTACGTGACTACGCGCTCACCCAGCGCATCGACTGGCGCTACATAGCACCGGGGGCACCGCATCAGGGGGGAGCGTGGGAGCGTCTCATTCGCTCTGTCAAGAACGCTCTACGAGTCACTCTACATGAAAAAGCACCGAGAGAAGAGGTACTTCAAACTCTACTGGCGGAGGTCGAGCACACCATGAACGCGCGACCGCTCACCCACGTGCCGGTCAGCGCTGATGACCCGGAGGCGCTCACCCCTAACCACTTCCTACGTGGGGGACCGCGCGGCCTACCCATCATAGGGCCGTGCGAACCAGCATCGAGGAGGACGTGGAGGGCGGCGCAAGCGCTAGCCGACGAGTATTGGCGCCGCTGGCTGAAAGAATACCTACCGGACCTGGTGCCAAGAAGAGGAGCTCGAGATGTCGCCGAGGTCGCCATCAAGCCGGGCGATCTAGTCGTCGTGGTGGACCACACTCTACCTAGAAACGTGTGGCCCCGAGGCGTCGTCACAGAAGTACATCCTGGACCGGACGGAGCAGTGAGGAACGTCGAGATTCGGACCAAGGGCGGCGTGTTTCGTCGACCGGCGTCGAGATTGGCTGTCCTGCCGGTGGAATAAGAAGAGGTTCGCACTTCGCAGCGCTTCACCGGGGGGAGACTGTTACGGACACCCAATCGTTTTGTATTAGTTTAAGGTTTTTATGTAAATAAAGATTGTTTCTGTTAGGGCCATAGTGAGTAAGCATTGTATTAGCTTAGGGCTCGTTTTATTTGAATAGAAAACCGGTTAGTTATGAATTCCCACTTGCAAGATAGGTAGGGTACCAGTTAACTAACTAGGTAGGAAATATTACGAATTAGGTAGGTAGTTTGGTACAGGGGCGAAGGAGACCCTGGTAGGCTGTCTCGCTCAGACGGAGTGAGACCGGTAAAGCCTGTCAGCTGTTCCTGTCCCCCATCTCGCACTTTCTGAGGGTAGGTAGGAAACCCATAGAGTGGATTGTTGCGGGTGGGAATTTTATGACTACTAATGTAGGTAGGTGACAAAAATGTTAGAAGGAGATGGGTACAACAACATCGGTTGTCTCCCTCCATATCTCGATGTAGGAGGGTGGCTGTAAAAAGCGTAGGAAAGAGTACGCAGATGTTTGTTTTGTGTCCGTCCTTGTTTGTTAATAAGCTACATTAGTCAATTGTGTATGTGTGAATTTTGGCAATAAATATAGGGCCGTGAGTGGGCTAAATTTGTACGCGCTCTCACGGTCACCGATCTCAGAAAGAAGAGTTTTATTTGGAATCTACAGTCTACTACATCGAGGGAACCGACCGTCGGAACATTGGCTCGGAGAGTAGTCAATAAAAATATACCCAAGAGAATTTACGACTACATTCAATTAGTTAGGTATTCAGATGTAAAACTTTTTTAAGTATTTTGGTAAATGTATGCCTCCTTCAAAGATAATCACAGCTAGATTCAAGATTCACAAATTGGGAGGATTTTATTTTGCCAAATTTAAACTGTTTAAGCATACATGCTTTAACGGATGTGTTTATCAACATTATTTAGTTTACGTGACCGCCGGTGGCCTATTGATCCCTGAGCGTTTAATAGTAGAATAACCGATAAAATGTAATTTCATAAGAGACTGCAGTTAGTTTAGTAAAGCTAGACGACTGCGAGACGGTTTGCCAAAACGCCTCCAGTCAATCCGTCACGAGCGCGTGCTGAGATTGCTGAGAGAGATTACTCTCAACTGCGGCGGTGTCATTGCGGCCTGCGCACGCGGCATATTGCCATAGTTCCCCACGCAACCTGGTACACGCGCCGGTACTTACAAATAGCTCTTCGAACAAAAGCGTTAAGTACCCCGTCTTAATTAATATGATTAATGACGCCACGCAGCGGCTCTCTTTGAACTCGCGTTACTGTTGTAATCGAGAAATAAATTAATTTTATTAGAAGTCCTTTCTAATAGAATACCACTGAAGGTTCACTCCCAATCCCCAAATGAGTGCTCGTTTAGACGTTTTCTCGGTTCGTTACGTTTCTCTAATTTAAAAATTGGGCGTTAAAACCCACCGATTATAATTTGAATTTACGACGCCTATGCATAGATAGAAGCTTGATACCGAAATTAAAACAGTGTCGGTTTATAATGGCATTTCGCTAACAAGGTACACTTCTGAAGCTGGCTACCGCTCTCCAATTTGCTTTATTATTTTAATGTGTCTGATGTTTTCTCACCGTTATCGGTGGAATCTAGTCGGCAGCGCTGCTAACTGCGCTGTTAATCCTATTCGTTAGCTACAGAAGTAGTGAGGCAATACACTTTTATAATAGCACCGTATCTGTGCGCGTCAGATCATAATTGTAAAATAATTAAAGCCGTTGAGACTTCGCGGTAAAACAAATAGAATTCGCGCAGACGTGTTACCCCTTCAAACATATTTTCTCATGTTTCTAAGTTAAACTGCGGATAGCGGGTGTTTTGTATTTTGTGTTCTATGTTGTGGGGAATAGGGTGCATTTCGTTGGGTGGAGTGGGCTGGGCGCGATCTCGCCTCGGGCCGAGATCGTGGTGAGATAATTAGAGGCCGCGGCTCGGTGGGAGCCATAAAAACGGCAAATTGACCGGCGGGATAACCAGAAAGGCACAATGTGTTAGATAATAATTTCCAAATTACAGGTTATGCTGGTTCGCGGCCGAGGCTCGAGCGCGTCTTTTTTCTCGGACGCCGACTGAGGTGCTAAGGGCAGGCTAATTATTATTTGGGTACGAGAGTGAGGATTTTAATGCAGCTGCTACCTGTATAAATATTTATTATAACAATATTCAAACGCCAATTTTGATGGAATCCAATTTTAATCGTGTGTAATTAAAGGCGTATCGAAATAGGGTCCAATAAAGTTTGTTTAGAATAAACTCTTATAATCACTTCTGCGAGGATAATTATGAGATGTGCTTAATTGCTAGCTGTACTTACTGTTATTTTTTCAATTAAGAATTTCTGGACAAACTGTTACTTCTATTATTTACTCAACTTAAACAATAAATAACTTGGTAGTAAAACAATAACGGTATAGTAAACAAAAACAGTATGCTTTATTCACCTTACTTACGAGAAATTGCTTTAAAAATATTTTCAGTAGTTAACATAAGGAAAATATTATAAAGCGCTATATCCACTCTACAGCACCTCTGTTCCAATACTCGGTGTTGTCTTTGCAATCACTGTCAAGATATATCATAAATTACACATAATTGTTTAAATGTAGGCAGGTTTAAAGTAATACTTATGGAAAATTAATTTACATTGCTGTTTTTGCGATAATGATAATTGCATTGACAGTATTGTAGTGTCGATTTCTTTTTAATTAAACTGATTTACGTATGTATTTACTTACCTTTGGTGGGGTAGTTAAGTAATGAATTACCAACTACTTACTTATTATAGTATTGTTAATTTGTGAGTGAATAAAGGTAGGCATATAAAATTCTATATTTATTTTTCAATATTGACAACTGCACACAATAATGCCTATTTACGATACACGTGCGCACAATTTAATTTACTTTATGTAAGTGTAAACTTAAATATTTATCTCACTTAACTACAATAATAACTCTAACAGTGAAAGAACAAAATTGATGTTTAGCTGTTTTGCCACCAACGCATTCGCACGCGGCAGCGATGCGGATGAACGATACCGATGAGGGTCTGAGCCCACTACACCGTACCATACAATGACCGTAACACGTAGCGTACCAGACAAGAAAAGTACCACGATACGCTCTACTTTGCCCACTGAACGCTGACCCGCAACTACGTGCATGCATGATACGCGACGGTGTCGGTGATTTTTAACATCTATGAATCTACAATGTTTCTGGCGAATAAATAAAATTTGAATTTGAATTCGGTCGGTGACGGAACTAATGCTAGCTAGTGGGAACAGTGTCAATGTCAATTCAGAGAATTTATTTTTGCCAAACACGTTCCCAGCACGGACATGGTATGCCACTGTAAATCCATCTGTTTCCCTATGCCACTGTAAAGTAGGCAGCAACCTTACGAATCTAAGCCCTGTTAAAAGTGTTAGATCAAGACATACTTAGCATATGCAAATTTTACATGCGGCATGTGAATACGTTGGTGTAATAGGCAGAATTCTTTAGAATGCAACTATCACATTCAGGTTATGTTAGAATTGAGAATTAAATAGAAATGACGGGTCTTAACAATTCTAATTGTCATTGCAATGCAACACGAAAGTTTAAAATCCCATATGCTAGAATTGTTAGATCGAGATATAGCATATGCGAATTTTGATTGCCGCATGTGAAAACGTACAACAAACACTGCGTGTCCTATTCCAAACTCCGTTAATCAATTAATCGCATACATCGATCGCATAAAATGCAAATGAGTCGTCGCCGCTACCCACCCTCCGAGCTAAGAAAATCGATGCGATAACAACAGCTCCACTACGAGTATAGTAAACACATTGTATCAGAAGATTTAAAATCACGTTAAGTTGTCTTTTACCTACACTTTCCAGATGACAAACGCAACGTGTCACATACCAAACTCCTTCAACGAATAATCGCATACATTGAACGCACAAAATGCAAATGAGTCGTCCTCGTCGCTATCCACCCTCCGAGCTAAGACAATCGATGCGGGGAGGGGCGCGGGCCAATCGCGCGAGGGGCGGCGCCACGCCCCTCGTCTAGCACCTGCTTGCCTCCCTAGGTTGGCTCTGGGCGATCTTCTTAGCAACTATCAGTGGCAACATGTAATGTGCTTGCTGACGCCGCAATCGACGTGGTTATCATCTTTTACCCACAAAGGCACTCGCTGAAAATCAGCGTCATGGTATGCGTTCTGCTGCTGCCACGACCAATGCTGAGCGGGTGCCTTTTCGACTTGAGTATGCTTGTCCACTTTATACCCAACTATGGCGAAGCAAATAGGAGGGTTATCATTTTGACCTGTATGTATGTAATTATTGGGTATGGATGTTCATCTGTAACTAAACTATTTATCATATTTTGACAAACGAGGTGTTGTTGGAAGCCTCTTTACGTCCGCTGTTTGTAGGCTGCATAAAGTTACGTTAAATTGACTGCAGCGCCCTTTAGGAGATTTAAAGTAGAGCTCTGTAGCAAAACAGATTTATTATAATAATAAAATCAAATCAAAGTGGCATACGATTACGGCTATATAAAATAAAGGTGATCGTAGTAGTTTTTTTTATACAAGTCTTTGTCCACTAGGTACCTAGTATAGCTATATTTCCAACGTACCTTGAGGTATGGAAACAGGTGACAACTATCTAGTTTCATTTTGCTAACATTAAAGTACTATTCAATGAAGTGTAAGGTCTTTGGAAGTGTAAAATGCAATTGGTTGCAACAAAAAATTTAATTGAAACGTAATAAAAGCTTTATAAACTACATATTTGCAACTATTTTCAAATTCTTAATGACTGTGTGGTAACATATATTCCTTATAAAATAATATTCAACTATTTTCACATATAGATACAAGTAATGACGCCGGTAATATGAAGAGTAGAGAGCCCCAAAGGTATTAGTTACTCTTGTCTGAACAAAAGGTTTCCTTTCGCTCATCCTTTGTCAGCCACGTGTCATCCTTGGAACTTAAATGGTCATTGATGAATGAACCATTGTTTCTTGATGGTGACTAATTGATTGATTTCCTGAGCCTGACAACTTTAAGAATTGTCGTTAACCTTTGACAGGTGCTGTTTTTTCATTGTAACTGTATCCAACCATGTTTGAAAGTTCAGTAAGTTTTATATTTAAGGCTTAAAGAGTAAAGAGAAGACATTTTTTTATCCCTAGCTAAGAATAAACACAAGCAAACACCGTTAAAAAATAAACTTTGAAAAAAGCAACATAAATAGCTTCGCATTCTAGGGGCTCCATCGCGCTGTAGGTAGGTGTATTAAAATTTAATCTCGTTTAATTACCATCGGACGACGCACAGGTAGAAAACCACATAGTGCTTCACCCGTAAATTTCTGTATTCCGGTTTGTTTGTCCACCAATTTCTTGAGCCGTGTCCCGATACAATTGTGTTTGCCAATGATAAATGGTCGCGCGCGGCGTTTTTCATCTCACGCGCTCAAAGGCGCCGACTCAAAAACATATCAAACTAATCCCGGCTATATCGTGGCGGGTTAGAGTCAAGTTTCGTTCGATGAATTATAATTACAACTCAGGACTAAATGATACGGTACTAATCAAGGCCGGGAATAAACGCGGATAATGTGGTTTAATACCGTTTGAAAGGAGCCTTTCGGCGGGTAGTCGCATTCAGCGATAATGAGTTTATTCAGGGATTTAATCGAATGAATCGTGGTAAGCAAATAGTGGTTGAGAGGCGGCATAGTCGCGCGACGGGTTACCGCGCCTTCATAAGCCGAGCCATATTGAAGTATCTTAACAATAGGGAACACGTAATTAAACTTTTTCTGATAGTTTCTATAATTTTATTTCACAGGCGAAGTTTGTTTCTTTCCTTTTATTTAGGTCGAAAACTTATATTATGATTTGAGACATGAGCGATATACTTTATGCTGATATTTTTAGAATGTAATAAAGCTTTCACAATGTTTAAGAAAAACCGATTTACAAACCATTACCGGTATAAATAAACTAACTAAAATACGTCTCACGACGTCTAATCTGCTTTTACAATTACTTAACATTTTGAATTTAACGACTTTACACATTAGATAGTACGAAAGCTAATGTGTTCCGAATCAATAGAGTCGCACCGAAAACATGTCACCTCTGTCACGAATGCCGTTCGAAATTGTGTCGTAAGTTGAAGGAATATGAGATGTTTTGTATGCAATGGTTTAAAAATGAGGGTTGTCACAAGGAAGTTTGTGGGAAGTGATTCGACACGGCCGTGACACCCGTGACATCGCGACAAAGAGTGCTGGCGACCCGTTAGATAAAAGATTAACGGCGACCACCGCGCGGGGCCATTTGATTTCAATAAACATTCACCACAATTCATGGTTGTCGAGAAATGTTTTCAAAAATGCTATGCTGAAATTGTTGCAATGATTTTGATTTGCAAAGCTTTTTGCTGCTACGTGCCTCCTTATATTATGTATATATGAATACGGGTATTCACAAGAAGATATATAATATTTTCACTGATATAACGATATCTATCTATTTATACTTCTATAGCAAAGGTCAACATGATCCTCCATAGATTAGGTATTATACAAACTGTACCATTTTTTGGGGTACCTTATAATAATAATCCCCCTAGCCGATTTCGACTACGGTGGCCAGTCACAACGACTAACCGTCTGCGCGGGACATATTATAGTGCACAAGTGTGTGCGCAAACACAGGTGCACTCTCTATTCCTTTCACTCTCCTAGCCCGATGGGACAGCAATCTGACACGACCGGAGAGAGATCGGCTTAACCTGCTTTCCGAGGCACGGGGGTGAAACACCGCCAACTTCCAAACTCCGGGCTACCCTGAGAATTTCTGAACAGAAAAACTCCGGTACATATTTTTGGCCCGACCCGGGATTTGAACCTGGGACCTGCGGCGCAGCCGTCGCTTTTAAATGCGACCCTCTCACCGCTGCGCCACCGAGGCAGTTCCTGGTACCTTATATCATCAGTATGTATAGGTATAGTTTGAATAATAATAATATAATATAACTTTAAAATGTTGTGGCATCATTTTACTTTAACTTAGCAAGCAAACTTAGCAAGCAAACGTCTGATAACTAAAACACTATGAGGAAGAACACTGATTATGTTAAAATCAAGTAGTAACAAGCGTCCAATAATTATTAGTTGGTTAGTGCTTATTTTTCGATAAAGAAACAGGCACTTAATCAGTCTGGTATCAAACGACACCCGGGAGTCGCATAACAATGGAATTTATATTGTGTCTCGTTTACACATACTTGACGAGTTAAGAGGACCTATAATGCTTAAAAACGGGATGCGTTTTGTACTGGTTGGACTAATAGATAAGACACGAATGACCCGACAGAGAAATAACAGATACTACAACATATTACGAAGTTCCAATATTAAGTCTAAGATTGGATAAAATTTTATCGATAGAAAACTATCACGAAGTTGGGTCAAATTTTCAACACATTTCCACTTTTTTTTCTATTTTTTTACTCAATGCTTATATGCTTATTGCTTATGCCCACGCACTGAACAATTAACAAGCTGCGAGCAACCGCCGTTGATATGCAAATGGCGGTATATAAAGGCGCAGTAACCGCTAGTGGACAATAGGTCCCTACAATGCGGGTGCCATTTCTGGTTTTACTGCCACTGACGATTTCGGTTTCGATATTTCTTTTAATCCCCGACGCTAAAAGAGAGGAATTTTATACGTTTGATGTGTCTTTCTGTGTATCTGTCTGTGGTAACGTCGTGTAGCTCCCAAACGGAACCGTTGAACCGTTTAGTTTTTTTTGTGTCAAAGATAATTTTATTCCGAGTGTTCTTAACCACGTTTCATGGAAATCTGTTCAGCCGTTTCAAAATCATCAGATCTTTTCTAGTTTCTAGTTGTCCGATAGATTGGTACTTACATGTCTCCTGTAGTTGGTTTGTTAATGCCCTGACATTTTACTAGTCGGACATGTAGTGTTAAATTACGATCGCAACGATACTTCTTAAGTATTGATGTGATTATAATGCAATTAGGTATATACACGGGGGTGCACCAAAACCCATACATAGGCCTCTGTGGTTGCAGGCTCACAGCATGCGGGTTCCGCCCGACTTTATCCCATCGCTAAGTTGTTATGGTCTTCAGACGGATAAGTATGTGAACTTCTTTTTATTTGTGTACAAAAGGTGGACTTAATGCTAAAAGCATATATTCTCTCCCAGTCATACCTTTAGGTCATGCAGAAATATTGTAATTTGGTGCAGGTGTATTGTAGTAGAAATTTAGAAAAACGCAACAAAAATATTACTATGAAGTAAAATAATACATATATATTACATACCATAATATGTATTTAAAAATACCATAATATATGTGTTTGCATTCTAAAAGTCAATCAAAAGGAAGTAATTTACATTTACTTATTATAGTATTACTTATTTGTTGTAAACAGGAAAGTGTGATGTAGCTAGTTTTACTTTATGGGATAATTTTTCTTTTTTTATTGCAATGGCACAAATCGCCTGTACTGTACTAAACTTAGTCTCATTATTGAAATAAAAAGTCACAACAATTGTAAGTCTCCGTAAACACTAAAGTGAAATACGGCTGACAAAGGCGGGCAATAAAATGCGTGATGCGTTTATAATTACGGCTCTTTGTGCGGCGCTTGTATTGTAAGCAGATACGAGTAGTCGTGATTTATGTTAGCTCCGTACTAAAATTAATTTCAGTCTTCAATTATACCTTTTCTCCCAAGAAAATCTTGTTACTCAAACGTAAACCACTCAAACATTTCCAACTTAAGTATTTCTAGACAAAATGAAATTTAATCTAATCTTAACACGCAACGCAACCATTACATGAAATTCTAACAAACATCAATTATGACTACTTAATTGGTAGGTTAATCGAAAAACAAAAACTAACATGATAAGTTTCACAAAATTACAGCTGTCATAGTTACAGAAAATCGGTGTAAAGTGTCTTGCTGCATCAAAGGCAATGCGGGTCCCTGTAATTAGCCCAATCCCGCGCCGCCGCCAAATGGTCTGCCGGCAATCAATTAGAACAATATTTGAAATAGTGCTCCCAAAAAAATTAAAAGGAAGTTCTCGAGCTATAAACATTCCGTATTATGTCCGACGGGTGTTTCCATCCTTGTCTTATGCGTAGCGTTGTCCTGGTCGGGCTGCGCCGATGCGTCTACGCAGGCCGTATTACTGAGAGGATGCGCGTCGGAATGAGTTATTGAGCGGGCGAGTTACCGCCAAAGCCTTGTTTGAGAGAGCCAAAAGTAATTAACTTCGACTTAGTTAAGATTATGACTTTGAATATACCCTCGGCTGTTCACGTGAGAAGCGACACCGCTTTCGTAACGACTACGAGTCGTAGCGAGCTGCTACGGCGTAGCACGTAGGGTCGGCACAAATTTGAACTTCAACTACTCGTACATAGTTAGCTTTAGCTCATCGAACTTAAGTGCACATAGTGATACTCTTGTTCTGAAATGAATTATGAATAATTAACCAAAGCTCACTCTAAAAGCAAGAAGATATACATAATACATTTTATTGTATCTACACGAAAGTGTTTTTTTAACACAAGAGTATATGGCACATGTTAATTCTCTGATGAACTCTATAATTGAGAGTAGTATTCTTAGTATTCATATTGCTTTCCATATAGTTACTGTTAGACGGATAATCGATTATAGCATTACTATGGTAGACAACACTAGCATGCATGGTCAGCACTAGACCTGTCAGATAGATAGTTTTGACATTAGGTCGATATTGATTGTATTGTATTATCCCGCGCATATTTACAGCATTGATTATTGTATAAATAATTGTTATGTTAAGGAAATAGAATTATTATCAACACATGGAGTTTATTCCTAATATTACAGATTAAAGATGATTTCTATAATTATAGCACTAATAATTGGGATATATATTATTCCGTGTTATTGCCATCATATTATAGAATAAAGAACGGAATTAAATGAATTAAACGAAATATCTATTAGTAACCGTATGTCATACTAATACATGACGAAGCATATAATAAGTGTCTTGTTTTGATGTTCATAAATTGTGTTGATAGTGCGCTCGGCAACATCACTCGCTGTGGTCCAAGAAAATCAGATTTGTCTTTAAGAACAATAGCATCTTTTTCTTTATTTAGGCGTTTTATTCAAACCTGTATTACTTTCAAATCTTGTATTTTGATTTAGAGAGATGAGATAGCGTGATTTCGCACTCGTCCGTATTTGTCAAACCTTGAATTCCAGATTCAAATCAAATGCGGTTGGTTTGGTGGTACTATCGGATACGGGTTAATGAGAAATCGCCATAAGTATGTACTCTATGTATTACAGCAGAGAGTTGTTAGCATAGGGACGTCTTGGTGTGGGTGTTGGCGCTTCGAAAAACGGAGACCGTGGTTGCAAGTTCAAATCTCACGTAGAGCAAACGAGTGTATTTGCTTATCATAGCTTGTTCATTCGCTTGCAAATCACGATATAACGTGCTCAAAGTATTCTAGAGCTAGTATAAGATTGTTGGTAAAAGAGAAATCTGGCCTAGGAAATTCATACACTACTCAGCATTTCCGCCCCGCTGCCTCTCATGGCTTACACCACGATCTCGGAGCCACTCGAGCCGCTAATCGAGTTTGTCGGTCGATGCTATCTCCAAACTGAACGTTAATAGTACCTCCGCCCCCGCGCCCCTCCGCCCCGCATCCCGCGCCCCTCACGAACAATGGGAATGTTTAATTCATCGGAAAATCTGTCATGTACGATTCGATATCTGTATTTACAAATTGTTAATGTCATAGATTATATCAAGAAGTACATCTGTTGTTGAGCGTGAAGATTTCAATATGTTGTTTGGTGCGTTTGTAATTGCTGTTAACATCAAATATTGTTATGTAAAAGTACTCCATGGATTTCGGTAGAGCCACGTTTCGTGTACGTTTGGAAATTTGACTGGTTATAAAGAGAAAATGCCATTGACTGTAATGTTAAGGTACAAATTGAAATATTTAACGATTAATCAACAAGTTCCATAAATATATTTCCAAAGATTTTAAAAACTACGCTACAAGGAATAGGTATCTAACTTGGTTAACGTGTCAAAAAGTATCAAACGGGCCTTTACTAGCCGGAAGCAATACTTTACAGTTATGGCACAAAGGAGTCCATTTGCTTTGAATATAATAGCCATTGTTCTAGCCCCGAAATATAATCGCGGGAAGTTACCTTGATTTATAGCCGGCATTGGCACTTTCTGTTCCGTTATTTCGAAATATGCCATGAAGGGCCAAAGCTCTACCTATGATAGGTACAAGTAGTCGTCATAAAAGGTTGAGCACTAGGTCATTTGTCATAAAAAGCGTACTTTAATCATATTTACCGTATAAACGTCAATTCTGCAAATCGATATGTGTATTGAGATTTTTCAGCAATAATACGGAAGCCAAATTGAATAAGCAACAGTGACTTTATGGATACAAAATGTTGTAGGTTCACAAATCCATAGTAGATGATACTACTGCCCGCGATACCAAAAACTTCTGTTCACGAGACCAACACGATTAAGATATACCCACACCCACACAATTGGAAATACAAAATGAATTGCATTATTTTGAACCCCTCTCAATTTCTTTTTGACCAATATTTTCACTCACCGAAAAGTATTTTTCTTGAAATATTTAAATTTCGATTGTTTCCATTCTTCAAGCGTTGCTGTTATTGTTGGGGTTGAAAAGGAAAATGGATAGATGATGTCGTTGCTTATTATTCATTGTTCGCCGCGAGGGCGCAGGCCGAGGGCCGCTTTTCTTCTCCGCAGTGATTTAGCTCATTTTTTAAGTAACAAAACAAGTAGCGCCTTTCGAAATATTACACCTCATAAAAAGAAAGCTGTTAAAAATGACATTGTATTACGCAAACCTTTATCCCCCTCTCGAAAACTTTGAAGTCGAGACCAGAATAAAGAAGCCGATTGATACGCCGCCGCCGGCTCCAATTCTGTCGGTAGTTCTTTTGTCTAACGCAACCAACTTACGGCTGTTCAATCACATTAATAGCTTTGATTAAACTCGCCATATATTAAACCAAACATTCAATTCAGATCGGACAAAATCGATCAGCCACGCTCGTAATCAAAAGTCGTGTCGCAACAAAAAACTAATTGACAACAATCAACAGTGTTGCAACAAAAAACAATATTTTCTATCATTGTCATTAATAATAGTTAAAGAAAAAAGTCATTCACACCTTTGGTGCGCTAACATGACAAATGCGGCGGCCGCGGCGGGCTCAAAGCTGCGCCGGCGCCGCGGGGTGCCGCGCTCCGCCTAAATATTAATTATCTACAACACTAGCAACACTTTTTAGGAGATTATCGCACTGTTGTGTGCCGTAATGTAACAATCTTTTCATCTCTCCTGTTCGGAAAATAGCACTTTCCTGTGTAGATAACCGGGTGGAAAATAGCTTATCCATCCCTAGGGTGGAAAGTAATTTAGTTTTAATTGGCATGGTATAGAGTCAAGGCATGCAGTCAAAGCTTGGATCAAAGATAATTGAGTCACATCATATTATAAAAATAATAAACATTTTTGCTTAGCTATACATTGAAAAACATGTTTATTATGATCGTTGATATAAAAAATATTCAATTGATTCAATCGATAATTAAAATATACATTTACTAATCTGTGATTAAAATATTCGGCTTCCCGCCATAATACCAAGATGACACTTTTTTTACATTGTCAGTGTAATTTTTCTTTTTGAACTCTATGCCTACTTTTTTAAATTTTGACATTTATTATCTGTGGGGAAAATTCGATCGATATTTTTTACAAGGATTTTAATTATTTCGTATCGTCTGCTTTTTCGTACTGTTTTCATGTATTCGTGTCGTTATTCTTTATAATCATGTAAGATGTTTGGAGAACTGTAAATTAACTGTCTTTTTGTGCAAAAACTTGAGTTTTCCTTTTTCGCTGTACTACATAATACCTGACCATGACACCTACAACCACTATTGTAAATTTAATGTTTTTCCTCACAGTCGAAATGAAAAATAGTATGTTTAACTCGGGTGAAAGCACCATTTCACTCTCGAATTATCGGCGCTCTCACTTCGTTCGAGCGCCAGAAACATCTCGAGTGAAATGGGTCGCTTTCTCCCCTTGTATAACAATCTACTATTAGATGTAGATAGCGCCGGCCACTTGGTCCGCGCTCGATCGTATCCGGATCAAAGGACCATACGATTGTTGTAGTTGGCAGTTGCTCTGTTTTTAATCTACGCAGTTGATGCAATCTGAGATTAGGTGCCAATAAAATTTTGTATTATTTTTGAAATTTAAGCAAATTTGATAGAGTTTTAATATCTAGGAATAATTGAATAAATACCAACATGGTAGGTATACGTATAGTATAGTAGACAGATGTACAAAACATTTAATTAATTCATTAGCTAGTTGTTACTATTAGATTACATTGTCAACATCTATGTACTAAACAACCGCGCTGTCATTTTGAAACAGTTATCCGGTGATGAATAAAACGAAGTACAAATCGTTTACCGCCCAAAACAGTCACATTCGCATTACGCAACTACCCGCCTCGCAACACGAGCCTCACCGCAGTCAATTTACAAATTGACATTTCCTGTAGCAACAAATACATAAGCCGCGCGGACAACAAATGTTTTATTGCCATGATAGGGACATTAGCGTGCGATAGAAAATTATAATTTAATTTTGCGGTGTAAGGCGGTAGCCGCGGGCAGCGCCATGTGTTTTGGCTGGGGTCCGGTTCGTACTAAATTGTGCTGACTATACGAATCGTCTAAAAATAGGATGACCGTTTGTATTATATTAATTATTTATTTACCATGTTAATAATGACCTTTTAATTAGTGTAATTTCATGGCTTAGTTCAAAGTTAGATTCTTTGTTAATAATTTATTGTAACGGTTTACATACGAATAGTATTTTTTGAGATTTGATTAGCTATAAATATATGAAAGTCTAATCCTTAAAATCTACTATATTTTGACTGCTGATGGCTTTGATTGATTTTAATTGATTTTGATTGATTGATTGATTATTTTAAAAGAGAACAAAAAAGAGTAATTGTCTTGATTTTGAAGTCTAAACTATCATTGCTAATAAATTAGCAATTTTCAGAAATATGCAACTATGAACAGCGCCCCAGGCTGATTAGAATAGAATTAAGTATTAGCAGCGCTTACACATTAACATCGAGGTATTGTGACGTATAAATATTGACTGGCGAGGCCAACAACAATGCAATGAGAACCTGCCAATATGCTTTATTGTGATTCAATTGTACTGTACTCAATGAATAGCTGTAATAGATATATGCCATTGATCGTGATCGTGTAACTACTCGTTCTTTGAGTCTTAGTAATTTAAATGATGTCGATTAGGAAATAAGCGAAGATAATATTTGTAAAGCGCAAAACGTGCGGTCGATAAGAATGAAGTGTTAATTGATTTTAAGTGGGAACCATTTATTTTATTATTACTCATTATAAATTATTGACCAAATCAGAACAGCTAGGTTTTTACTTTTTACTTACATATGGCTTGCTATACAATGAATAACGTTACAATTTTATGTGGGTAAAATTCTAATAGAATAGCGATCAACTTCCAAATCCTTTTTTCAAACAAGTTTTGTGCTTACTGCTTTCGTTACTGAGACGACGATAAACATTCAGCCGTTATTATGCTTTGGTAAGTTATTATTCAACGATCATCTAAATTATCCACGTATGATTTAAACGTCCAAGCACGCCACAAAAAGTTAATAATTGGAAAGAGATCAACGCCACCGTCTCTACATCAGTGGAGGCCGCCGCGTAAGCCCTGACAACTAGTCAAATAAATAAAGCCCAACAACAAATATTGTAATAACTGAACTCACCGAGCAATGCTCGCGACGACGCGCCGAAAACAAATCAAGTAAAAATGTGACCAACCCATACCGCGCTAAGGACTAATGTCGACTTACGCCTAATAGCGGCCAAAATAAGGTTTCTTTAAATCCCAGCCAAGTGATATATAATTCCACACGCCGTCCAACTCTCGATTCTGACCGCGCAATGATAAGAATTGAATTCGATTGCCATTTACGTTAAACGTAAAATTTTATGAGAACATTAAAGTTAAGTGGGAAATCCGAAAAGGAGTGTTAAACTCAGGCGAGCAGATGGCGGCGCGGCGTTGATACAAACTCAATTATTTACACTCAATAAAAAGGACGTTATACGAGTATTAGAAAATAACCTGCAAAACAGTCAGATGAAGTCGAGACAAGGCGCTGTTTATGAGATAAGAAATTACCAAGAAACGAATAGATGTGTTGTGCCGACGTGTGGAATAATATCCGCACCGACTTGAAGGTAATTCTTTAGTTAATTAAGGGGCATTGTGGGCGTCGACGACTACGCGGATTGTCGTGTCACTTTCACTCAGGATAGCTAAGCATGTTA
The DNA here is from genome assembly GCA_963584085.1 of Pyrausta aurata. Lineage (NCBI taxonomy): Eukaryota > Metazoa > Arthropoda > Insecta > Lepidoptera > Crambidae > Pyrausta > Pyrausta aurata. Next base: position 11,685,338 of record OY757252.1, on the reverse strand, counting down.
AGCAGTTCGTTAATTTATTAAAAATATTGGTGTGTAACAAACTATCAGAAATGTGATTTATGGTTAAGAACTTGAGCTGTCAGAGATAGACGGGAAAAAGTATAGGACTAGATCCATACACATGCAACACATTAAGATCTAAAAAAATGCTTTGAACCTTAATAACCTCTACTCATCCGTCAGCCCCTACTTATGTCTACGAAAAATCATACTCACCTCAACTTAACCGTTCATCCCCGACCGATATAACAACAACAACAACCGACCGATATCTATGAAAATTTAAACCATCCATGGATAATGCTGTAATAAATAGAAGATGATAATATTACTGGTAAAGTTAGGAAGGTATTGTAGAGATTAATAGCTACGAGCAAAACTTCCGTCTTGCTAGTTCGACTTCGTAATTCGAAAAGTCGAACGAGCGAGACATAAGTATATTTTATATTTTGCAAGAAAATATGATTGACTTTGGACTGACTAAAAACAATTGAAGCGCGATCAAACCTAGACCTTTTTTTTATGCTGCCAGTGTGATAATGAGGTCTAACTATTCCACTTACGTTTGACGAAAGATTATTTTATCAAAGTAGCTACCATAACGCTGCAAAATGTACGGCATTGTGATATTACCACATTAAATTTCGACCCATAAACTTCCGTTCTATTTCTCAAGTATCCCACACATACACACTCATTCTAGGATGAACAAAACATTACTGAACTTGACCTGAACACTTGGAATCGTGTAAATACCTTCATCTCACAAATCCCATTAAAAACACCATATGTAGTTCTTAATCCACCGTGCTTTATCTGCACCATTTATGGGGTCCTTGATTCAGTCACGGCAAATATAGCTAATGTTGGTAAAAAACGCACAGGTAGACGCAAATATTTGAGAACAATTTGTAGAATTCACACTTAATAACAAGATGGACGCGTTTATATTTTTTTCTATGAGTGTCCAGATCGGCGTCGGCGACTTCAAAGGATAATCATTAGTCCGGTAGATGGAGGTGCCATGATTGCATCTATGGGATATCGCAACAGGTGACAGGCATCTATGTGATTTGGTTTTTACGTCATTTTATTATTAGATGAATTTATTAATGGACATGTTTTTTACTAATTACTGTGATAAATCCAAGGTACTTGAGTGTACCGAAAGTACCTCTACAGGAGGTAGAGATACTTCAGCGAAAATCGTATTTAACTTTTTGCTGTAATACTTTGGTTTCTGTTTTCTGTAGAAATTGAGAACTTTGTGATAATTGAACCTGTAGTAGGTGTACGGACTAATCTCGTGCCAGAGATAAATGGTAGCAACTTGTCATCAACTCATACAAAAATGGTTTTATATTCAAAATTCAAATTTCAAGGAATATTTTCGTCGTATTCTTCTATTCTCTATGTGAAGTAATAACAACTCACTGTTTGTGATGTATAAGGTGTTAGGTTATCCTTCAAGGTATTCATTTACTGATGATAGCTATATTTAAAATTGTATATTGTTGGTTTCATCATATTCATCATTAAGGGCCTAATTTCGCGCTTACCTTTTAATGGACATATCTCTGTGATCCTGTGTGATCCCTGGAATTTCATCCTTTACCGTGTCCCATGCCGCCGGTCCGGCCACAATAGTGCCCATTCGGCATATGAAACATAATCTTGTCTTGTTGCGTGTCTCACTTTAATACCTCAAAATTATATACTGGCGGGAAAGTGACGCTTCTGTCCTCAAAAGACCGATTGAATTTAATGAGCCTATTTGCGCTGACGCCGACGGTTTAGCGGACGTGGCCGGACTGCAGAATACATTGGATAGGAACATGGAACATCTATCGGCGGCGCGGCAAAGGGACGGTATTGCACGAAATGTGCCGGGATTGCCGCAATTGGTCGGTGTACATGGTTTGGGGGTATTAGCGTCTGACGGAATCTGATTGCGTGAGAGAGTATAAAACCGAATTTTGTTGTGATAAACTTACATTAAGTAAGTACATGCCTACAGTACTTGCCTCTTCCTTAAACTTAACTCGAGTTCTTACATTATAAATAAGTGGTAGTATTATCAATAATCAAATTATACATAACGATTGATAAAGCATAATGCACACAAATCGCAGGCAAACCCTTGAAAGATGACTATAATTTTTTCCATCAAAAGCAAACGCTACTTTTTATTTCAAAATCCATAAAAATTGACGTTCCGAATCAAATTCAAAGATGTATCCATGACGAAATTAGGTGTATATCGTGAAATATTGGCAACACCGAAGTCAGAGTTGCACAATGAATGTGATCGGCTAAAACCTTTGCAAACACGAGGGCGTGCGCATGGCCCATTAGGCGCGAATAAGCAACAATAGTTAACACCCCCACGCATTAGACGTGGACGATTTACCCCGGGAGTGCATAGCCCAAACATCACGATAATCACCTCTTTGCTGTTTTTTTGCGGCTGTGAGTATTCTTTGTACTTTGATCTTGACTTTTTTAAAGACACCGGCTGAGAAACTACTAAAACTACAGAAAAAATACCGGCCAAGTGCGAGTCGGACTTGCGCACAAAGGATTTCGTATCTATTTAACCAAGTATGTAAGCATTTTGATTGAAGACATGATTAAGATCAATGAAATATGCTTAATAAGGTTTTTGTACCTTTGAAATATAAAATATCTGAAATTATGAGACGAAACCGGTTATACCGGTTATAGTGGTTAACGCTCCTGACTATTACGCCGGCCGTCGCGGGTTCGAATCCCGTAAGGGCAAATGTTTGTGTGCTGAGCACGAACATTTGTACCTAAGTCATGGATGTTATATGTATTTAAGTATTTATGGGAGACGGCCCCGTCATAATCATTGTCTGGTACTTCGTAACACAAGGAAGATTCCTTACCACGAAACCAGACAATTGGTGTGTTGTCTGGCGCATATTTATTTATTTATTTATCTTTTCCTGGCATTAACTATCATTTTTATAGAGTAAAAAAGAGATAATGTTGGTTTACGTAAGCTTGACATTATATACCGACTCCAAAAGAATTTGCTTCTTTTTAGTCAGTTTTTTGAAAGCGGTTTAATTTTTAAATTATTTTTTATCATTACTCTACAGTATTCAATCACCAAAAACTATCGACTGCGTAAGCGTATCGAGAAATGTCAATTCGTATGGAAATTGGACTAGCGCTCCTGGCGGTAAAGAAATTACATTTTAACGTGGATTTTTACTGCTGTGATTTTTTTCACGTATTGTCCTACTACCCTTTAGTAGGAAGAGGAGTAATTTTTGTTTGAGCTCAATGCAATGTCTCAATTTCCACAACAACTTTTAAAATTGAATGTTTCAAAACGTCAGTTTGTCGAAAAATAATGTTTAAAGACTCATAACCGTTTTAAAAGATCTATTCATCGATTGCCCTAACTTAATGATGAGTTAGGCAAAAGAAAAATATATATCTCCCCAAGTAGGAGAAGTAATACCCCAAAAAAATTCAGAAAATAAGCTGTCTTCAAACTTGTTCATGTATTTGAAAATTACAATGAATGTTTAGCTCCTATACTCCTAGGCCTGGATATTGATGAGTTAACTATTTATTTAGTAATATGTTTTTCAAGTGGACAAACCACCGTTAATACAAGTATTTCTGAAATAAGGCATTAAAGATTTTACGGACACACACTGCGACGAAGTGCTTGCGCTCTCCAGATCTTTAAGTATAAGAGCATAGGATTATCTACATGAAACTAGATAAAGACATGGATCAAGGACGATTTATTAAAGTAACACTTCTGCAGACAAGTGGCAGTTACATAGACCCTTGGGCAATGCGATCATTGCATCCCTCCACTCAGGCATTCATTGTATCTCTATATCCGTGGTCAATATTAGATAATATCGGTATTAGTAGTACTTGTATATTATGCAATTTAAGTCTATTGTGTAATTTGAGACTCCGCAATTCCAAAAAATAAGGATTATATGTATTTTGGAATCAAGCATTCAAATTTTAGTTATTTCATCATATTGTATTATTGTATAAATTATACTGCTGACATTTGAAACCTTTATTTGAAACGCTTACTTGGGGTTTTTGTCATCTTCGGGAATTGTTATCAAACATATACATTACTACCTATCAAAATGACAAGCCCTAGTCTATTGCAAACGGGTTCGCGGACTAATATCGATCGTTGAGGAAATTTATAAAGGCAATAACACGTCATCGTGGAATCGGAACTAGTTCTAGGGCCCTACTCAAAATCGACTCTTAGTAACGCTCGATACAAAACTAAGGTAAATAGATTGGGTTCATTTTCAAGTACTTTGCCCAAAAAATAAGAGTTAGGGGTAATTTCAGTGCGTATGTGTTTGTATTTTTGACTTTCAATTCTGACTCTTCTTCACTCTATATCCGTATTTGTAGAAACTTCTAAGACACATATTACTAGAGTTTTAGGCATTTTATTTAGTTATTTTGGCAATCATGAACCATGTGACATACAAATAAATGACTTGAATCCATTTCTTGTCATCTATTTCTTCAGTTATGATTTTGAAAATTATTGCTTTAGTTGGGTAGACATTCACCCAATAGTGGGGTGATATACGTATAGGTTGATGAAATAAAATTGAGTATCAGAATAACACGAGTAAAGAGGATAACTAGAAAGAAACTCACGTTGCAAGGATAATAAATTACTTATTTACTAAACCGCGCTCAGAGACTCCACTGTTGATTAATGTTCGATCTCATTTTTGTACATACGGATCCAAAACGTGGTTTCAAACTATGGGCCTCATAAAGAATCTCAAAATCACACAACGAGCGATGGAGAGGGCTATGCTCGGTGTAGATCATAGATCGATACGATAGATAGATACGAGATCGAAAGATCGAATCAGAAACGAGAAGATACGTAGAAGAACTAAGGTAACGGACATCCCTGCGAATCAGTAAGTACAAGTGGCAGTGGGCATGGCAAATAGCGCGTAGATCTGATAGCCGTTGGGGCAGAAAAGTTCTAGATTGGAGACCCTTCGACCAAACCGTAGGACGTCCACCGTCAAGATAGACTGATGACCTTGTAAAGATCGCAGATGATGATGACATTTTTGTAGATTTAATGATTTTCTTATGCGTACTACGTTAGTACCACAAGACTTTCTTAAATAAGCATCAAAGTTAAGTCACCTCTCTGAGTGCGGGTGTTAGGCCTCCACAGTAAGACCCCCCGTACCCTACGGCAACTTTTGCCGAGCCCTTAACATTTTCACGAAGCTAGCAGCCTGCAGCTCAGGCTAAATAGGACTGAGTTGATATGTGCATGATTTATAATTATAAACAGAATGTACTTAGTTTATGGATATAAAAATTCAGAAAAAAATACGAAATGCATTCCATGATGCGTAATCTAAATCTAAAAGGTTATATACATAACCGGCACCTGCTTAATAGAATAGGCACCTTATTTGCACAACATTATTACCCAGTAAGCTAGTAGTTAAGACTGAAAAGTTTGCAGGGAAAATGATTTGCCCAAGCTCCTAAGGGACACAGACCGAGGTTGCACACTTATCTAGAATGATGAGAAAATTAATGTATACAGTATTGTTTTGTAACTACAAAAGAAATTCTTCTTCTTCTTAGTGTGTCGATAGAAACCCATATGGAGGAATTACAATGGAGAAATTACAACGTAGCAGCCCAGAATTCAGCCACTTGTATTGCGGATCGACTGCATTAATTAATAATTAATTAACAAAAGGAATTAATTACATACAACATGGCATTTTTTCTTCTATGGCCCTCCGTCTTTGCACTCTCGAAATGTTTCAACTGCAGTTTACATAACGATTTATGTTTGTATCTCTTGATGTTGCTTGAGAAGCTCAGCTGTATTGTCCATTTATAATGCCAGAAGGGTGGAAGAACCGTCGGAGTCTATACTAATACCCATACAAAAAGTTAACAAAATCTACTTACTCAAAGCATTTCCATAAAATTAATATTCCTATCGGAAGGGATAATACTTCTATGAGCATTCCAAAATTATAAGCGTGAATCCTATATATATGTCAACAAACGTCGAAATGAATTAATATAAACACCGGAAATGAAATAAATGACAAATGTGACGTGAAGTTTGACAGTTTGGTTACGTTCCATCTCGTGATACGCTCGCCACGAGCACGACCGCAACGGTCTAAATATAATCATCAAGTAAAACGCTGAAAGAAACGTTTTAGTCGTTGTGGGCTATAGCGGTACGCACTTTTTGGCGTTCGCTGTCTAAACACTACATTTAAACACTTATTGAATACTCAAATATACTTATTTATTAAGTAAAAATATGCCCATGATATATGAAAAAAACTGAGTTGATGTATACCAAAAAATAATGGTATCACACATAAATATAATTGATTATTACTGCCAAGTTCGCAATCAACAGTTACCCTCACAACAGAAGTGAGATCTAACTGGAAACCAAGTTCTAAGGTCCGCATGTGCTACAGCTCGTATCATGCACAATGTTTTTCGATTGCAAAATTATATTTTATGTTATTTGCTACTTGTACTACGAGTAGTAGTACAGAGGAAGTAAGCTCATCATAACAGAATTTATGTAAATTTTCTTTATTAACTTCTACCGAGTTTCCAAAAAAATTGAATTTTTTTGAGTTAAAAAAATAAGGTTAAAAAAAGAATTAAAAAAAATAGTTAATATTAAATTTATTCTTTTTTAAACCTTATTTTGTTTAAAACTTAAGTTACACACTAGACATGAAAGAGACCTATATATAGAATCATTTCAAGAATATAAGTAAATTTTATTTTTAGCACACCCATTTTGATGGCCACAACTCAAAAAACTTAATTTCTAAGATGGAAAGCTTTTGTCTCGCCTTTCATCGCGCAGTTATAGAACTACATTATCTACAGTAGCGGTATACCGTTACTTGGTTAGCACTCGTAAATCTCATTAGGCTCATTATATAAGCCGGTCACATAGACAAACTCC
>OY757252.1:11644300-11678102 GCA_963584085.1 Pyrausta aurata | reverse complement strand
GTCCAATCTTAGGAAATTTTTAAACTTTCCATATAAATTTGTCCAGTTTTCACTTTGTGTATTATCACTTTTTACCAGACTATCTGCTCAGCGTTGCCAATAGGCAGCACTGGCCATGATGGGCGTTGCGAGAGCTTTAAATGATCACGCTGACTGCGATCAAAGAGCCTGTTTATTGATAATGTTAACACTTCATACTTTGGGAGGAAATAGTGTGCGTGTAAATATATATAGGTGACGCGCACACTACAGTGACCTGGGTCACTGGATTAGAAAATGTACGGAGTTTTAATTTTTTTTTTATGACATTTGGCATACCTTTAGCAAAGTATAGTCTAGGGAAATTTTGAGTAAGTTGGAAGAATTTGAATTTGAATTTATTTATTTGCTTGTCACATGGTAAATTACAGGTGTTATTACAATTAAAAGTACATTACACACATGACACCCCGTAGGGGCACCGCAAATTAATATTGGTAGGAAAATTATACAAATTAAAAAAAATAAAAAATAAGAAGAACCCAGTGATGTTTTTAAAGTCAAATAAAGTTGAAAGTCAAATTAAAGAGAATCATATTCCACAACTTGTAAGAACACTTGACTAGTGTAAATTATTTTGATGTAAAAAAAATCTGCGAAACAATGTTCAATATCATACCACAGTAATATAAAACAAAAGTAACACTTTTTAAAATATAATGATTCAAATGTTCATAATTTATGGACTTTTTTTATTAGAAACATACTAAATCGATATAGAAAACATGCGGAAATTTTCAGAAAACACGAAACCATAGCAGACACACGAAGTACTTACCAAACACCCTGTTTAATAATTGTTATTATTTCAACGTGGGTGTAGGTGAATGTCTTGTCACCTCTTAACTTTTGTCTAAAAACGAAGGCTTTAATTCTTTCGGAAAACTTTACAGTTAGTAGCGAAGTGCCAAATATTATTAGACGTAACGACCCAAGTAAATTGTAGCTACTTTATTTATTTTATAAAAATGATTTCCACTTAAACAATCAACCAATGAATTGGAAATATATGTATAAGAAAATAATGGTTGAAATTAAGGCAGAAAAATTTATGATTTTCGATATGTAATCTAAGCCAATATTAATTATTACTGACTACCATCTTCAAAACGTGCGCCCGTATTTTCTCATTCTAATCGTCGGGCCTACACAGTAGCAACAAATTGGTGGTGGTAAAATGTGAAGATATTTTGTCGAAAATGTTCTAGTTATTTATGTCAGTTCAACTTTAGTAAACGGCTCTTGTTTTGCACAATTATTTTATTAATTCAAAATTCTTATTAATGTTCATTTCTTGTACAATTATCAAAAACGAATACAATTGATCGTCGTCTATTCACTATTTAATATTAAATTGACTGCCTCGTTGGTTGGTATTAAATTGAGTGATCAGTTTGCTAGTATCTGTCCATGGTGTATCAGATTCAAATCCCTGTTTTGAAATTATTTGACAACATCTAATAAACTCGGTCTAAAAAGCTTAGGTGTTATGCCACGGCCACGGAAAATACGTTAAGCCTTTAGTCCTACTTTTCAAACTATCAAAGTGAAGGAAAGAAGAGTTGCTCTTGTAGTTATAAAGCGTGTGGCCTGTAATAGGAGCAAAAATTTTAATCAATGATTCTGTAGAGTATACGTATTTAGTTACCTTGACCTGGTGATAGTGCACTAAAATGCTTCAACTCAGAGATATAGTAATCGAAAGTTATATACATATAATCCCTAATTAATGTATATCAAAATCAGTAACTCGTTGTAAAGTCCAATCATCTTTGCTAGTCCAACATTGTAAAGTCTAGACATTCCTTTTTAACGAAAATTTTCCTTTTAAAACAAGATGAACACAAAACTTGCAACAAACATAGCTAACTCATCGTTCAACACTGATATCTTTTTAAATAAAATAGTAAAATATTATTATTTGCTGATATTAGTTTAAAAGTTATAAAAAGATTGTTTACAATGTTGGACTATCATAGATGAATGGAATTTAGAAATGACAAGACAATGTCAAGCTCTATGACTGGACTCATTTGTTTGCAATTTAGAATTGTAAACAAATGAGTAGCAGTTTTTTCATCTATAGTAATAGTATAGTTACGTTACCAGCGGTTGAACATTTACGATTGTGTGCGTTTTGAAGAAAAACTACCTTTACCAATGGTCATTAAAATAGGCATGTGACATTAGAGGGCTTATATTTAAATTTTTTGTTCCTTTTACAGGTACCACACTGTATAGATAGATTGAATTTCCAGTATGGTTTGAATAAGTGACAGCAATCGACTTTGTGATTTCTTAATCTAAATAAGAGGGAAATGTAAATCATAATTGGTCCTTGGCCAGCTTAGCCTAATTGGACCTGCTTCAGCTTTAATAATCATCGTCAAATCTGATTGAATTTGTTTAATTAGTCGGATACGTAATTCCATTTACATACTCATTTACTAATTTTAACGATATAAAAATTATTAATGCGACATCTTTTCGACATTCCTAGACCGATTTTGTATGAAACCTAACTTATAGTCTTGGTATCTGGAACTCGGAATCATTCATATATTTTTAACTGGGGAGACGAGAGGATGGAGGGGTAATAAGAAATGGATGATGATTGCATAAATTTTATATCAGCTGATTTTGTTTTTTTGTTCGATTGTAGGATACTAAATTCGTAAGTACGATGGAAATATAGGAAACACATTTCATTTCATTCTTAAACATGTGAAGCAAGCAAGCAAGTTTCCTTAGTAGAACTAATAGTACGGACTCCTAAAACCATACCAAATAACGCAATGTACGAGCGATTGTTCATTTGCGCGAGGATGTTTAGCATTGGACGTCATTTCGCTGATGATGATGATGTAGAAATACTAACCATTAGTTTTGTAAGTCCCTTGGCGTGTTGTTGAACTTGACCGATTTCTTATTTATTTCACACAAATCTACAAGAGCCAACCAGAATGTACTCAAATCTTTTGTTTTCAACACTTTATATTAACCTGAACACTCTACAACCTCTACGGTTTTAATTATTCCAAAATTACTTATCCTTGATCAAAATATCTAAATCCATCATCATATATGCTTTAGAGAGCATCCGCCCTATTATATCAATATTAATAAACATACAATTTGAATGCCGAAGACGAAATACATTGACCAAGCTGCTCATTAAAATTGCAAAGAGAATCGTCACGTTGTTTTTATCACCAAAGACATTATTCATAAATCTAGACCCATGCAAGACATTAATAAACATACACTGCATCGCAATACTCTTATTTAATTGCCGTGCAGGATGGTTAAAGGAGAGTCACACAATAATTAACAAAAGACAGTCTTGAACTGTCATATAATTCTGCATGTAATTTCATAAACTCAGGATATAGGACTCCTTGCGCTAAACGTCAGAATAAATATGTAACTAATGTACTAACATTACAGTTTTTTTACCATTCATTTTAGTTCCCGTTTGCTACTCATACTCACTCAATCATAACTCGCAAATAATTTCAAGACAGAAAGGTCGTATCTGTATCGATATTTATCTAAGCATTTTTACAACACTTATTGTCTTTGTCCGCGCTTGACCCTAGTCACGATATTTTTTTACATTTTTTTTAATATATATTATTTAAATAAATAAATAAAAATATTTGTTTAATTTTAAGGTTTAATATATCTTTAAAGAAAACATTGATACTGGTCTCTGAAAATTAGAAAAATAAATATTTGAGAGCATTAAAATGAAAACAAATGATTAAAAACGTCATCCTTTGTAGAAGTGAAATACAAAAATAAAACAGTTAACTCGAAAATGGTTACCCCCAATAATAATAACTCAAACGGTATTTTAAACTATAGCTATTACAATGTTCTGTCTCATTCTTTCTTGGACTATAGGTATTTTAATGCATGTTTGATGTTTCATAGAAAATCATAACTTTTCATTTTCTCAATGCATGATTCTCCTCCTCTCGCCCCTTTAAATCATCAACACCTGAGACCATCGATCAGTAGGCTATTTCCCACACTTTTACAGCGGAAATGTAACATAAGCCGTCTAATTAATGAATACAGCGGTCAGTCATCGTCAACTGTTTGCATTTGATTCGGGTCTAATGACATGGCGAAAGTAAAAAATAAGGCTAATCTAATGCATTGGCTTGTAGGTAATATCCTGTATCAATTGCATCCCATATAGTAATATGGCAGTGATAGATAAATACTCAAATTGCATGGTGTACTACTTACTCATTTACTAAAACTGCGCTCGTTTTCTCGTTGTTGCCCAAATATTTGTATACTTGCCATTCTTTATTTTTTAAATTTTTATATCTTAGTTATAGTTTGTGTACAGTTCAGTTCTTTTTCGAATTTTAAAGTACCTAACTACATTCACATATAATAAGCTGAAGATAAGCTGAAGATATGAGTTTATTTCCATAGTAGAAAAACAATTTTAAATGACAAATATACATGCAAATCACAGAAGCACTTGTTATCTTAATACTAAAACATGTTTAGAAAGATACATTATACAAAGTACCTACACGTTATAATTGAATACAAATTATTAGTAAAAAATAAGTGCACTTAAAACAAGATGATACAGTATCTGCTGGACTTCACACTAGGATACCCTGTGTCGTGAAGACCAGACTTCCCTTTTGAATGTTTAGTAATTCAGGCATGCTTATCTGTATGTGTCAGTTATTGATTAAGTGTGTGTGCTTGTGTGTGTATGCGCGTGTGTGAGTGTGTGTGCGCGCGTGTATGTTAGCGTAAGTGCGTGTGTGTGTGTGTTTGTGTGTGTGCTTGAGTAAGTGAGTGAGCTTGGACGCGTGCGCGAATCTTTGTGTATGGGTGTATGTGTGTTGTTATCAATTTTGTAACAACAGGTATATAGAAAATCAAACAAAATAGTGCTATTACTAATATTATTGTACTTCCTTCAGAAGGCATTCAGATTCGTCATAGCCTTTACTTTTTAACCATTTGTTAATATATTTTGTTTAATTTAATTAACCAATAATAATGATATTCTTCTAACGAAATTCGTTAATGGCGGCCCCTCTAAACAGAGTTAGGCCATAGATTATAGCTGGTGTGTGCGCAATACACAATCGGACATATCTATTTAACACGTTCCGGGACACTATTCCAGATACAATAGATGTTTTATTGTTTTTACGCCTATAGGCGGTCACTGTCCCGGAACGTGTTAAGATAAAATAGGTATAAAACGCACCTTAATACGCAGGTTGTCTGTAATTAAGATTTTATTATTCCCAATTCCACACTTATCAACGTTAATGAGGTTACAAAATACAAAGAATATATGATTGTGCAGAGAATTAATGAATATGCTTTTATTTTCAAATAATTTATTATTATTATTACCATGATGTAGTACCATGTTAGCGAGTTGTAATTTTTACCGACTTCAAAAAAGAAGGTAATCAATTCGACCTGTATGTTTATGATATTGTTGGAATTGAATAATATTTTTTCATTAAAAAGTATGTTGATCTATTGATTAAAACACAAAGTATGCTGTACAGCATCTTCGGTCACAGGCAAACTCTTCCAAAAGTCTGCTGTTTAATTTCAAATAAAATGTGCGTGAAATAAATTCGTAATGTGTTTAATCAATGGGTAGTATTCGCGTAAAATTCAGAACCAAATATTATGATGATCTAGTTTGTGTTAGTAAGTTTGTACACGGTTTTCACGAAAATGAAAAGTGATTTCAAGATAAAGTCTATGTGCGTAGACTGCTGGTAAACACAAGCTTTGATATCATGCACCGACTCCAAATCAACCATTTTCTCCAAAATAGAAGACAAATGCGTTATTTTATACTTTTAAGTGAGTTTTTGAATGCGTTTTTTTTTAAATTGCTCAGTATGTGCATAGAAGAACTATTAACTCTTCAATTTGTTACATACATTTTTACCATAGGACCATTTCTACCATGTCATTATTAGTATAGAACAGTAAAAAAAACTACGGTATTTATATTAGTCCTGTAATTTTATTGAAAACCATTGAACAATTACTTTTTACCTAATGAGAGTACCTACTTATTATAGTGCACTAAAGACATAATTAGCTTGGAAATTTATTAATATGTATAATTACTGCTAATCATACTTATTATTTCTTCTTAGAATGAAGTCACATAGTAATCTGACGTAGTTTATGCTTCCTTGGAGATATTATTATCTGGTTCAGAAATTAATTTGAACACTCGTAACAGTTAACAAGTTGGATAATAAGTACAAGTATATAAAGAGGCAAACTAGTCGCTATATGTGAGAAAATAAATAAAAAACTAACGTTCTCCTGCCCGTATATCCAACCACGGCGGCCAATCTTAAATGAGATTACTAGTGCTCAAGTTAATGTGTAATACACAAGGGTTTCTTTAAGGCCCGGATTCGTCATCGATATTTAAATCAACTAATGTTTAAATTTCGTTACCAGCGGTTGAATATTTACGATTGTGCATGTTGTAAAGAAAAAATCCTTCACCAATGGCCATTAAAATAGCTACTCTGACATTTGGATAAGGATATTTTTTGAAAACACGTACAACGGTAAATATTTCATTATTGATTGAGTTAACTATCGATTACGAAACCGTTCCTAACTCTCATAGTTGAAGGATTACCGGAGAAAAATCAGGCACAGGCCAAACCACAAAAATATTTTCTGAAAGTCCTCGTTGATAGCAAATGTTTCTCAATAAACAATTTGTCAAATATGAAGCTACTGAAAACATAATGTAGAATTGTAGACTAGTTTACCGCCCATTGTTAACACCAAAATATTTTAAAGCCCTTTTCTTTGTCCACAGGTATGACGTCGATGCGCCAGATCGATCTCAAAGTAGCTCTAGCTATAAGAAAATTCCTAGAGACAGTTCTATAACGAGTAAATTTAAATAATAAGAAGAATAATAGACAATAGCTAGTGCCGACAGTGACGCATATAAGTGTACAGTGAGTCCTATTGACCGACGGAGTAAGCTGGTGAAATTAAAGGTAAGTTTTTTCATTTTCGTAATTCATCAACGCGTCATGCACTTACAATCAATTTTACAGTCAAGAGGACATAAAGTTAACTTTTAGCACAACTGTGCCAATTATAACAAATAGTAATAAAATAATAATAATTTTCCTTCTACAAAGTCAAACAAATAGACATAGATACAAGGATGCAATACCTTAAGATCTTCGGAGTAGATTGAATTATAGGTGACTAGCAGTTACCCACGGCTTCACCCGCGTAAATATCGTAATTGGCAAAATATTATTGTAAATTATAGCCTATGTGCTATTCCAATGTATAAGCTATACCTATTGTTGTAAAGTGTCATTAAAACCCTTTCAGTGGTTTTACCGTGAACAAGTAATAAATATACATACATCTAACCTCATAAACTTTCACATGTAAGTGTATACCATATTAGAATGAAGGTTGAATTTGTTTATGCGAATTGTCTCTTACCACCTTTTTTAGGCGAGTTGGTGAATAAACAAATACAGTTCTAAATAAAGTTACTTAATAATATAAATGATCAATTCACGTAACATTTGAATTCTGCAAAAAATTCCGAAGGTTATTTTAATCAGTCAGGTATCAAACGACTGCCGGGAGTCGCATAATAATGAAATTTCTATTGTGTCTCGTTCACACATACTTGACGAGTTAAAACAAAATGCTAAATGAATAACTAAGCGACTAGTTTGATTTTTTTCTAAAATAAAACTTACTGAACTAACAAAACAAACAAAAGTAAGTTTTTGATTGATAATAAAATAAGCAACTTTTTATTTTCCTAAAATGGCTACGATCTAGGTACAGAATTTACATACTAGAGACAGTAATAACTATTAATTAATGTTATATTAAAATTTATTAGTAATGTAATAAACAAGAACTACGCTAATATTGTGAAAGTGTAACTAGTTAAAAATCGTTATAATTAAAATAACAGGATAAAAACTTAACAATGAAATGAATAAAAAATAACAAGGCTATTTAAAAAAACCTGAAAAACCAACAGTAATTTGAATATCACTAAATAACTTTATGTAAAAAACTACAGGAATTTGACCTAAGCACATTTTTATAAATTCAATTGCTTCTATTTTTTTTTATAAAATACCCGTGTGGGCTGAAAATTACCATGAACGTACAACGGCACGTCAAGGTAAACACTGCAGTAACTTAAGCAGTTGTAATAAGGTCTAGTTTTCAACAAAAATGTATAGCCTAGTGTGTTGGCGACTGACCGAACATTATACGTATAATGTAACTGATAAATCAAACACCCACCGTCTGTTTTTAAAAGTCGATAGAAAACATTTCTTTTGTTTTTTGCAGGAGGCGAATTAAGAAGAACTTTTCAAGATCAATTAAGGACAAACTTAATTTATCCTATTATAATTAATATTTAATAATATAGAATATTTTTGAAACTGTGATATTAAGTTAGAAAAAATAAATAACAGTGTTGTAAATAGTGTACAGCTTAGCTAGTATAATATGACAGTTATAATTTATTGTAGTCGGTATAAAAAGAAAATACAGATAATATTATGCGTTATTTATTCGATATTCTTATTTACCTTTCCATTAATGTTAAAGAAATTACAATTTACTCATATTTTATGTTCGAATAAGGAACTCATACTCATAACACCGCAATATTATCAATGGCGTATCAAGATGTATAAACGATCACAAAACACATAGTAATAGTTTGAAAATATCCATCGCCTTATTTATATGTCTTCATGGATCCTAAAATGAAATGAAAAACTTAAGCACAATACAGGAATCAAGTCTCTTAAAGATGAAATAATATGACATTGTGAGTGTTTAAAAACATTCTAATCAAAGAAAGAAAGAAAGAAAGAAAGAAAATAAATTTATTCGACCTAAAAATTAACAAAAAAAATTACATTGAGAGATTACCTAAGGTTAGATACAGGTCCCACGAGTAATTAATTAAAAATAGGTAAGTAGGCTTATGTCGAAAAGGCACTCGCTCAGCATTGGCCGTGGCAGTAGCAGAACGCATACCACGACGCTGATTTTCAGCGAGTGCCTTTTTTGTGGGTACAGATGAACATTAAAATGTACATTTATATAAATTAGATTAACATAATTAAAGTAATAAGATAACATTAAATTTATCATAAATATTTAAATTGATTATAATAATAAAAACTATTATTTTTCCCTGCCTAACACCTTTTAAATTATTAATTAAATTATCAAATGTTCCATCATATTATTACGAATATATTGTTATTAGCAAATTGTAGTATTTCAAATTGTAATTATCAATACATCAAATTAAAATTAAATCAATGACTTACAAAATAAATTAAATAACTTCACTTAAATAATGTAGTTCAAGCCAACGGGTGAGCTCAATTTATCGCGGAATGGAACGTCGCCGAACTCAATCGCTTAACTGTCATCGTAAAAGGAAGAGAAAAAAAAAAAAGAAAAAAAAAGTGTTGTCTTGCTTGTCTTTGATCTTGGGCACTCTTACTAATCTGTGTCTTGGGCTCGGCGGCGGCCATTTTATTAATTATCTTATCTATTAGAAAAAAATGCCACGTCGTATAAAGCAAGATAAAAGTTGAAGAGACACGTTGGCATTTCTGGCTCCAGTCTACGAGGAAGGATCATTAAGAATCACGCGAACGTCGTGAACCATCCATCCGTACTGTACGGATGACGGCGTCGGATCAAGTCTCTTATAAAGAAAGAAAGCTAAGTTGGGTCCTATTCTTGAATCAGTCGCACGAGAATGGCGTGTATGATCGTTTTTCTAATAAAAATCTTATTTCAAAGTTGTTAAGGAACCATGAATTCGCTAGCATTGGTATTATTACTAACTAACACTTTTTCACTATTAAAAGATCGCACACTATATCTGTTTAATTAACGTTGCAGCAAAATATTTGGTGGTATCCTAACACAGGATATCAATCTACATACCGCACAGTTATGACGCATAGACCAAATATTTGAAAGTAACATTATGCTAACCACTCATACATGCAAAATGTAAACATTATAACGAGTATTGCAACTCGACTCGAGTCAATTTTAATGTACTAAAAACAGCACGAATAATTACATGATTATATTCCTAATTAATTGATTCTTGCCATTTTTTTAGAAACTTTAGTATTGACGGTATAAATCAGAAGGTTCCAAACTGTACAAAGTTGTCATAAAACACTTTAACGGTTATTTAATTGCATGAGAGATTATGTACATTATGACTTTGTGAGAGTTTGGACATCAGCGAATCAGTCACACAATGGCACATTTAAAAGAGATAAAATATTATTAATACTATAACAAAAGACCATTAATATGAAAATGTGTATCTCAAACCAAATTAAAACCAATGGCAACTGAGCCATTAGAGAGTGGAGTGAAGCTAATAAGGATGCTGCATTCGACGTCGTATGCACACGGCTCGTTTCAACTGCATTTTATTGTTTCACGCCGACCATATCCAAATAGGTTTCTTATTATGCGCCGTGCTGAACAATCCTCGTAACCGCCTCAACTTTGCAGCATCACGCGTTCGGAAAATGTTATTTCAGTGCATCCTCGCATAAAACGTCGGAACAATAGCCGGAGGCTGTGCCTAGGTCTCGGGTAATTGTTAACCGACCCTCCTTTGCATGGGACTTATTCAATAGCAACAAAGCTCAGGTTCATAAAACGGCGCAGTCACGGCTCTCGTCTTTGGCGGGCGCGCGACAAACGATATGTCACGGCACGTAGTACAATGCAAACAGTCGGCGTCTGTGAAGGCATGCGGAGGTGTCACAACAGTCGCAACAGCCGCGGTGCGGTGCGGTGCGGTGACACAGCGAGCGCGGCGCCGCGGCACGAATCGCGCACAATGCTGCGGGATGAAAGAGCCGCGCGCGACAAAAGCTTTGTGCGCGGGCGGTCGCCGCGCGGACTGCGCGTTAGACAACTCCAACTACACTCTAATGTCTAATTTGTAGTACTAATCACATTTTTAAAAGTAAATGTGGCCAAGATGTGAGTTATAAAGACAACCACATGATAAGAACTTTCATGTTTCGTACATAAAGATAAGAAAACAATCCAAATCAGTATTCAATCACAAACTTAGTTATTTTTAGACTCATTCATTGCAGTACCTATAGTTTTTACAAATAAAAAGTAAGTAGATAATGGTAGAAAATGCAATAAAATGTCTTAAAACAAATGACACTAAACTAAATATAATATCTGAATGTATGCAGCGGTGGTCAATCCCTAAAACCACTTTCAAAATGATGAAAGATATATCAGGACCAACTAAAAGTCTCAGTAATAACTTTTCAGTCAATCATGATCAAAATATATTTATTATAAGACCCTTCCTATGTATTTTAGGATCCAACAAAAATTAGGGCGAGGTCTCAGCTGCCTCAATATTTTCGAATGAAATTGCTTGCACGCACAACGCAATAAGAAGCGTCACTTCAAACAAAAGATAAATCGAGGTGCAAGCTATTTTGGCTCCTAAAGTGGTCAGTAGGGGGTGAACTCGATTATCAATATCATCAAAATCAGCCAAGGACGCCCACTGCTGACCATAGGCCTCCCCACGATTCTCCACAGCGACCGGTTGTCTGCATCCAGTGCATGTCTCCATCGCTCGTTGTGTGATTTTGAGCTTCTTTGTGAGGCCCATAGTTAGAAACCACGTTTCTTTACAGGTATCACACACTGGTTGGTGACCTCGATAGTACTTAATCTATGCTACGACTAATTCGTAGCACAAAATATTTGTTATGTGTTATGTGATTTAAATTAGTAAATTTAGAAATCAGGCTGACTGACTACAATATAAGTAGTCGAGAAATCTGCGATATCGAAAATATTTATTTTCTTAAAGGAATTGCATATTTTCCATAAGTTAACTTTTATGAGAAAAAAAACTGAAGCCGTAAACGTAACTTAGCCCTGAAAATGGAGACCCTCTACAATTACTGTCACTAAATCACTGTAATAGGGCAGACTTCATACTCCGCGCAATTTCAATTTTCTAGAATAACCGGAGGAGTTTATGCCAATATTTATTTAAATACTTACACTTTAACGAGTTTTTGCCGCCGGTAGCTAACTAGCCATAAATGTACCGGCTGAGCCAGTAGTTATCGCGAGCAGTTATCACGGCGCGGCGTTAATGCTAAACGCGCCTTCTACGGAACCACTCAGACGCAATCTAATCTTTGCTTGGATACACTTAAGTGGATCCCACAGATCTGTATCCGTAACACAAGTAGTGTGCTATCGCTAGACGCATCGCGATCGCGAATCATACTCGATCAACTGTCGGCCTTTATTAATGTGCTCTTCATTAGACACCACCTCTGATCCACCGCTATCAATTGAAACAATATTTAAAGCCGGCATAAGAGTAAAATAAAACGGTAGAACCATAAACATTCCACATTTATATTCGACCTCTGCGGGCCGGTCGAGCGGTGTCCTTTTTCGGCGCGCTAGCTGCGTCCCTGTCCCGCTGCGCCTGCGCCGGAGCGTCTGCGGGCTCCGGACTCATCTCTGTTTAAAGATCCGAGAGGGAGATAAAAGTTGTATGGCTCATAATGTTTTAACAGTCTCGTCGTTTGAGCGCAGCAGGCCGAAGCCCAATTTAATTTTCCTCCTCGGGTTAATAATAATTGAGTCGATTCGTTCTATGCGAGCCGGCCGGCAGAAGCACCGCGTTTCAGAGCCGTAATCGATTCCTTTTAATTGATTCCTCCGACTCGAACATCTGGCATACATGTACTAATAGACGATTTTAATTGCTACGAGATATTGAATTCACATGAAGAAATAATATATTTAATGATATTGAGATAAAATGTACACTTACCACAAAATACAGAAAAGTTAAGGTTGTGCCACTGAATTCAATGTTCCATTTTCATGCTGTTCTTTTGGTAAAGATATTAAAAAAGTATATATATTGCAAACTAAAGTATGATTTTATTATAACACTTATAACAAAATAAACTAAACTCACATCACAACCCTGTTAAAATTTGTAATTTATCACTAACGCGTTGATGTCTTTTATATGGCTACGAAAATAACATCTTAAATTGTAAGTTTCTTTGCTTTTTGCATTAAACTAGTACCTTTACCTTATTATAAATCGACCCATACATAGATTTAGAGAGAGAGAGAGTCTAAAGCTCTATTTCGTAGTAGGCGTAGTTGTGCTACGAATTTCGTAGCATAGGTACTCTGACACATTGTATCCTGTTCTTTTTGTTATGTACTTTTATGCTACGGATTACAGTTGTTATAATCACTGTAGATAGCCAGTAGAGTAGGAACTTGAGACACAATTTATCCTTAAATTAAAATTTATTAGTCATTCAGCTCTACCAAGTAAGGTACTTATTTTTCATTTGCATTTCATGATAATGACGGACGTCATTTATTTACAATGTACTTTTTCTTATTTATAGCTACAATGATATAAACTTTCAAAGTAGTGAAGCGTTAGAACCACAAAGTTGCTTTCAACTAGTTGGTAATGAACTAGGGATGTGAAACGAACTACTGCAACTTTCAGTATCCTTCTATTTTTCAAAATGCCTACAGTCATTCGAGATGTAAAAAATGAATTTATTTTCATTCATCATCAAGACAAAATGAATTTTGCAACGTTATTATCTGACACAGAGGGATTGGTCACAGCTGTCCGCGACGGCCGAGGCAGCCACCTACATCACAGCGTCGGCGCGCCACAAAGACCTCCTCATATACAAATAAATAACCTGGGAACAACAAATATTTTAATAAGCACTTCTAAAGAATTGTTCTACGCTTAGTTATGGGTACGTGTGACGCTCTGGGTCGCGTATGCCACCTGCATATACTACGAGATATGTCCGCCGACACAAGCGATATCCATCGTAAAGATTAGAGTGGTAAGGTATTATATTGGTTGTGCGCTGAAAAATAGTTTCGTCAATGCGCGCAGACGGCATGACCAATGCCAGAATATGGAGTCGGCGAATGGCGATCTTTCCGAACACGTAAACTTTTATAGCGACATAAGAATGAGCCGATGTAAAATTTGTAAGGTAAGCGTGAAATGTGGCAGATGCTCCATAAACCGGGTGTCCGGCTGCCCTCAGAACACAAGATAAATATTACCGTTTTATGCATCTGGTCGAGGAATCGATAGAAAAATTTGCTACGCAAATATTTCGATTGTTTCTTTGAAAAGGAACGCCCATCGGCCATGCTCATTCAATAGGCCTTTGTTGACATATGCTGAATAAGAACGAAAGTTTAAGGTATAGGTGGTCCGTGGTCCGGCAAAGAAAGTGATTTGAAAAAATGTGGAATACTTACATAGACAAACATAACACCTAGAATAATTTAATCTATAGCCTGGAACGTACTTACACTGCATTACACAGTTTCACACCTGCTGCAGCACATGACTTGATAGTTCTTACTGCATTAAGTAACTACTTCGGTGGCGCAGCGGTGAGAGGGTCGCACTATAAAGCGACGGCTGCGACGGAGGTCCCGGGTTCGATTCCCGGTTCGGGCCAAAAATATGTACCTGAGTTTTTCTGTAGACGTTCTCAGGGAAGCCCGGAGTTTGGAAATTGGCGGTGTTGCACCCCCGTGCCTCAGAAAACATGTTAAGCCGTTGGTCCTGCGCCTGATCTTTCTCAGGTCGTGTCAGAATCCTATCCCATCGGGCTATAAGAGTGAAAGGAACAGAGAGTGCACCTCTAGGCTAGGGGGACTATTATTTAATATCACGTCATAGTTACCTTTAGAAAGCTATTCTACCTATATTTGGTTATTCACACCGTTAAAAATGTAGAACTCTGTTATATTGCCAGTCTCTGAAGAGTATTTTGACAAATTGCGATAGCATACTATCCGTGGTTATGTTGTCCTATATACACAACAACTCTAAGGAAAATACAGTAGTCTAACTGCAAACATATCCTCTATCCCAGCATATCGAACTACAAAACCCTCAAATACACTTTAATGTTGACTCTGACATCAAACCAACACCACGAACAATGCAACAAAAGAAAGTGGAGCATCACAAAGTCAGGTAAACAAATGCATCAATGGGCACCTGCTGGAGCAAAGCCGCCGTCGTCATCACCCCACAATGGACAATCACACCACAGCGGTAATGGCACAAAAACCATGGACCCACCCTGAGTAACCTCGCCCGGTTAAACTATTAGCGCTTTGAAGACGACCCGACAATGGGAGAAAGAAATATGTTTTTTGATATCAATAAATCAATATCTTCGTAATTTGTCTTCGGAATAGTGTGTGGAAAGATCGGCATCTTTTAGACTTGCTAATGTATTGGTAAACATAGTTGTGTTACGTTTTGTAGTCGATTTTTATGATCCACTTTATAGAAGTTTGAAATACAAAGACAAACTTATTTAGACTTAGGACTTAGGACTTAGTAATCTCCGTGACTCTACAACGGATTTTTAATTACTTATTATGTTATAAAAGTTTGTTGTTGATATTAAAATGAGTACTTATAGATACCTACTTGTGTTAGAAAACAATATTAAAAATACAAAAACCATTACAATCTCTAATAGTAACCCACACTTCTGATTACAAAAATAGAAACTACTTATAATGTCTCGTGAACTTGTATACGATACTTCTGATACGAGTACATGAAAAACTTGATGATGCGTACTGTACAAGTACGAAGTTAAAACAAAAGAGTGTTAATCAAAAAGACAAAACCGTAACATTTTACCGTCATCACGAGATGGGTTGGTTATAAAAACGCGGCTCTCGCGCAATTTGACGCACTGATGATAAAGCTCAGACAGAATGGCGCACGCAACACCCGCAGACTCACGGGCACCGAGCTTTTTACTAACTACTCACATTAGAA
This sequence comes from Pyrausta aurata, assembly GCA_963584085.1. Lineage (NCBI taxonomy): Eukaryota > Metazoa > Arthropoda > Insecta > Lepidoptera > Crambidae > Pyrausta > Pyrausta aurata. The sequence continues at coordinate 11,662,060 of OY757252.1, read as the reverse complement.
CATTACTTTTCTTTATTCATTACATTACATACTTTATACAGGATGTGACCTGTAATAGGAGCAAAAAATTTGAATGTAGGCCCTTTAAGTGACGAGTAATCCATTTTAAATGGTTTTAATTCTGAAAAGATAAAAAATGAAACCAAAAATTGCGCACGGGCGGGATTCGAACCAGCATCTTTCTGGCTAACCGGGCCAACTGTTCTTCCAATTGAGCTACCGTGCTGTCGGTTGGTTTTAATTGTTTAAATTGAAAAATAATTTTATTGTTATTTTCTAACAAAATAAATCGAACCAGCAATGTATTGCAAACAAATGAGTCCTGTCATAGAACTTGACATTGTCATTTACTACAACGAGTTAGCGATTTCGATATACATTGACAAGAGATTATAACTTTGGATTACTATATCTTTTAGTTACAGCATTTTGGTGCACAATGACCTGATCAAGGTAACTATGAATACTCTGTAGAATCATTGATTAAATTTTTGCTTCTATTACAGGCCACACGCTGTATAAAAATGTGGCACTCGTAGGTATAATTTGACGCACTGATAATAAAACAAGCTCAGACGGCGCGGCGCGCGCAACACCCGCAGACTCACGGGCACCGAGCTTTTTACTAACTACTCACATAAGAACATTGCATTTCGTATTTCCATAAGTATTGCTCTAATCGACTGATAACTTTAGATTAAAATAAATTAAAAATATCCCACTCCCAAATCAAAAACGGTTGAATATATTGTCATGAAACATGGTCAAACATGAACATTCGAGATGAAATTATCACAAAAAAAAAACTATATAAACAAAAATCTTTTGCTGTTATTGACAACTCTTCATAGTATTTTGCTGTCAAAAAGACTCGAACTTCCGCCGTGACGTCATTTAGTACGCCACATAAAATTAATATTATAATAATTCTATGGTACGCCATGACAGTGACACGTTTCTGAGACCTATTCAAATTGATTTTTTTAAATCATAACGAAATCATGTAAATGCTGAATATTTTAAAAATATTAAGGTATTTGATCACTATTTATACCATAGAATTATTATCCCTTTTATGATTTATACTAAGGTAAGGCTAGTAGTATTATATTATCTGTGGCATTGTCTAGTTTTTGAAATTTAGTCAACTAGCCTATTGTAAGTATCCGACTGAATAAAAACAAAACAAAGTGATTAAAAATTAAATTTATTTTGGACATGTATTTTGACATTAGAATTTTTAATTTTTGTTTGGGATTGTAATTATTTAAAAACTAGCGGTCGCCCGCGGCTCCGCCCGCGTGGATGTCGGTTACCGCTGCAAAAAGCCTACCCAGGAAAGACACGGTCAGCAAACAAATGATTCCCATGTCAATTCACAGACACCGACAATAACTTCGACGAAGCAGTCACTATCCGCAGGCTGAACAGATTTTCTTTCTGTGGGTGTTAGTTGTTAAGTCCCGGAGTGCAACCCGTTGTTTTAGGATAGAAAACTTAAGCTATTATTGTAGAGCTTCTCTATACACAACATTTGACGTTACATTATTTTCTGGTAACAAAATATACTGATGCTCGGGAGCCCCGACCCCATGCGTAAAACATTATTTTCGTAAATAAATTCCTACTAATTTGAATGTTTGGCCCAGGGATTTGTTTATCGTGAGTGCGAAAGAAATTTTTACTGAAAATCGCGCCGCGCGGGTACCTTACTCATAGATCTAAACTCCCCCTCCCACACGCTCACCGGGCCTTGGTAAAGCCTACTTCGCAACGGGCCGGCCGTGCAGCAGAAATCGTAATATGTATTTTAATTTCGCTATAACTTCAGAACCAAACGTCCAATTTAATATCGCTATAACTTCAGAACCAAACGTCCAATTTTAATCATTTAAAGACCAAATATTATTTAAATTAACTGTACTTAGTGATGAAATAATTAATTTTGATAAGGATTAATAGCATGAGTAAAATAAACGCGTTTAAATGTAGTCCAAAAAATAATCAAGATTTTTCAATAAAAAAAATGGTTCTTGTGCCTCACCCGACATAGATAGGTATAGTATGTCGCGGACTTTTTTGTAGCTATTTATAAGATCTACAATTACTTAGAACATTTTATGGTTCTATCTTTAATAGTTTAGGCAGGGTACGCAAAATAAGTAACTGTTTTGGTTGATTTTTTACACCTTGTGTCCGAAAAACCCTAATATCTTACGGAACCCTATTTTTGTTCAAAATTAAATATATCCTATATTACTCGTGAATAATGTAGCTTTCGAATGGTGAAAGAATTTTCAAAATCGGTCCAGTAGTTTATGAGCCTATTCATTACAATCAAACAAACAAACAAACAAACAAACAAACAAAGTTTTCCTCTTTATAATATTAGTGTAGATTATTTTTATTCTGACATTATTAAAATGCTTTTATAAAACTAAAATTGTATTTACTAACCTACTTACTACTAACTATAATATAAACTATTTTACTAACAATTTGTATGGAATTTTGTTCTGAAATAAAAATATTTGAATTTAAATTTGAAAAACATATATGGCACTCGTGTAATTTTAGTGATAAAGCAAACTGCACACAGACGTGTTGGCAGACGAGCGGACACTGAGCTTTTTAACTACTTAGGCGTACGGAGATTACACCCCGCATAACAGTAAGTATGCGACGAATAACTGATAATAACATTAGTGCATATTATAAAAACGAGCATTGGTGCAATTTGACGTACTGCTGACGTGAATTTGACGTAATGATATAAAAGCACTCCAGTAAGTATGATGCCCATCGACTGATGAAATTTAGTATCATTATCAAATTTAAGAGCTAGCCTCTTGACGGTGGAGGTTTTTCTATAAAAACTCCATCAGGGAAGTTAGTTTAATGGTTTCCCTCTTGCCTTCAACATCGAAGCTTAAGAACCTGGGTTTCCTCGTGTCTTTTAATACCCAGTCAAAGGCCTTTGCTTTTCTATGTCTTCAGCCTACTGCCAGTACTGATGTTGTTGCTACCCAACACCGGGGGAACGCTTATTTGATGGCGGCGTTTACTCGCCATGGCACAGGATCTTTATTAAACGCTGCAATATTCAACCATCCTACTAGACTCCCAACTACATTAAAATAAAATTTAATGCTACTTATAAAAAGGTTGCACTGATAATAAAGCAGGCTCAGACTGAACGGCGCACGCAAGACCCCGCAGACTCATGGGCACCGAGCTTTTTACTGTGTACTCACAGGTAGGAAAAATTACACTGCGCCAAATGCGACGAATCAATGTATCATTAAGACCCAGATGTGTGATCGATAACTCAACTAATAGCTAAATGTCGTTACCAGCGGTGTGATATTTAAGATTGTGCGCATTTTGAAGAAAATATAACTAACCCAATGGTCATAAAATAGCTATTCTGACATTTGGTTAAGAAGATAGTCTTTCTTACGACGGTAAATATTCAACCGTGTCTATCGATCACGCAACTGGACCTTAGTGCTTTTTATGAAAGTACAATTCAGCGTAGTTTAAAAGGCGCTAGACAAAGAGGCCCGGGCAAATGACCGGGCACCGAGCTTTTTACTATCTTACAAAGATAGGGCATCAAGCAATGATAGTCTTTTATTTAGCTTATCAATTTACAATTGGATTTGACCTATCCTTTAGTTTTCACATCAAGTCGAGTCTGAGAGTTGTAGCAAATAAAAGGACCTAAAGTAATTTACACCATTAGATTCTGAAAACCAAAAACAATAGGTCCACATAATAGCATCGCTTACTAATATCCTCACGAAACGCTCCGCTTTCATCTCGCAAACTCTTTCGCGTCTTTTTGGCCCCGAATCCATCAATTCTTGTGATGGATGGACCATTGGACCCGGCTGGCAATCGAAATTCAAATTCGCTAAATCTTCCCACACGGCATCGAAAACAGGTCGGGTCGTTAACAGCGTACCATCATCCGCGGTTTTTATGTGCTCTATCTTGCAATTTTCATCTTTGCGCTGACGTTATAGGGTTGTGATGTGTAGTTTTCGGCGGCGGTGTGTACGCACGGCGAGCGTTGTTTGGGTTTTTTTCTGTTTGCTCTGGAGATATTCGCCCTGGGGCGTGGGGGTGCGGGAGAGGGGAGGGAGATGCGTCGGCGCAGACGCTTGGGCAGCAGAGGCGTGATTACAGGGCTATGCGCGGCTAATCACTCCCGCTACACGGTCCAGCCTGGCTGCGATCCGGTACGGCCAGCAGAAATGTTCGCCCGATAAACAACTCTTTATAAGAGTTATTAATTAAATTATAGACAACATTTATATCACGCTTGGAATTGCTAATGATTGCAGGTGGCGATGAACTCTTTACGAATCTTCTGACATTTCCTGATTGCATCTGCAAATGAGGCTTAATTGAAAGGAAAGCAAGCGCCACTGAACAAATCTGTTGCCTCAAAGCAGTACGTTGAACATCATCCGCTTACAGCATGCTAGTTAAATTAAATTTGTAAAGACACAACTTAAATGGATAAGATAAGTTGCATGAACTTGGCGCTATACTTTCTCGCGTCCGTACCGGTAGGCCGGCTCATTGTTGTTAATAACAAACAAGACAAAGTCGAGCCGCTAACTGCGTCCGAGTCGTAGCGCGCCAAGAGATATGATACGAGATCACAAAATATGATATATCCTAAAAACCATTGGAAATTTGAATCATGATAACAATCATGAGTAGAAAAACATTTTTTTTGATAAAAAAAGGAAATTAACAAATAATTTATTCGATCGTCTCGCAAACATTTTAATCAAACACAAGTATTTAAATTCAGTTGGTACAAATGCCCATAAAAGCAGTAACTAGTTGATGATTTACTTCAATTCAGACACTGCCGACAAGAAGCCTTTTGAGAATGAAAATCTTTAATATTTTCAATTAAACCTTCATATTGTCATATGTCATATGAAGTCAAAAACCTGCTTGAAAACCTGAAAATTTTCTCATCTGTTAAGCTAAAGAATAACCAATTTTCGACTTTGACGGTGATGTTCGAGCGACGGCGGCCGGTTTTTGAATCGCCACGTTTGGTCGTATCATATCATTATTTGAACGTATTACGTTGAAAGGTGTATGACGCCGCTAGGGCCGGCACATTGTTATAATAACCAACAAGAATAAACGCCGGCCGGTTCAAGATTGCTTGGGGACATTAGTTCGTCTTTCACACGCTGGTAAACTGTGTTCTAGTAATACATGTTAATAAGCAATAAACGCATATTCTAACTAAGTTGCAAATAACAAATAATATTAACTCGCTAGTCATCTTAAGCCGTCTAGAACTAGTTTCCTTTTCTCGTTGCAAAAGGAAATGGGCTAGACAATTTCCAGTGTATAGGTAAGGACAAGACAAGACTACTTTTTCTTTAGCGGCTAGTTTAAGAATCGGCGCCAGGACTAATCAACCCCATCGCTGCCGGTGCGGAGATCACGTGACCGAGTTAGGACATCATGGTCTTTCCTGCCACTTGAGTGCTGGTAGGGTCTCCCGCCATGCCAGCATCAATGACGTCATCCGCAGGGCTCTTGTTGCCGCCAACGTGCCAGCGGTGCTGGAGCCCCCCGGCATTTTTCGTGACGACGGCAAGAGACCTGACGGCATGACGCTCATTCCTTGGAAGCAGGGTCGTGCTCTTGTGTGGGATGCCACATGCGTAGATACGCTTGCGCCATCCCATATAAGCAGCACTTCTACTGCTGCTGGCGCGGCGGCAGCCTCTGCCGAGTGTTTGAAAAGGCGCAAATATGCAGCTATCACTGATAACTACATATTTGTGCCTTTTGGCGTCGAGACCTTGGGCACTTGGGGCCCTTGTGCACGTTCCCTTTTTAAAGATCTCCGCCAAAGGTTGACTGAATCAACAGGTGACCAAAAGGCTGGCAGCTACCTCGGACAGCGGATTAGTTTAGCTATCCAGAGGGGTAACGCTGCCAGCATTTTGGGCACCATTCCATATAGCAGCGCTGGGGGTGATGTTTTTTATATTTTATAAATTTATTTTCTTCTTTTTTTCTGTTATTCTGTTATTTAGCTATGTAGTTTATGTGTAAATAAATCACTTCCATAGGTAAGGTATAATTGTTTAGAAAAGATTTAGATTACATTTTACGACTACAAAATTTAGTATTTTAAAATATCGTGAAAGAAAAGTTTTTATCTATTTAATACTAAAAAATTAAATAATTTTTTTTAAACCAGGAAAAAGTTTACCTATACGCATCAACGAAGTCGTCACATTGTTGATATAAAACCATTGTATAAAACTATAAAAAAAGGATTTACCTATGACGATGATCTAAATAATATATTATTTCATATTTGTTACTTAATATGTGTAACACACAATACATCGCATTACTATAAATACAATCCACACAACAATAAAAAATAGCTTATTTTCATAATATTACAACATAATATACTATAGATTTGTTTTTTACCCGACCACGGCGAAGCAAAGAGGAGGGTTATGATTTTCATTCGACCCAATTCAAATGTATGTATTTTCGAAAGGAGTTAAATGGCTATTCTAATAATAAAACCGATGCAATGGTTCAAGCGCGCCATTTAATTAAATGCATTAAGTAACCTTTAAATACCAAATCTTTGATTGGATATAACAATAAAATCAAATATGCATAATATAAATTGCACTTGTAATTTAATTAATTAAAATATGCATATTTCAAATATGCATATTTTGAATAAATTAATACAACCAAATTATGTAGAAGTCCTAAACTGATTCTGTATTTTAGTGGCTTCAAACATAAAGCTTTTTTGTTTATATTGCTCTACATAAAATTATGCAAATTATTTTAATATTTTTTTTACATTATCTTAAAGTAAATATACAGGCATTTATAAAAATATTAAAATAACAGTTATCTTGTCACATTTTGTACTATTATCCGTAAAGCCCACTTGCGCATGATACTAATTCAGGATTATCATTCTGTCTTAATCAGTTTATTTGATATTGTTAGAAACATAAATAACATTTAATCCAGGATTAGCGTTATCCTGGATTAAATCTGGACAAGTAGTATAGAACTCACCTACCCATTAAGTATCTTTCAATGTAAAGTTCGTTTCGGTGGCATAAATATTAATAATATTTAACAACCGCAGAACAACAACGGCTAGGAGCTTTTTATAAGTGCCCTTGTATTGTAACAACGGGGGCTTTTATTCGAATCTTTGATCGTGAATAAGTGCAATTAAAATGAGGCGACGCGCATTAGCATGCGGTCGGGCGACAGCCGTCAGCAACGCTTGTCAAACGGCCGCGTTTAAAGCCACAACATTGAGGCAATTTTAATTCAATTGCGACATTCCGACTCCTACTCATTACGACTTCATTTTGTTGGAACAACAATGGTCACCGCGCTCATCCGCCGACCGACTGACAGGCTTTGTGCGGGAATCAATCTCGCGTCGTTTGTAATGATGCAAAATCAGTTCCAGTGCACGACAAAGAAGCTGCTAATGTTGTTCCTACCTTCATTTTTTAGCCGCCGGGGAAATTGAATGGATGTTCATGGCACGTAATTCTTCAAGAACGGTTCGGCTCGGCTCTTTTCGCTCGCGCCCTTTCAGTGCGAGTTACGTACATAACTCAAATTATGAGGCATTTGTATACCAAATTAGGCAGCTTTTTATACCGTTGAAATGCTTTTGAATGACGGCTGATACGATTCACTGCTATTGTTGATGATATGGTAAAATACATTAATCGACATCATAATAAAATAAACGGTAGGTTTCTGTTGACAAAAAACCTTTCAGATATGGTGAGGTAAAAAACTTCATAACTTATCTGCAGTTAAAAATACATTCACATGGATATTTTGATACTATTATCGGCAAAAACTTTGGAGTTTTTACACCCACTTATATGTCGTTATTTCACAAGCCGAAAAATAATGTGTAAATAAAGACAGGGTGCGACTAATTCTGGCAACATTTGGTTTGTCAATGTGTCATCGACTTATTTTTTATGCATGTCTAGTAAATCTTTAACCCTATGGTTAAACTGGAAACTCATTTTGTACTTAAAGCCCGATTAGCAAGTTTTTTAGGTTTTGTCATTTGGTATGATGCATCTGACTAATCAGGTACTTTATAGGTAGGTACAAACTCGTATAAAAATAGGTACTGTTTAAGAGTAGCTTGATGCAGGTAAATATATAAATTAATATAAATTCCATTACAGGAACAACCGTTAATGACCCTGATGAATAAACCAAATTAGATTGGTCAAAAATTCGGTATATAGAAAGTACCTAGTTAAGTAATGTAATTGTTAAGGCAACGTGAGAACTATAACGTAGAGCAATAAAATGCTATACAACCATTGCGGTAGTTATGACCCATAATAAAATATCCATAAAAAATAAAAATAGATTTATTATTAAGAAATAGGTAATCTAAAAAACTTACTCAATCATAAGCGATAAATCTAATGGCTATATTTAATTTTATGCAAATGCCTCATTCGAGTAATTGATATCCAGACACTTTATTGCATCGCGTGTAAACATTAAATAAATCGTTTATGAGTAACAAACTCAAAATCACTTTCAATTTGTCTAATGGATTCCGATGGAGCTAACTTCCTTACGCTTGTGCAACATTAGCAATGTTCTGAACACCTCGTACACGTAACGGCGCGAAGGACTGGCTAACCAAACATATCGGGCACAATAAGCTTATTACGAGATAGGAATGCAACAATAACAAACAGGGATGAATTAACAATGGTTACCGACGTGTCAAGTCCCTCGCATTCGGCATTACAAACACGGGACAAAAAGTGGTTCATCCTAAACGCGGGCCACAAAAAGTGGCCGAACAAAACGGTATCGGGCGGCGAGATCAAACGCGGAGACCACTCATTTCACACCATCACTGCGAGCCCTCCACACGTGACCTAATGACGGCCCTGCGATATATCACGTTAACTCCTACGCGTCTCTCACAATCTCGACTCTATGCCATTAAAAGTAAAACCTCATATCGTAAATGGACCCGAGGAGCGATACGTTTACGAAAACACGCACCGTAACGGGCGGCTCAAAATGTCGAATTTGTGCAAAAAATTGGTTATTAGCAAACAATTGGGTCTAATGGATTTAAACCAAACCCAATTGGACGAAAAAGATTATACAAAATTGTCTTTGGAATGTAGAAATACACCATATCCATATTGATTGCATGCAGTATGAAGGTTTTAAAACCATATAAAGAGAAGAGACATTATTGATGATTGATATAAAACTTTTGATTTGAAACTGAAATCGTCTATTTACAGAGTATCTAGAAACTATCCTAATCCTTTTAAAACTATCGTCTCCTAAAGCCATGCAAGTTTAATCAAACCAAAGATTTAGCTTACCTACTTACCAGATTAAACAACGCACAAGTCATTATTAACGTTATTATATAGTTACAAAACTTCAAAAACACGTTTGCCCCTATCTCAAGAGTAGCTAAATTTAATTAAATCCATTTTATTAGCATAAAAATTGATCGATAAGTCCTCCATTCGAAGGCTGTTGACGGAAGCGGCGTCGGATGCGCGTGACATTACCGCATTATGCTTACGATTTATCACATTACACCGACTTAGGACCGGTTAGCGCCGCGGCTTGGTTAGTACGAGGCTTTAGCAAGTTGTAGGAATACAGGTGTATTTATTTATTATTAAGTAAGTAAAATCATTTTACTAACGCATATTCAAGAATTCTATGATACCTTATAAATTTTATTAATGCCTGAATTATTATTTGTTTATTAAATTGGCCCACAGCTGATTAGACTTTTATATTTTCGCTGGGTGGGGTAAGCTATAAACTCATCGTAACGTCCAATAGGTTTAAGAATTTTGACGACGCGTTTCGTGTCGTGGTTAGCTCTCCTGACTACTGAGTCGGAAGTCACGGGTTCGAATCCCACAAGGGGCAAATTTTTATGTGATGAGCACATTTGTACCTACGTCATGGATGGTTAAGTACTTAAGTATTAATGGGAGACACCCCCGTTATATTCGTTGTCTGGTATTAACACGTTCCGGGACACTACTCCAGACACAATAGATGTTTTATTGTTTTCACGCCTGCAGGCGGGCACTGTCCCGGAACGTGTTAATAACACAAGGAAGAAAAATCCTTATTTCGAAACAAAGGCGATTGGTGTATTGTGCGGCGCATATTTATTTATTTATATTATATTAATTTATTAAGTATCTAAACAAAGTATTTAAATTAAGTAGTAGTACATTATACATAAACAAATCTGAAAGCTTTCACTAATTGCCTCTACTGCCTAAATTCTTACCTTACTCGTTGCGATTTACCATTAATTGAGTTTATTTTTTGAAAATTATCGTAATTATATAAGACTAGTTACATTACTAGTAAATACAAAGATCAGTTACGCTTTAATTTTAACTAATGTGATTACAATCAACGGTTTCATCAAGAACAAATGACGGGTTAGTACAAGTATACTGGCTACATCGTGCAATCAAGACGAGACTGTAATTAACGTCAGAGAGCATTCACGTAATTAATTAAACGCCTCTCTTTGTAACAAGACAGTGAAAGACAAACAGTATCGTATAAACGCATTGGCAGGCACTAGCTAGTGGATACGGATACAATTACTCGTACCAGTGAGATGTTATTACTACGTTTAGAGAAAGAGAAGCTAAAAAACGTTTTGCAAATACGACGACAAGATTGTAGCGTATTCCCTGAAATTTGAATTTCGAATATGAAACCGTTTGGATGAGTTGTTGACAATAAATGGCGTCAAATCATGGCGCAAGGTTCGTGGTGTCAGTTCTATACGCTAGTAATAGTAGTTCAATGGCCAGTACAGACTTAGAGGTAGTGACTTTTTAGTTTTTGTTACTTAAGCTGCAGTGATCACAGCGTTTATCAAGATGCAACTCCATCAATATCTGCATACTGTAACAGATTCTAAACTCAAATCAGTTTTTATTCATAACGTATTTCGATAATTCTCATATGCTTCAGCACTGGCGAGGTGCGGTTACCTAAAACGTTACAACTACCTACTTAACACGTTCCGGGACAGTGCCCGCCTACAGGCGTGAAAACAATAAAACATCTATTGTGTCTGGAGTAGTGTCCCGGAACGTGTTAAGGACAGTTTCTGTTGGCAGAGACAACCAAAAAGCAGGTAGAGTACGTGGTAGATTATTACATGAGCTCTCTAAGACGCAATATTAGTCTTAATTATATTCCTTTCCAAATACAAGATGCATCAAATCAATTGTTAAACGTTGTACAAATCAAGTTTAGTTTACAGCGGGGCGGGCCCAGAGACAATCGCCGGAACCACTCAGCGGGTTGCCGTCTTTCATTCACCGACACACACCGACACTCGAGCCCGAGCGACGCCGAACGCCGACACCTCGAATCCTTGATCCCCATGACGACATTGTTTCTCCTCGATGGGAGGGGCGATTGATTTAGAATAGAAACATTCTTGATGCGTAAATGCGATTGTCGATTGTTTGTCGCGGCCGGACTGTGACGCTATTGCATGCCCGTGCATCAATTGTTTTTTGTTGAATTAAAAACAAGACGCGCGGTCTATAAATGTCGTCGATCGTTAAGTCATTTCAGCATTGAATGCACATGAATTAATGATTTAATTGTAGGACCAAAAACTAACTTTGCTCCTGTGGTCACGTAGATGTCAAGATAAGACGTGTTTATCTAAGATCTTGTAGTTAAAGCTTTGTAAGCCTGAGAAGGCAGTCGTGATTTTAGATACAATAGTGTTTTTTTTTTGGTACACACAACAGAGTTACAACCATTACAAAATATAAGTATATATTCCAAGGCTTATGATTTGTTGCATCTCTAACGCTAACAATCTTAAGCTAAAAAAAAACAATAAGACAATAATTAACATTATAAACTAAATTAAAAATATATATATATGAAATTCAATGCGTTCTTGTAACAATAAATTGATTGTTTACACCAAGTGCATAGTTCTCCATAGTATGCAAGCCGTTCATTTGTTAAAACATAATTGACTATAAAATATTTCAAACTGCTCTGGTCGTTTTAGTATTTATCCTGTTCAATCCCATTAAGCCGATCTGAGTTCTAAGGAGAACAAAAGCTACAGGTAAATTAAACCTAGCTAAATTAGATCACAGAAAACCACTAACCTAAAACTTTAAACTGTTAAAAAGAACAAAGCAAATCCCTAATCCCCAACAACTGGGGTCTGATCCAGATTTCAGTTAAACACTTCGTCAAAATTATACATCAATATCTACTCTGTTATTTTGATGATACGGTATATTTCGGCGTGAGCCCTTTTGGAGCCCTTGAGGCGATATCGTGGTGGAAATAATTACCAGTTACGGTGTCGGGAAAGCTATAAAAACGGCAAATCGAGGGACGAACGGATAGGCACAATGTGTTAGATATTAATTTCAAAATTACAGGCTACAACGTTCGCGCAAAGGTGTTCGGGGCAAAACGTCAACAGAAGTGCTAAGAGAACCCGATTATTATTTTAGGTCATGTAATGATCCTTTTCAAACAGCTGCCTCTACAAATATTTATTATTTGCTCTGATTGGGTGGTTTTTGTATGATTTTCTACGAGTTACGATTTATAATTCTGTGTAGTACCTACTCTGATGATTACATTTAATGTTAAGTTTACGTATTATTACTTTAAATAAATAGACGAGTGTTGATTTTAAAAATACTATTTGTAGATGTAATTTTTTTGCTAAAACAAACTCCTCAGCACTTGCTAGTTCGCTTGTTTTTTTAGGGTTCCGTAGCCGAATGGCAAAAAACGGAACCCTTATAGTTTCGTCAAGTCTGTCTGTCTGTCTGTCTGTCTGTCTGTCTGTCCGTTTGTATGTCACAGCCACTTTATTCTGAAACTATAAGCATCACATAGCTGAAACTTGGTAGGTAGGTGTATTTTGTTCACCGCTTTTCGATTCAGATACAAAAAGTAAGAAAAAATAATATTTAAGGGGGGGCTCCCATACATGAAACTAAAACCTAAAAATTTTTTTTACTCAAACCTATGCGTGTGGGGTGTCTATGGATAGGTCTTTTAAAATGATGTTGAGGTTTCTAAAACCATTTTTTCTTAAAGTGTAAGGTTTGAGATATAGACGCTTCCAAAGTGGTAAAATGGGCGTCCCCCCCCCCCCTCTAACTTTTGAACTAAGAAAGTGAAAATTTTGAAAAAAATATATGATGTAGATCTCAACAAAAACTTGCCACGAAAATTGGTTTGAAGGAGATCGAACCAGTAGTTTTTGAGATATTGCACATTTTTATCAACCGCAAATATAACTTTGTCTTTCATACAAACACTATGAAAAACAAAGTTATTTTTGTTGTCGCAATATATTGTGATGTTTTCGTTAAGTGAAAGTAAGTGGACCCTGAATTCAGTTAAGGGTGGCACGGAACCCTCAGTGCGCGGGTCCGACACGCACTTAACCGGTTTTTTAACTTATTTATCATAATAACTTAGTCTTATCCACGTCAGTTCTACTCTATTTTTTTTATTTTGATAAATATTTTGTACTTACAACATTATTTTGTGCAATAGTCTTTAAATAAGTACCCTTATTTGTCTAATTCTAAAATCCTTCACCCTCGTAACATAATTTACGATTTGGTGATAATATTCATTGTCATAAAATATTATTAAATATGTTACTAAATACAAATTACTGGAATTCTTGTTCGTTACGATTATAAACAAATAAATAATTATGGTGTTACTCATACTGGCATTAAGTAAATATCACTTAGCCGTACTTATTAAGGTGTCTAATTAATATAATTCCTCGCAATTGTTAGATACACCTGTTATAAGTACAAGATAAAAAAGACTGTGAGCTAATAAGGGGCACGCCACATAGTGGTTTTCTTCGCCCCATATTTTCTCAGTTCAGTTATACCTATGGTTGACTGGTATGTAATGCTATATACACTAAGTTCGCTATTGTACCGTTTTTAGCGATGGAGTTTTAAATAAATAAAAATAGGATTTAAGGCTTCATTAGGCTTCGTGTTACATACAACCTGTATAGTAAAATTTGAATACTTAAATGTGTTGTTATCACCCTGTAAGTAATATTAAACATATTCATTTTATCACAAATAAGTAATAATAGTTTAAATTTTACTATCGGAAAATAAACAATAAATTGTTTGAATAGATTTTTTGATTTCGCGTTTATTTATAAGTAAGTACATTCAGATTGTCAGTTTATAAAATGTTACTGTTATAAAAAAATTATATTACTTTTATGTAACTAGGCTCAAACAATGTCCTTTAAATACTAAATCATATATCTTTATTTATATACTACATAACTTTATTTGATTTTAATGGAGCGCCCGCGCGCCAGATTCAGTGTGGCTACCGCCGTTGGCACACAATTATAATGGTAATGACGCAACACAACAATAATTAGCCCACTTGGGCAAATAACTGGTGTATCTGTCATCATAATAAGTTTGATGGAATTCCCATAGGTGTTGTCAATCAATATATCACAGTGCAAAATTAGAAAAAATATTATGGATTTAATTATTTCATATTTTTTTGAGTATAAAAAAAAGTAAAGTTAGCCTGTAAGCATCCCACTGCTGGGCAAAGGCCTTACCTCAAATATGAGGTAGTATGAGCCATACTCCACCACGCGGGCTCAGTGCGGATTGGCGGAGGGGTGTTTGCAAGGCAAGGGACAAACCTTGCTGTCAGATTTTATCGAGCCGCCCATAGGGCCTCTGACTAGGCTTAACGACTAATATCAACCGATATTAGCCGGGACCAACTGCTTAACGTGCCTTCCGAAGCACGGAGATGCTCGTGATATACGAATTTTTTTTGCGTATATACCTTCCTAATTGATTTAAATTTTAAATAAAACCAACTAACCACTTCTGACAATTCAATAGGTGTTTTTCTTTGTATTACTGTTATACAGTGCGTAGTGAAAATAGAAATATGGCAATTTTCATATAAAAATCTTTTTTTTTCTAAAAGTCAAACATTTGAAACTGATTTGTAGTTATAGACGCTTCTAAATTGGCAGTCTTGTGACTGGCAATGATGATAATAAAGATTGATAATATAGAATTGTTTCTGCTTGCAACAAGAATGCTAGCTAATTTGCTTTGAATGATAAATCTAAAATAAACGTCAAAACTATTTACAGTTTTTTTACCAGCTGGCCAAATAAAGTACTGCAATAACATAAATATTAATATAAACAATAATTTTTAATGAAACCTTTTAATTTAAGTATATCTGTTTTTCATTAATATTAAAATATTGTCTTTTATTGAATAACAGAGTCAGATATGTAAAGGCCTATTTGATCTGTATCGCTTTTTTTTATATATTCTTTATTGCACTTAAAAGATGTACAGAAAATACAAGAAGTCACAATGTGAACAAAGGTGGGCTTATCCCTAAAAGAGATCTCTTCCAGCCAACCCATAGGTGTTGGAAATGAAATAGTTGCGGTTTTACAAAAAGCTTTGGTTGAAATATTTCAAGTTAGTATTATTGATGACCTTCTTCTTTATTACGTGCATTAATTTACAGCCTAGTAATTAAGATTATTTATTATTAAGAACTCTCTATTTCTTACTAATATAAGGTTTGTACAAATATTATCGAAATAATTTAACATTTAGCCTAGTAATTATATGTAATGATAATTGGAAGTGATAGTCAAATAACCGCCCATACAATAAGTATTTGTCCTACATTGTTCAAAAATACCTACCCAACAAATTTCTTCCTCTTATGTCATCCAAAGAAAAACAAAAGCAAGTGCTTTGACACGAATCTTATCCAATTCATTACTGTGTCCCGCCTAACAAGGACGTCGATGAGTCAGCGAGATCGCGCGCACAATCCAATATCACGATCTATTACGCTACAAACGCGACCGACGCGCTACGTTACACCGTGAAACAGACCACCACCGCGATCTGTTTTTATTTAACCCCACGATAAGTGCCAGCGACCAGAATCCGCCCCCCACGATGCAAGGAAAAATACAGCTGAAATACCGAAATGTCTTGGTGCTTTCAAAGTTAAGGCTAGGTCAGCAAGCCTTTGAAATTATGCTTCAGCATGTCGTACTGAGATTTTTATGTGTCCCAAAGAAGCCAGTTTCATGTCTATTTGTATGTATATGGACCTGCCGAAATTTAAGTAAGTATAGGGCTAGCCCTCATCAAAAGGCTGCAGGTAGAGCCTAGGCTCTACCTGCAGCCTTTTGATCAACAAATATAAAGTCTTTCTTTTAATTTCCACATAAAGATGTCTGTAGCACTGTGTTTGGAGCTACTTAGAACTTTTTGATTTTACGCTTCATTGGTCGTACAACACAGTGCAGCATAATGAGCTAAGTAAAAACACCATATAATTTAGTTAGTGCACAGTAAGTACGCAGTTTTTATAGAGCCGCTGAAAATATTAGAACTCTACATGATTGGGTCAAACCTTGCTTTTACGCTTCATTGGTTTTCATTTTTCGTTATTAAGTTAAGCCGCGATTAAACCAATATCAGAGTAGCAGTGTGTACTTCTTATGCAGCCGCTGAAATTAATTAAGAACTCTAAATTCTTAGGCTATTTTAATCATGAGTTTGACTTAACTCTTCATTCGCTTATCATTCTGTATATTTTTAGGCGCACAGAAATATGAAGCCGCTGAAATTTTGTTTTGTACTCTACATGAAGGATTTTGACTTTTCGCTTTTTTTTCATTGAATATCGAGACTTCTTCATAATTTTGAAGATCAGTAAAACGGTATCACTGTAGTGTAAATTGATCAGCTGAATCATAACGTTAGAACTTCAAAATGTTTAGTAGAAGTCATTGAGAGACACATGTGGCGCTATTAGAAACATCTTTGTTCTATAACTTATAATTAGTTACTTTTTTTCTAAGAATAATGAAAAATATTTATAAGCTATATGCTATTATTAACACCGCAAACAAGTCGACGTCAATTAAAATTAATAAAACAAGTTGTTCTATGCAATAGTTGTTCCATTTAATATACCTACTCAATAATATAATTACAACAAAACAATATTTACAATGATAAAATGTAGGATCTATAAAAATAAAAATAAACAATAGCATTAATCCTTAATATGCTTATCTAAAATAAATAACACTTTAAACGTAGTTTACAACAACATTCCTTTATACATTATCCTATCTACATAGTCAATAACATTATAATAATTAAGATCATCGAGAAGCGTATTTACAAACACTGACATGACGATTGTTGCGTAGTCATCATCATCTAAAATTATAGTCTCAGGTTAAGTATCTGGAGTTAATCACTAATTTGAACAATTTATACTAATAGGTTACGGAATGTATAATGTCAATTCCAACAGGGCTACTATTTGTTCAATAAATATCCATCTAACACATAATACTAGCTAATCATAATAACTATAATGAGTACCTACGGCTGAGATCTCTAATATCATGTTGAATTTTTCTATACACGCGTAATTACAAGTATTAACAAAAAAATCACCAAATTGTAATTGATCTAGGTTTTTCCTACTTCGGAAACGATATACAAATGCTTAGTGAAGATATTAGTTAAATGCGCTTTTTCGTTG
>OY757252.1:11382419-11644100 GCA_963584085.1 Pyrausta aurata | reverse complement strand
ACAGAAAAAGAGATTTGAATTATACACCAATTCGAGAATGAATGAGTGTTATTAAAATTCTCAGCATTGTAATTTTATCGGCGAGATGAAACAGTCACGGCAAATTGATACACAGTACCGTAAGGGAGGGTTAAATTGTAAATGAGGTGCTTACCTAATACTTGCCTATTAATTTTAAACGTGGGTTGTTAGGTAAATGAGAGATTTTCTTATCTTGTCTGATAAAATTCTATCTTTGTTAAATTTTTGTAATTTTCAACCGTGTTCCATGAACTCAGCATCAAAATGTTTTATAGCTGATATTATTTTATTTCAAATATATTTTGATTTTGATACTACCGTATATTAAGTACTTATCATCTTCATACTGAAATCTATGAATACAAAAGGAGCCTGAATCATGGATGGCTTAGTGAAAACTGAAAATGAATGAATAGACGTAAAGTAAGTAAAATTTTATTTTTTACCGCCAAACCTTCATTTTTACAGATCTACTATCAAATGCGGCCGGAATATTGACTTTCGAAATGCCAAAAAAAGCGAAGCATCGGTCACGAATGCGTTTTTTACTCAGATACCGTTTCTCGAATTCTACTAAAGGTAGTTGAACTTACTGATAATAAAACAGTTGGTTTGACAATAATAAAACTACGAATGAGATGTACTAAGCTAGGAGTAGCTACTACAGCGGTACGAGTAATTTTAACCATTAGGCAAAAATTTAAACATTGGCCGTATCTTTAACCGTAGAACGTAACTAACCATCACTTCATATTTCTAAAAATGTAACTAAATTTTAATTTTATCTTTTCTAACAATGGCTATTGGAATATGTAAAGATACCTGCACTACTGATAGATAATGCTGTCAAAATCGCAAGATTTACATCTGCTGATGCATACCACTTGCAAACGGTCACTGATGAACACCTTAGGCTATGTTCAGCCGTGGATATCCTATCCTGATAAGCTGATAATGATAGCACAGGTAGCGGCCACAATTTTATCTAATATAATAAATCAAAACTACTTGACTTGTTGACACACCACGACCATATGTCATAACTTGAAATAATACCGTTGCACCATATTCAGCCTAGTAACATACAAAACATCACATTACTTACTGTAACTTTGCTTTACAACTAACTATTTGCTCCAAAAAAGGAAGTTATAGACTTTCGGTGCGACTGGCGCTAAGGCCCAGTTGCGTGATCGATAGTTAACTCACCTAATGGTTCAATAATGTAACCATGTGGTTTTAACAGCAGCGGTTGCATATTGACGATTGTGCGCATTTTGAAAATTAAATATCATATCAAAGGTTATTAAAATAGCCAGCCAATATATCTTCAAAATACGCATAAACATAAATATCCAACAGCTGGTAACGACATTTAACCATTGGTTGAGTTAACTATAAATCACGCAACTGGGCCTAAGTACCTAAGTTTTTTTATTTGTCCACGGTCTTGACTCAGCGCCGTCGCCGATAAACTACTTTATTTGAGCTTGTCACACAAAAACTCACTGAAAACTGTCGTAAAAACAGCATTTGTTATTTTTCATGTTCTTTGCACATCAATGAACAAAAAAATCAAACGTTTTGATAGACATGAATGCTTTTCATGTTGCAACCGTCTTTTTAGTTTGATAAGTTTTGTTGTTATCACTATTTTATGGCAAAGCAGACTCAGTAAACTTCGTGTACCCCGGCCCCGTCCCGCCCCCGTAAAATTCTATATTTTAATAGTTAAAATCAAAGTCAATATCATAAAAATCGGTCCTTCCGTTCTCGCTCCAGTTATGTTAAATGGTGTAACTAACGTGACTTTGTTTGGTGTAACTATATAACCTGAATGTTTTATACAGGTTGACTTTTCTAACAGTATCCAGATCTTTATGAAGACTTCACTAATGAATATGATCAATTTTTACAAAATAGAAGCTTTTTTTCGGTTCGACTAATATTGGTCCCATACTAAAAGTTTTTCAATTTCAATAACTATAGATTCTGTTAGAAAAATCACCATTGATAGAGATACGTCTTGCCAAGTGTAAATACCAAATTTTAACAAAGCCTCTGCTATAATAACTAATAAGGCCTTCAAAAAAGCTTAGTACGAGTAGTTACCTCGCTATATGAATGAACCGGCTGCTAAAGAAATTGTTGGTTGGTATTTTTGTAGACAACGTGATCCCTTGGTCTTTTGAATCAACTATAAATCATATTTGGTTCTGAAGTATACGCGAATACTTCTCATTAAAACACACTTTTTCGGATTGATTTCGCGAACATTTATTTTTATTTAATGCCTGACGTTTTGAATGCTTTACGGCATCCGTGTTCACAGGCAGACTAAGATGTTATTTGTCACAATAGATTTATGACAAGCATTCAAAACGTCAGGCATTAAATAAAAATAAATGTTCGCGAAATCAATCCGAAAAAGTGTGTTTTAATGAGAAGTATTCGCGTATACTTCAGAACCAAATATGATTTATAGTTGATTCAAAAGACCAAGGGATCACGTTGTCTACAAAATACCAACCAACAATTTCTTTAGCAGCCGGTTCATTCATATAGCGAGGTAACTACTCGTACGTATGAAAAATTAAATTAAAGTACCATCACTCATTTATATTAATTGACGTTCCTATCCACGCAGAAAGAGCTTACAGTGTAAGCATTCGAAACGTCAGGCATTCAATAAAAAAAAATTCGCGAAATCAATCCGTAAAAATGTGTTTTATTGACTGCTATAAAACATTTTTCAACAAATTTGATGAAAAACATGTTTCGCATTTAATTGAAATAAAACTTTGGGGTAAAAAGGGTAGGTAGTTAATTATTTTGAAGATGATTTGATCCGCAGTTTATATCGATACTCTCAATGATATTGATTTTATTAACTTTTTTAACAATTACACATGCTTGGAAACAACTCAATCCGACACATGTTTTATCATATTTTATTAATTTTATTTCTATCTATCTATACTAATATGATAAAGGAGAGTTTTTATGTTTGTTTCAACGCGATAATCAGGAACTACTGTTCCGAATAGAAAAAAATTATAAATAGGAAAAAGATTGCGACAAAATGATCTTCATTGTTTTATATAACCTCATAAGATATTTGATAAATTAAAACAAGTAATTCATTATGAAGGAAACATCCTCCAAGTTAGTAGGTATTGTATATCTCCATCCAATCTTGCATGTGTAGTTGTTTGTCTACGAGTTAGTCTCCTATATTAATATCCAACGATAAGCAAAAGCTTTTCACAGTAAAGAAGTTATTAACTGTCTCAAAGAATTCATTATCAATTTAATGATCGGAATTATATTAGCTAAGTATAAAGAGCTAATTAGATTTCAGAAACCGTTACTTAGATCATCCTAATCAAATTGTATACATTTAAATTTCTGTTTTAGCTTCAAATAAACGCGTCTTTTCGTTAATGCGTATAAAATTTTAATTTTAATCCCACAAACTGAAATAAACTGAGAATCGTCGAGCGTTATAATTGGAAATAAATTTATATCGATACGAATATCTTGACCATTTTCCGTTGCCATACTCAAAGTGGTTAAACGACGCAAAGCTCCAGTGAAATACCAATCTTAAGCTTCCGAACTTATGGTTGATATCTGTTTAAGAGATTGACGGTGCGTGTGTCTTTTATCACGTGTTGTATCGTGCATGCGGGCATAGAGCGAGTGGTGCGAATTCGTCACGGATGCTTATCGGGAAGGCAGTCGATAAAGGCATGTCGATGTTTTATTATCGCAGAGGCGCGGTAATCACTGCCCGACGCTCTGCTTTCGACGAGCTCTCACGCTGCTCATTATACCCTATGTTGATCTTTTTAATGCTTCGCCCTGTGTGTAATATGGACAAATTCTGGGTCTCAATTTTTAACGCGCATGTGACATTATATTTATTGAGCATTGGCCTTGGAATGACAAAAGCTCTTTAGATGTTTGTGCGTGAAAGTGACTAAAACTAAGTACGAAACTAAGTAGAAAGTTAAAAAGTTTTATTTATTTACTAATAGGACAGCAAATAAATACAATATCGTTCGGAACTTTTGCTTCCGATTCCAAGTCAAGTAGACTATCAACTTACACTAGCTTAAGCAAATAATATTCTTCTAAGAAAATACGTAGGTAGGATGCACCTTTATTATTGTAATCATTTAGATAGGTATGAAAAGGATACTCTTCTAGTAAGTAGACCTATACTTATTTTAATAACATGAAATAGTGCAGCAAAAAGCTTGTTTTTTGCTGCACGATTTCATAGATTTTTGCTTTCTCAACTGCTGGTCCCCTTCATTGCTTCAAATAGGACACGAAGTGGATCCTTGTTTTTTCTTTAACATATCATTTCATAAGATATAATCTGTATAATTATGCTAAAATCGCTTCTCCAAATATAGTGTTTAAAACAAAAAACACAATTACGTAGCGGTCTTATCTTAAATCAAATCTCTTAGCGCGCTTTTATTACTATCGTGATAGCGTCGTGTCTTTAGAGTGGGGTCTATCAGTAAATTCATGCAAATGAAGTGAAGTGTCTGCCACTTCACTTCATTCGCAAAATCTGTAATGATGACTTCACGCGCCGCGTTGACACGAGTCGCCGGCGCAGGATAATTAATTCTAGCCGCGGTCGAAGTCGAAAAGCTCTCAGGGTGCGTCAGTCATTACTTGCATATTTTTTGTCCCGCAATAGATGGTTTTCGCGCGCCCTCCGCCTTAGCCAGAGGGTGATTTATGATAAAAGTTATAAGCCGCGTTTTTAATATCAACGAGCCTTTTAAGCCGGCTC
This sequence comes from Pyrausta aurata, assembly GCA_963584085.1. NCBI lineage: Eukaryota > Metazoa > Arthropoda > Insecta > Lepidoptera > Crambidae > Pyrausta > Pyrausta aurata. The sequence goes on along the minus strand of OY757252.1, from coordinate 11,639,263 downwards.
CTTTGTAGATGCCGGCGGTGAGATAACCTAATTAACAAACGTTATATATCATCGGTCAGTGGGCGAGCGCAAATATGAGATTTTATTTATTAACCGGCACGAAATATGTACCGAGTTAAATGTTCGAGCTTCATATATTCATGCGGGCTTAATTGCTTCTTATCGCAGATCGGCAAATCGGTAAGATCGCAATTTGGGTGTATAAACAGGCGAAGTTATGTGGCGAGGCTGTAGGTAGCTGCGCGGCGACAGAACTAATTCCGCCGCGCCCGCGGCAGCCGCGTCCCCGCGATGTTACCTACCCGCGTTCATTATCATCCCCGACTCTCAATTTCTTATTGATCCTTTCGAAATGGCATGTTCTTCATTTCATTAATTTGCAAATTCATTTAATTATGAGCCCAAGCTTCAGAAGCATACGGTTTGGTAATAAAACCCTCGAGCGTTCACTTTTATTGTAACAGTCCACGCAGAGACATTTTTATTTAAATTAATAATTAATATTTCAGATATGTATCACTACAATAAAAAGTGTCACTCTATGTATATTAATTTATCATAGTATTATTTATCAATAATTAAATGCCCGCTATATTATACCTTTCTTTAATGAATTAATGAGGCAATTAATTTAAATTTTCATTTTACATCTGAACTGCCCTGTCTAAGCGTTTTAATGGTGGAAAATGCCTGAGGGCTCTATGACTGCTATTTGCTTCTTTTTGCAGAACAAAAACAGGGATACAGGCATGGTTACAGCTCATTAGTTTTCAATATGTAAAAATTTCGAAGTTTAAAATATGTTTTGAACATTTCTGATGGTTGCCGCCTTTCAAATTATACTTCTGCGACCGTTAAGTTGGGGCCGTGCTCGTAATAAACTAGTCCGAAACCTCTCAAATCATAACCATGCGGCTATAAAAAGCTTGGATGAACAATGAGCCGCAGTCCGTACGCGATGCTCACGTAACACTTGTTACTTGCAAGCTCAAACCAGCCGTCCTATTACCACCAAACTGTTTTATGATCTCTGCATACACTCTACCCCACAGCCATTCGAATATCAACCTTGTACTTCAGAGATAAGGCAGATAGTTAATTTGAAGATTAGCCGATGTAAGGTGTTTCGAAATTGACAGCGAGTGCAAGTCGGCGTTAAAGAGAATCCCATTATTGTTATTGAATTACATATCTGAGTACTGGGCACATAGTGTAGAAATTATCAGTAGAACAATCATCAAGGAAATGAATCACTTCATGTTCATTATCAACGAGAGAGATATACTTAATATAGTAAAGTAAGCCTGTAAGCATCCCACTGCTGGGAAAAGGCCTTGCTTTAAGTATGAGGTAGTATAATACATACTCCACCACGCGGTTTTTTGTTTGCAAGGCGCGACCAACCAACAAGAGAGATAACTTTTCAAATCGTGAGTGAAAGTAAACCGTTAGAAAAGCTCCAAGCGTTACTATAATCAATGTTATAACGCTGCCAAGGAAATTCACTAACATCCTTACATGGTCTGGACCGCACAATTTGGTTCATCAGCATTTTCACTTCGATGAATCATTTTCCAAACCCATTAATTCAGTACTAATAAGACCGCCTACTCATTACGAGCAGTGTCGTTTGCAAGTTCATAAACGCTAACACGTTCCGGGACAGTGACCGCCTACAGGCGTGAAAACAATAAAACATCTATTGTGTCTGGAACAGTGTCCCGGAACGTGTTAACGGACATGAAAATTTTTTTGAGTTCCACCTGCGAGCGGCTGTTTCAACAAGCAGCGCTGCATTATTTACAGCTAAGGCTTTCACGGCAGCCGTACTACAGTCGTAGGTACTTCTACTTAAATGTCATATGTCTTCTACGTGAGATACTGTTATTGTTAGCCACAAGAAGCTTAGTTTTCACTAAGCAACTGGCGTATTTAGTCTGTGGCGGCAGGCGTGGGTGCCGGCTTGAGTTCCACCTGCGAGCAGCTGTTTCAACTAGCAGCGCTGCATTATTTACAGCTAAGGTTTTCACGGCAACTGAACCTCAGACTCAGGTACTTTTACTTAAATGTCATATGTCTTCTACATACATGAGATACTGTTGTTCTTAGCCACATATACGCGTTTTCACTAAGCTACTGGCGTATTTAGTCTGTGGCGGCAGTCGTGGGTGCCGGCTTGAGTTCCACCTGCGAGCAGCTATTTCAACAGGCAGCGCTGCATTATTTACAGCTAAGGCTTTCGCGGCCGCCATACTACAGTGGAAGGTACTTCTACTTAAATACTTAAATATCATACATCAACATGGAATACTGTTGTTGGTGACATATGAACAAGAGCTTATTCTTAAGCCAAATTTAGTATCAAATATAATTATACTAGAAGATTACCGTGGTTTCACTCGCGTAAATATCGTATCTTACAAAATATCATTTTAAATGTTCATAAAAAAAATCTGTGATTTTTGCATCAAGGAGTAAAAAAACATACATCTATATATATCCAATCCCACAAAATTAGTAGAATTCCTTATGCTGACAGCACCGCAGTAAAAGGAATATCTTAAACGAGTTAATTTGGAATTGAAATGCCTGCTTCATGATTCAAATAAATTCTTCGAAACTACATTTGCATGTAGTTTAAAAAAATGTAGTTTCGAACATAAATTCTTATTATTCATATACCTACCTAGATACTGTAGACATAAGCTGGACTTACAAAGTGCCTACACTAAATATTAATTTTATTCAATCATAGCTACTTAGTACATACTTAGTGCTAGACTAGACCACTTTGGAACTCCTTGGCCTATGGACTGTTCAAAATACCCTTTACGATCAAAAGTAGTAAATTTCCAATAACCAGTTTTCGATATTCATTAGTATGTGCAATCCTATTAGATTATTGAAATATCATAAGCAATATGTCTTTAAAAGGATCGTATAATTTTGATATACCTAGCTACTCGTAATTCTATGAATAAATATTTATTTTGTGATTGCAGAAACGACTTCTAATTAAATTATCGTCAACAGCAAAAACAGCAAAATAGGTTATACAGGTATTTCAACCAAAGCTAAGCACATTAATGCAACCAGAGAAAACTGTGGGTTAGTCCCTCTATGAACCTCCAAATACATCCTAAATATGGCGGTACGCACGCAACCAGTCTTTTTAAGGCCGTCTTATTCCGTCAAATTATCTCATAAGCCCCGCCCCCTTGTTAAAAGTGCGGGGCGCTTCCCCCACCAGCACCCCCGCACAAAACTTTTTCTGTCAACTTTGTCTTACAAATCTCGTGTATAATTAAGCCATCTAGTGTTTATTTAAGGAACAAAATTTTCTTGAATAAGATACTTCATGCGCTTTTGTAAGTAACATACCCACGCCATCTAGCAGAACCCCTAAGAACTTTTACAAAATGGTTTCTTTAGTAAACCATACATGCTTTTTAGTCTAAACGTTTACCGAAAGAACAAGGAACGCAAAGAGTGGCATTTCATTGGCATTTGTTCCGCTGGCTTAACCACCATAATTTTTATAGTCTAGATGACTTTTTTAATAAAAAAGGAATTTAGGTTGAGAAGGCAATTTCAGTACTTTGACATTTGAACTACATATTATATTATAATTATCATATTTTTTTTTGTATCCTGACATTTGCATGCTAATTTATGTAGCCCAAATATGTGATTCTTTTATTTACCTATTGTAATTTGACAACTTGTATACCATATTTGACGCAAATAAATGATTGATTGATTGATTGATTCATTCTCACACGACTGGTCAGCACTTTATGCCAGCAACCTGTAACCATTATAAAAACAAGAAAGAATATCCGATAACATTTATTATATTCTTTAATGCACTTATGAGATGTACAGAAAATAGGTACAAGAAGTCACAATGTGAACAAAGGTGGGCTTATCCCTAAAAGATACCTCTTCCAGCCAACCCATAGGTGTAGGAAATGTAATGTAATAACATTTAGGTGGTTTATATTAAGATCCTTTTTGTCGACACAGTTATAGTCTCACTACTATCTTCCATCAGTCTTCCAATTGATGATGACTGAAGACCATTACAGATATGGCACTTCAAATTTAGGGTTCCGTACAAACCAGTAGGTATATAAGTCAAAGTTCACCCATCACGAGAATTTTGTCATGGTATTTTTTTAACACAGTGATTTTCATAACATTACAAATCATCATCATCATTCTCTTGCCCTGTTCCCAGTTTATCTAGGGTCTGCGCAGTATGTTTCACGCCTCCGTTTAACATTACAAATATGGAAAGCTAAATTAAAGACAAAGGTTTCTTTATCGTTTCAGTAATCCTTTAATAATATCAAAGTTATTTATTTACTAGTTGTCTGCCGCGACGTCGCCCGCGTATATTTTGGATGTCCCGTGAAATGGTTCAAAGTAATTACTATCGAGGTCACCCACACCTTACCACGCTTAAAATACTCGCTTAATATCAGCTTGAACTATAAAAATTACTTGACTATCATGTGTTAGAAAGTAAGAAAATAGTAAGGCAAAAGTAGTTAGTAGTAATCTCTCATTTAGATGCAATACTTTTTTCGGCGAAGTTCACTATCAAATATACTGAGCATTGAACTTGGCTATCATTTTTCACATTGATGTTTTTGTTGGGATATCATAACTTTTTATAGAAATATTTATTTGCTTATTCATAAATCATGAATACATATTTTGTGCAAGCTTCCATCCACTTAATTATAACGGTTTCAGACCCTACAATTAAAAAACTTTTTTTTTTCAGATTTTTTCCTTCGCTTACACATTATTACCTAGCTAGATGCCATATTTCAACTGTCTAGGTTTGTTAATTAGAGCACCGCACCCACACAATTACTTTGATAAACCATATATGGTTTTGCCATGTTTGACTTTTTGTAGTCTAGCTTATAGACCTTTTTGACGTGACAACGTCTTAAATTAGGTTGCGGCTGGGAGTCACTTATGAAAAAGTGTAACGCTCGGTAACGTTACGATGAGTCACCGAACGAGAGAGAGGCCCGCCGAATGCCTTGCGTCTCTCTCCCACTCAACTATGATCGGTTTGCAATAAATATTCTACCGAGAAAAAGACGTTGTCACGTAAAATCTTCGCCCGTAAAACCGACTTTACAGGCAACCATTTTTTTTTACTATAAAACTGTAATTTGGCATGGGTTTCTTTATATCCTAATCACACCGCCTAAAATATGTATTTAAAATATTTTTGAGACACCTCCCTACAAGGAATGAATTATGATGAGCATGAGTTCCTACACCGAAAGGGCAACACCAGGGTTTATCTCATGAATCGTGATAGTAAGACAGTTGAAATTTTCAGGAAGGATGTATTCATGTTGCCGTTGAAAAAACAAAAACTTAAAAAACAGTTTTTTTTTTCAGGTTGCTCTCATACAACTTATCTACTCTGATAATGATAATAATGAAGGGCTGCCCCATTATTAGGACTTCATATCTTTTGTATGGGACTCCCTGACAACAGATATGATGTTTATGCCGTTTTCATAGATAATGGTACGGAACCCTTCGTGACCCCGAAGCGCCATTTGGCGCTAACTACAAGATTAATAGAATTATTATGTGTCACAAACACCAAAGTTGTTTTGGATTTTCAGTAACAGCAATTTGAGGAACGGTTATAAAAATAAAATTAAGACAGTCTCCACACATTTTCGACAGAACAAAATTGAAAAAATTATTCAGATTTGACATTTCTGAATGCAAATATAATTGGATTATACTGAGTAATCTCCATGTTCGTCGCTCAAGTCCATGTCACCAAATAAGAGATAGATAGTCAATGCATTATTACTACACGATTCAGAAAATGTGTACGTACGTACGTAAATAACATGGAAACCTGAGTTCCATACACGAAGAGAGCTAGACCGACCTTAACTTAACCTCCAATGTTTGTATTTTGTCACAGGAGTCTAGATGTAAATAAATAAATAAAATTAATATAGACCTATCACCTAATAATTTTCTCCCTCCCTCAAATTCATATAATATTTTCTCGTCTCCAATATACTAGAGTCACCAGGGCACAGCTTTAGCATTTGAGATTACTGCTAAACCTACAGTTATGGTTTAGCTCTGATTTTTCCAAATAGAGAAAATGTTCAAAACTACAATAATTTGACATGAGTGTTTTATGCTTTTTGTTTATATTGTTACTATAGAAACGGATTCATCTCTACGATTGGTACAAAAATATAGTTCATTTATTCACAACAATTATATATGTCGCTACAGCCTTTCTCTTTTTATTTTGCTTAACACGTAGAGGTTGGGGGTTCCATCCTCATGGCATTGAGGAGATTTATCCGCATGGTGATGATGTTTTTGATACTAATTTTCTTTTTGAAATTTATTTTCATTGTTATGTAGTTTTTTAATAGGATTTGCTACTTTAAAAAAAAAAAAATTTAATTAGTTTTTATTTTTTATTTTTTTTTATTTTAAATGTTAAAATGTCCAAAAATTAAAATAAATACTTATTTCGTTTTTTAAAAAAATATTGTGACTATGTAGAAAAAGATTCATGATACCCCCGATTTGAACTCGCGACCTTTGATTAGTATAAGACTGGTGCTGATCCAACTGAGCGTGACGCGGCGCGGCGAAATTAGCTATTATTAGTTCTTAGGTGTTTTACGTAATTAAGTACGCAAATAAAATTGCAAAAATTGACATAGGTCCAGCGTTCGCAGTGGCGTCAAGGGGAATGAGGAAATGGTATCTCGTGCTTGTCATTTGAATAAAAAGATAGCTATTTCTGCTTGCATGTATAGAACAGAGATGACACGACGATCAACTGTTGCGTCAAAGTCGTTGCGCGAATCACCATCGTCACAAGTGTGAGAATCACTAAATCAGTGTTTTATGAATGAAAATGGTAATAAAACTGGAAAAAAAACGATTGGCCGCCCTAAACATCTTTGGTGTCTAAAGTAATCTTAAAAAGACAATTGGAAGAATTTGCTGCTTGTAAGAAAGAATACAGACAAATGAAAAAAATTGACCTTTCTTTGCCTGAACATAACACCGATAAAAACTAAAAAAAAAATCATTTGATTCATAGCTGAGATCTCACTTATGTGGTCAAAATGTATATTCTTATAATCCCCTGTTCCTCACATCTGTGTAGCTTGGGCAAATCAAGATCAAAAAAGTCGAAATAGGTCAAATAAAGTGTTTTTAGATATTTCGTTATTCTGAACTAAATAACAAACATTTTGAAATCATTTTAACATGTATATGTGTAGAATGGAATTACCTACTAAAATATGTGATTTTCATAAATATAAGTCCAATAATTTGAAAACTACATAGAAAATACGAAAAAAAAGGGGCCCACTTCTGAGGCAATTATTATCGAGCAAAGTAATTACAATCGTGTTTCCAACCACAATCCAGCTTTCTAGTAATCTTCTTCTATAACATATATAGATTCGAGATTTAAATAATTAGTGTTTCCATGTTTAAACTCAATCGAAACATCGTAAAAATGGAATATCTGGGCCTTAAATACATTTTATTAATGGTGCATAGTGAGACTCGTGCAAAGCGGGACTAACCCAAAACTGTGACGTAAGTAAGTACTTATTAGCCTATCGCGAGTTTGCAGCAACTCTCTTATTGCATTACATACTAACTAGGCAGTAAAAATTTTAATGTCCTCTTAAATGGGGCCATCAAAAATAAGTATAGCAACAAAATTGATGATAATACTTATCCATAGTGTTGCAACTACTTTTATATCCTGTAGATACATACATGTAAAGTTGTATATTGTAGAATATTAGATGGTTGTAATATTTCTTATTATATCTTATCATCTACTTTCATGTATCATATAATTCCAACCAACATAGTACTTTACTCATCATCATCAAATTTAAGAGCTAGGCTCTTGTTGGTGGAGGTTTCCCTCTTGTCTTCCACATCGCAGTTCAAGAACCGGGGGTTCTCCGCCTCGCAATATCTGGTCAAAAGCTTTGCCTGTACCCCAATCACGAAAAACTATCGACTGCGTAAGCGTATCGAGAAATGTCAATTCGTATGGAAATTGGACTAGCGCCCTGGCGGTGCGTACAGAAATTACTTTTTAAATATGGATTTTGACATTTCTCCATACACTTAAGCAGACGATGGTTTTTCGTGATTGGGGTACTGATACACACACACACTCTCACACACACACACACACACACACATTTTCAGCCAAAGTTATTACTGCATTTTGTTTTATAGTAAGTAAGTTAGACAAATAAATTTTTATCTACTCAGAGAAGACAATGCATTCAGTTTAGTGGGGATGTTGGTAGTGTAGGTTTATTGGGGAATAGACCAACTTTAACTTTTGCCTCAAACCATTATGAGGTCTTCTCACAAGAACTTTACAAAAACATATCAAAATAATTATTTTCTTTATACCCAAACCATAGCGTGTGTTCATGTTTGTAATGAAAGTCATTACCCCTTCGTAAGTCGTGTAAGCACTAGTCGCGGCGTGCCGTGCTCCGTGCATCAAAGTTAATGTTAGTTTTCCCTTAACAGCGGCTGAGCAAACGAACCTAGTGCCACGTCAAGTCCGCGCAATCTAGATCGCACTACAACCACCACACCGCTACCAAAAACCATAAAGTCATCAATGCTACAGCACCAGCCATCGAATGTTTTTGTACGTCACTTGTTTTTTCACACCTTCTCGCGCGGCAATGGATGCCAAAACAAGCGAAAGTCGTCTTACTTAGCGCGCTCTAAGTGAATCCATAGTGCAAGTTCTAGGAAACGGAAGCGCCGCGTACGGCTGGTAATGAATTTGCGAGGGCGGGCGCCGCCCAAGAAAATAAATTGCCCTGTATTTTCTGTTTTGTTTTGCAAAGCTTCAGTTTGACTTGAGTAAGTAATGGGTTAGTGGGCTCACGGCACTCGCACACTTTCATGTTTTTTTTCATATCTACGAAGAGAATCTGTTTGCAAGAAATAACTTTAAATGAGTCGGGTAATAACGGTGCGTTTGCTTGTTGTTATTATTGTAAACATTTTTAAAATTACTTGAAAATTGTTTTTGGATATCAATAACACTATAATTTGTAACTTTTACTACACGCGACAAGGGACGCTTAACCCCTTTTCCTTGGAAAATGGTCAGCAAATTAACTGCTGCTATGTTTAAAATACATTTTAAATAAAAGTGTTTGTATTTAAGTCTTTAAAATTTTACTGACGATTGAATTACCGACTTCGCGCTAACCGGTCCATTAAACAGAAAAAAAACATCATATTAGACTTTATATTTGAAATTCTTGAGCTATCGGAAATCAATTAAACAATTCTACAGATAACGAACACCTATTAATAGCTACACTCGCGTACTATCAATCAATCGGGCAAAAAGCTGCTATTTATTAGCACAATAAACAAAGAGCCGCCGGAGCCGCCGCTGCGTCCGTTATGCGGCAATCGTATACGAAATTCAATTAGATGAGAGGCATGCTGACCACAAAAACCCTCACCAAACACCGCGCCCGTGAATAACAATTATTCCGTTGATTACCGCACTGCGCCGCGTCTAATAATTCACTCTATGGCCTAAACTCTGTAATTACGCGAATGGAAACGTCGGCTTACCGTTTGAGATAAAAATCGGACGAACCACGGACAGGCCGTTCCCGCGCTGCCCTCAATAATTGCAGCCTATCGTACAAACAACATAAACATTTATTTTTGTATATCTAATCAAATGCTTTTACGCACATGCAAATGGAATAACGCTCTAGCGACGAGAGTCTAGTTTGTAACTGAAAATAATTCTAGATCATGAGATTCACTTACTTACCAAAATGAAACTTTTAAATAACAATAGGTAGATGCAGGTTAAAATATAGAGGGCACATAAAATATTGACTTAATACAGGCTCAGTACAAGTTTGTTATTTTCAGGATTTCGTTTTTAAAAAGGTAGGTCTTATTTTTTTATGTTGCATGCTTTGATTAAAGTAAAATAGCGGTAGATACGGCATGTCATACTAATTGTCAGCTAAAAAATGGCACTACACATTCCTTACGTCACACGTCTTATAAATGTCACCCGCACACGCAATCCAATGGAAATTAGGCGACGGGGGCCTGATTTTAGCGGTCCACTTTCGAGTGGCGCGTCACCTATCTTCCGCTATTTTACTTTAATCAAAGGTTGCATGTTTTAGTTTTAATTCTTTTTTGTTTGTTATTAATAAAATATTGCCTATTGTCCCCAAAGAATACATGTAAATATAAGTTATATTTTCTATATGATTCTACTATCCAAACATTATTTCCAATAAGGACAAAGCCTCCACAAAAACCAGTAATTCGTGTTTAATCTTTACTTTTCATTTTTGTGACCTTCTTTTGTTTACAAAGGCCATTAGAAAGAATAAAGATAGGTTGTTTCCGAGAAGCGAGGCGGCTGCACCCCAAATTACAGGCCAACTAACTACCACACTTGGCCCAATTTCACGGCCCGGCCTGGCCCAAACATTCCAATTAGATTGTATAATGACTCCAATAGAATCGGAATTAGTAAGCTTTATGTTGCTTGTGGTTTGATACACAAAATTGAAAACAAGACGCATCAATATTCTTTGAATCAGAAGGCTTACTATGGAAAACGAGATCCGTCAATACGATCATCGTTTTGCGGATCCGAAGCATTTTTAGTATGCAATCCTTACTACGAAATACTTCGGATCCGCAAAACGATAGTCGTATTGATGGATTTCGTTTTTCGTAGTAGGCCTCCTGTTTCGGATTCGAAAGACGCTTATTTTAGATCTAGATAAACTAAAATAGTTCCTCGTCTGTCACAGAGTCACAGTTGCTTTTTACAAGTGCAATTTATATAAACTAAAATAGTTGTTCTCTAGATTACGATTGATGGCCAGGTACAGAATTTATTTTAAATTCTTTCAGAACTCTCTAAGAGAAGGAAAAACCACTTTATTAAACGTTGTATTGCATTTTAGGCTGAAACAAAACGTGAAATTTTATGGTTCTATAATATGACTGTGATTAGTTTGCAGGTAACGGCTAACAATTCCATCAATATAAACATTGGCGTAGCTTCCCACACATTCGGTAGTGATTAAGTAACTAACAAACGATCATATATCCCATCGCATTAATTATTATTAGTTAGGATATTAATCTCATTACAAATGTGTAAGGAGGTGGGTATGGCATGTTTGTAGTCTCACCGACAAGACGCAGATCAGCGACGCTGATGGATGCTTAGTATCTGAGCCGAGTGATAAATTAACATCATTTCGATGCTGCTACTCTACACACGGTCTGTACAAAAAATCCTATTAGTCGGACGAGTGAGTTCAGCGTTATACAACAACGGGTCAATACCCAGCTACATAAACAGACGAAGTATCCCAATAATTATCGTTTATTAAAGGGTGAAATAACGAGCATTCCAAACAGAGCGGCGAGTTGCGTTACATTCGGTAGTGCGTGTCATAGGTCGTGTCTAAACTCATCAATCTTGGCTCCATTTAATTTGAGAATAGAACTTGCGCCGGCCGCGCGGCGCGTGAAACAAAACGCACGCGAGCCGCACACAATGAGCGGTGAACGATGCCTTGCAAATGGAATACGGGCCTACGACGCCATTGTCGATCCACAAAAGAAAGGCAATCAGTCGACATGAATAAATATCTTTGAATAATGGCCCCGCTGCCTATAATGAAATCTTTTATGTATCGGTATTATCGCGTATAAATCGCTTTATACATTCGTGCGAGCGTTTTTGTAATCGTTCCGCAGTTCATCTTCGGGTTTCGCGGACCGGGTTAACCGTCCGTGCCCGTTTTGGACAACCGCTCACTTTTTGCTGTATTACATGGAAAAAGAAAGGGAATAATATATTTAGTTAGAATTAAGTGCTTTACACTGAAATATGTTTAGTAAATAGAGCATGGAAAAATAATAACGGCGGAACGTCTCTGTGAAAACCCACTTGTGAGATTTCTATTAAGGTCACAAGCATAAGTACCTATTTCTATAATATCTTGTTCATAATATATATTAGATAATTTAAGTAAATATCATGGTTACTCAAGTGAACTTCCTGTTAGAAAATGTTTGAACCATATCATAGCATTATTATACGTATTCAAGCGATCCAATTACTTTTATAGACGGCTTCAGATCCAACGTACTTAGATTAATTTCGTTTAAGAACTTAATAAAATTAACGTCAACTGGGCGTATACCCGTGTATTTCCATTTTAAAACACAATTATTGTGGGTAAGTCGTAAAAGTTACGCCATTTTATTAGTCAAACTTGCTGTATAAACACAATTCATAATATTCACGTGTGTAACTTTTTAATTAATCTTGTGTATTTTGGAAACAAAGATAATTGGGTACTTACCGTTGAACAATAGTGTATATAATTTAAGATTCTCATGTCATAACCGCAATTATTTTTTTAAATCTGAGAAGGTTATTACTTACACGTTGATCTAATGAAGAACGTAAGTAAAGGTGGAAAGTTATCTTATCCACTTACTCAATTCCTTGGCAGTCACATGCAGGTTTGCTGTTATCATGCACACAACTATGATCCTGAAATTCAAGGAAAGAGTTCAACAGTCGTGTTGCCGTCAATGCAAAAGCGACTTGAAGGCGTACCTACGTGAAGCGGTGAGCCAGCGTGCCTATCCGGAGATTGTCGGGGGAACGGAGATTGTGAGCAACTAGGTTTCTGATAATCAATTGCTTGATTTACGGTGACTTTATTATCGTGTGCTTTTGCATTGAAAGATGACACGCCGCTGTCAGAATGGCGAGGTAAGTATATCGATTAATCGCTCGTACTTAGTACTACTAATGCACAATTCAGTGACGACTCAATTTGCGGAATTGAGGCCTAGACTGTAAATACAGGGTAACAAAGGTAATTCAATGCTTAAAGCAGGCATAGGTTTTCAGTGCAGTTGCAGTCGTCATTTACTGTCAGAAAGCAACTTTCGTAGTGTAATCGAACCCTTTTTGAACGTCACCAAAAAACCTCTACCGGGATCTCCATGGTAGGTCATTTTCCAGCGGGTTCCCGAATCGAATAGCATAATTAGAATCTGTGACGGTCCGTCCCGGCGGAGGGCCGCGTCCCTACCGATAAATCAATTTAATCTAATTTAATTTAGCCCGCTTCCTTCGGCCTCCCGTCACGCAACCGTGGACGCAATGTTATTTCAAGCAATCACTTTCAGGAAGACACATAAATAACTACTCGTATTATGCTTTGAACATGCCAGACTATGGCTACTGTAGGCCGTATGCTCACCAAAGTCTTAGTTTGTTGTTAAGTTTTAGTATGTTAATCATTTTAGGTTACTTTGTTAGTGCAAAGTTAGTTATACTTAGTAAAAGGGATCATCGTACCTATTTTATAAACGATAACAATAAAACTACAATAGTACGAGAGTAATGTTATCAGAAGCATTATTGGCATTTTAGACGTAATTATAACTCATATACCTAACTGACTGATACCGGCAGATAGAAAATAATCTTAATTACATGTTAAGCTTTGCTTTTTACTGACAGTAAAAGCAAAATATATTGTTAAGGGTCATTCATGTATTTTTTCTTCAATAAACAAGTGAACGCAACGTGAATACATAATTTAATTGAACTAGCGAGTAGAGTAGTTCGCCTGGCCAGCCTCTATGGTACTATTATATATTCTGTGCTCTATGTTGAACCATATTTTATTATTTACTACCGCAATGAGCATACTGTGTAACCAATTAAGTTAGGTCAATATTGCTAATGTTGATAGCCTCTAAATCCATTAAAGTCTGTTTGTCGATTTGTCTGCAATTCAAATGAAGTTCAAAGCGTTCATAGCCACTTCGCAAAACATTACAACAGCTTTTATATGCGGTTTCTATACTTTATAGTCATACTTTTAATTGAAATTAATCTGAATCAATCACCTTCGAATTGCTGATAAATATTGTTTATTGCTAGCGAAATGGGTGCTTGCTTTGGACATGACCGTAAATGGTTACAATTTTATTTAATAAGCAACATGAAGCTGGCCACAGAAATAAGTAATGACGCCGTTAAGACTTTGAATACTTATTTAGGTAGTATCACATACTAACCTCGGCAGCATAGGTAATAACTAAACAGGTAGCTTAACATATCTGAATATTGAAAAAAATCCTTTTGTAAGTATCTTGATGGATACTCGGTACCAAACTGAATGTCTTCTAATTCAATTTGTTCTCTCTAAATTGAATTTGATGTCCAGGAGTTGGCGCATTCTTGTCCCACAATATGTATATCAACAATGGACCGGAATACCAACACCGTGATATGGAGCGTGTCCATTGTCAAAGTGGTCACGACTTTGTCAATCATGCCAAGAAAAGCTTGATAGGGGAGGGTGGGGTGATTACGGACAGTGGGTAATTGCGGACAGTACCTTGCCGGCTGACACAGTCCGCCCCGCGCCCCGCAACCTGTCCAGCGTGGCTCATTCCGCCATTTTTAGCGCCTGGCAGGACGTCAACACTGGAGGCCGCGCACCCGTTTCAAGTTAATAACGTTCGATCATTTTTAAGTACTTTCTTATAATATTTGTAGAATTTCAGTAACGTGTATACGAAACAATAACTGCTTTAAGTAAAAACTGTACTCGTTGCCCATTAAGATAATATTTAAGTTTAAATAGATAACATTAAAATCAAGAAGTTTAAAATCATAACCCATGTTTTTTTTGCTTTAAAACTTTTTAGAGCCAATGTGGTGATTGCGGACATTTCCTTGGGTTTAATACGGACGTCCGTATTTAGCCAAATGGGTTGGGGAAAAATCGGACACATAACTTATCATAGTTGTATTCCGTTTCAGATGCCTTGTGTATACAAAAAGAAAACGTAAAAAAATACACGCTTGAAACTTTAAAAATAGCTATCAAGAAGATTTAAGAAACGTTCATAAGATTTAGAAAATCCAAAGAAAAGTATAATTAAAAAAATAAAAGTATTATTAATTAATAAAGTATAAGAAAGTATACGTATACGCAAAGAACCAGAACAGAAGAAAAAGTCGCAAAATGGTGTCAAAAATCTTGGCAATTTTCATAATAACACAAATGAAAATCAATATTTTTGTATATTTTGTAGTGAAAAAAAAAATAATTCACCCCCCCTGAAGATGAGGTTATGTGTTTGGTATGCTAAAATTGGGCACACGATAATTGCACAAGTGGGAGTACAAGCCGTGGCTTAATTTGTTATTTTTGTAAGGCGAAGTAGACTGACCGCAATTGCCCCACCTACTGTCCGTATTTACCCGTTCCCTACAGGGGAAATACGGACACCAAGGGTTTTGTTTTTTTAAGAAAAAATATGTTTGTTGATTTGATTCTTATATTTTTATAACATGATTTTGTTAAGTATGAACCTAAGTTTAAAAGTTAGTAAAGACTGGCTGATTATCTTTGATACTGTATCTTGTATTGAAGGGTTTCCTTAAGTGTCCGCAATATCCCCACTCTCCCCTACTAATTCTTTCAGACATACTTACTTTGTTTGTGAACTAGGTAAAAGTGTATATACTAAAGTATTTAGCACCTGAGTTTTGTTACAGTGTTCACTGAGACCGAAAAAGTGTAATATTTAGTGTCCCTTTATAAAAAAAAATTGTAAAAACTTTTTTACTGTGCTTCAGTGGCAGGTTCATAAAGAAAATTGGTACAAAATAAAACATTTCATTGAGCCACCACTCTGCTAAAAAGCCGAACTTTCAGAAAGTTTCAGAATGAGTATACAAATACACAATGAAAGTGTGACACAAACGACTCGTGACGTCCAACGAACGCTCTCGATGGCCACACAGCGCGCGGCGTCACGATTCCAATGAGATCGGTGCCGCGATGACACCCTTGAAATGTTTTTAATGCCGTGATTTATAGAGCAAATTAAACATTTGACTTGCCGTGAATTCGACGCTGAGTGGATCAGTCACGCACGGACAGTAGCCCGCCACGCCGCTACCGGTATCTAAGTGAGTGTATTTTCTAATGTTCGACTTTCGAAAGAAAAAGAACGAAGCACTTTTTTACTAGTCAGTTCACCATAGACGCACAATCATTTAAAAGTGCCAACGGAAATTAACCACTTTCCTACGAGTATCAGTTCGATGAGGCCTACAAAGTACAAATAATCTGGCAATGGCTTACCTTTTGGTAGACGGTATTTTATTACCCATATCTCAAAAACTACTAGACCGATTTTGATGAAACTTACGCTATACCCTTAGTTAAAACCTGACTGAACTAAAAAAGGATCATCTCGCTATGACTTCTTGTTTTTGAGAAACACTGAGACAAACATACATTACACTGGGTGAGAAAGTTTTTAAACACTCAGTGTCATATTTATATTCTTAAAGATGAAATAAGAAACCAAAAATTGCGCACGGGCGGGATTCGAACCAGCTTCTGGCTTACCGGGCCAACTGCTCTTCCAATTGAGCTACCGTGCTGTCAGTCGACCGCGCGAAATTCTAGTCACTTAGTATACGTCATTGCGTGACGATAGCGCCATCTACCCGTCTTGCAACAGCGGGCCAAGTAGTTATTCTTTACAGAATAAATTCAACTTGGAAATGATGACGCTTCGCTATAACGTCACGCAATGACGTATACTAAGAGACCAAGAATTACGCGCGGTTCGGACCGAGAGCACGGTAGCTCAATTGGAAGAGCAGTTGGCCCGGTAAGCCAGAAAGATACTGGTTCGAATCCCGCCCATGCGCAATTTTTGGTTCCTTATTTCATCTTTAAGAATACACTACACTTTTCGCACACATTATTAAAATACTCAGATTTTATCCAACTCTAACGATATCAAATACATACGGGTCAAATTGATTTCTTCCTTTTTTTGAAGTCGGTTAAAATTACAAAAAGTCGTATCTCATACAGAGGTCCTTTTTTTACTCTAGTCTGGACTCCGAATGTGAATGTTAGTTAAAGGGTCATGCATGTCTAGATGTAGTCCGCTTATTACCGGCTATGGGGAGGAGGTCTATGTTCATCAAAAGATGTTCTGCTAAGAGGAACGGTCATGCAATCAGTCCTAAATAAATTATTAGTAAATAACCAAACTGAAAAAGTGACCGGGTATCATTTGCGCAGATGTAAGGTAATGAAATACTAACTTGCATATTTGTTATTGGGCATGCAATTAGTCTGAAACCCATTATACTTAAACAGTGCGCATTCAAGACAATAGCAAATAGAAGAAAGGTTATGGTCATGCATCAGTCGCATATAGCATAGCAGTAGCTAGGCTAAGACAAGAAGGTAAGTACTTTTCGATCGTCCTTATTACCTCGTTTATTTTATGATGTTGATGAGCCGAGTGATCATTTATAACTTATTAAACAGTTAAGTTAAGTTTAGCCTGCAAACATCCCACTGCTGGGCAAAGGCCTTATCTCAAATGTCAGGTAGTATGAGCCATACTCCACCACGCGAGCTCAGTGCGGATTGGCGGAGGGCAAGGCAAGCGACCAACCTTGCTGTCAGATTTTTTATCAAGCCGCCCATAGGGCCTCTGACTAGGCTTAACGACTAATACCAATCGATATTAGCCGGGACCAACGGTTTAACGTGCCTTCCGAAGCACGGAGATGCTCGTGATATAACGTCACTTATATGGTCGGAATGGTCACCCATCCAAACACCGACCGCGACGTAAGTTGCTTAACTTCGGTATCTACTACCAAAGCGCTGCCACCACTGCGCTACGAGCACCTCTATTTTACCTCTATATTAAACGGTACAGAAAAAAACCTTATGTGACAAAGAAGGCTAAGAACTTATTTGTTATGTAGACACCTTGTACCAGCCTTTTAATCAGCATGAAAGCACCAAGATAAATAGTTTACAGTCGAATCAGTATTACCATGAGGCTCCGAGTATGTACTTAGATCAATATCCGTGGTGCAGATGTTATTTTAGCAGCTAGGACGGAGTGTGAGTGTCATGGTAGATTTATATTTATTTATTATGACCATGCACGGGCCACGCAATCAGTCTTTACGTGCGACAAGGACTCGGTAGAAGCGGGTATCGGTCGCAGATGTCGCAGGGGCAGCCTGCAGTATTTGTTATGGGCGCGCACCGCAAGTGCCCATTGTGCGCGGTCACTCGCCAATAAAACGCGCTCGTTACGCCTCGCTGCCTCCGTGCCGTGCTCTATACAGGGTGATGTGACTAGTTTTACACCAAGACTTCAGTGGATTTCTGATTTTTACCGACTTCAATAAAAATGAGGTAATCAATTCGACCTGTATGTATGTGATATCGTCAGAATTGGATAAAATTTGAGTATGTTGGTCTACAAAGGCTTCCAAACACGTGTGCAAAATTTCGTGTATGTATGTTTGTATTTTTTATGTGATTACTTTCTACCTTGTTATGGTGGCATCTGCGGATTCTGCGGCAACTTGTGAAGATGTAAAATGTCTTTACGATTACCTTATAAATATAACTGGTAGATAACATACATAAACGTTACACATGGCATCATGTATATTAATACAATAAGGTTAATCAAGTTAGTTTTTTAGTAGTAAGTATAGGTACTTATATCTTTTTAGTACGAACTTACTTGTAAATTAATTGTGACTTTCCCACAGAGCTAGGTAGAGAACTAGTGCTGCGTAAATTAATTACTTATATTTGCCCCTCACAGTGTTATTTCATTTCTAATAAGGTTAAATAAGAAATTTAATAAAATGCGCACGGGCTGTATATTTTCTTATTAGAGCTCCGTAAGATGAATGCTAGGTAATTAATGAATATTAATTTATTAAGAACATGAAGCTTCATTACATGTCATTCATCAAACCTATTTGAAATAAACTGTGTTCTAACCACCGTGCCAGTCTGTTGAATTTTTGATTTTGTCTTTTCATCATTTTTTTCTGTAATCTACCTTCATGTAAGTTAGAGCTGTAGCTCTTGTAGGTAGAGTTGTCTCAATTACTCCTCTACTCCATGCTAACGTCTTGACTTCTTAGTACTTAGTACATACTATTATATCTTTTGCGGCACGATGCACTGCCCAGCTTTTTTTTTTAGATTTGAGAACGGGTTTCGTTGTCAATATCAGCACACCCTGTATTTCGACCGCTGTCATTGTTATCTATGCAAAGTGCACATCGGAGCTGGGCTCATCGCCGACATAATACTCAATTTAGCTGAAACCAGTTGCGTGCGCAGATTGGCTCCAACCACCGATGCTGTGTCACCATTCATTTGTTTTATTGTATTGACAAAAAACGGATGAAGCTAAACGATATTGAGGAAAAAAATACTATCAAACACGATATTGGAACTGCAAAAAGTAGGTACTTATGTGGGTACTGAACTGCCTCGGTGGCGCAGTGGTTAGAGGGTCGCATTTTAAAGCGACGGCTGCGCCAGAGGTCCCGGGTTCGATTCCCGGGTCGGGCCAAAAATATGAAACTGGGTTTTTCTGTACAGAAATTCTCAGAGAAGCCCGGAATTTGGAAGTAGGCGGTGTTTCACCCCCGTGCCTCGGAAAGCACGTAAAGCCGTTGGTCCTGCTCCTGATCTCTCTCCGGTCGTGTCAGATTCATGCGCGGATACACCGTTGTGGGCACTGTGGGCATGCCCACAACCCTAATCACAATTTACAAAGTGCTCGGGAGAAATTTTTAGTCATTTAACTAAATTAAGAAGCATCCTAAAAAAAAATCTCGTTCTTACTTTGCTCAGCCATTAATTCTTTGCTTGCTTTTATAAGCGTCGTGATTCGTGAACTAAATTTTAGCGCGCTCACTTCGCTCGCGCTTGAATCTTGATCATATTTTTCTTTTGATAAGAGTCAAATAACCAATTTGTAGCGCGCTCGCTTCGCTCAAGCTTTTAAGTTTTATTATATTCTTGGTTTAATGAGTGTCGAAATCCGATTTGTAGCGCGCTCGCTTCGCTCGCGCTATACATGAAAAACATGTTCTTTGTTTGATAAAAGCGTTTTAAATTTCACTTTTGTCTCATCGACGTATTTTGTTAAAATCCCTATCATTGAAAAACCATTGCGTGCCCACAACCTTTTTGGAGAGCTGGATCCGCGCCTGGTCAGATTGCCTGTCCCATCGGGTTATGAGAGTGGAAGGAATAGAGAGTGCACCTGTGTTTGCGCACACACTTGTGCACTATAATATGTCCCGCGCTCGGACGGCAGTCGGCTAGTCGTTGTGACTGACCACCGTAGTCGAAATCGGCTAGGGGGACTATTATGTGGGTACATTTTCATTTTCGTTTTCAGTGCTGCTTAGTGACAAATCGATAATTTTATTAATCGTTTCATTTATAAAGCAGTGTAAAATGGAATCGGGGGTAATAACGATTTTTATTTTGCGGTGTAAGAAATCTAATGGTAAAAACAATTCACGGGTAACCAAAAATTATGAAAACAAGGCATACCTACTAGGAATGGCTTGTAAAAATGCCTCATAACTCTTATTAACGATATACCTAAATGAACCCTGCTTGAAAAAGTTCATTTCCGACCACTGCTGACTTTTTTTACCACCCCCTGTAAAAGCAACCTAGTGACTAAAGGAAGACAAAATCATTCGAAAACAACATTGACCTTCCGATGTGTCACCCCCGATTCTCATAAATTAATTGGTGACATCAAAGGCAATTTTCCAGTGATAGCGACCCTAAAGGTGTTCGCGCCGCCCCAGGGTAAACGCCGTTCATTTCGTCCATTTCTCTATATTAATTACCAAAACGGCCCCTGATCCGTTGAACATAAATAACAAAAAATGACGCGCATCTAGCATCTACCCTGCTCGTCACGGGCGTTGCATCCACCTATTACATTAGGGCCCCTCGATGCTCGGAATTAAGGGAACCGATTTATCACATTTTAAAACGTAACATCGTATTTCAACTCGTGTAAATCCATATAAACGCTTGAACACCTGCCTTGTGTTTTGTTGAACGGTTTGTTAGTCTATTGTTCGCGATGGAAATTGAAAAAGCCTATCAATGCAATGGAATGGATTATTCCTTCTCAGTGTGTGAATTGAATTAGGATAGAAATAAGTGAATGGCCTATAAAAAGAGATAATGTTGCTAGGTAAGTACCTACCCAGGATTAGGTCTTCACAATGGGCTATTTTATTACTCCTCTATAAAGGCTTAAATTTCAACTTAAGATTTAATTATTAAATCAATCAATATTTTATTAGCAACATTAGATTTTGTCTGTAATAATAAGATAAGTAATTAATTATCCCATGTAATTTAACTAAGTAATTCAGTTTTGATATTATATTTTGTGGTTTTGCATTTCTTGTCCCTAGTTAGTCAAATTGCATTAATTTATGTAACTTCCTACTCGTATCTTACTTTTAAATAATAAACCTAATTAATATCCTCTTTTCATTAAATATTTTGTTTTACAACTCAGCATTTAAGTACTTTATTAATATTAAAAGAACAGTGAACACAGGTTTTTCTTTTAGAAATATTAAACTTCAACGTTCCGAGCAATAATCATAACAAACATATATCAATTTAGTTTTCCCAAACATCCCGCATCCAAGCCCTAAACGTAGTTCCCGTAAGCTCCGCGGCGCTGGCGTCGCTCTGAGGCGTGGTCGCCAGGCGGGGCCTGCTGCCCGCCCCGCGCGGGCTAACGAGACGCGTCTCTATGCGGTATCATTACCCGCGTGATTGATAAAGAGTTGTGCGCACTCGCCGCGTGTTAGTTTATACCTAACTGCTTCAAGTATATGTAATGATAATGAAACGAGTATGTTAAATAAGCCGGCAGATTTTTAAGGATTTTGGGTTTTTCAAATAAGCGTAAAAAAAAGTCTTCTTAACTATAGCTCCAGTCTCTATGCCGTTTATCATTACCGGCGCGATGCATTTATGGGTTGTGCGCACTCGACGCCTGATGGATATTATACATACAATGCCGGCTGATTTTAGAGAACTTTGGTCGTTTCTGAATGATCGTAAAGTGTAGACTACCCACATTTAGTCTCTATCATTACCGGCGTGATTGATATAGAGTTGTGCGAGCGAACTCTTCAACCAGCTTAATGCTTAAAGCTTATTGTGGGTAATGAAAGCTGTTTTTTGTTACTTTGTGCGATGAGCACGAACACTTGTAGGTAGGTACCTAAGTCATGGATGTTCATATATATTTATTTAAGTGAGTATTTATTTATGGCAGACGCCCTGCCTGTCACTATCGTTATCTGGTTTTCGTAGAACAAGGAAGAAAATTCCTTAGTTTGAAACCAAAGCAAGTGGTGGGTTGTCAGGCGCATATTTAAGTATTTTTTATGATTATTATTTCGAATGAACGTAAAGTACAGACTAGTTTCAGTCGGTCTCCATGCCGCTATCATGCGCGATTAACGGCGCAATCGCCGCCTGTTAGTTTATTTAAATACATAACTGTTTGTTGAAGAACTAAGACAATACAATGACGGCTGATTTGTATTTTTTTTAAGTTTCTGACTTAGCATAAATACTTAGGTATGTGTTGGTGATCTGAAGGTAGTTGCTATGGAAAAAAGCCACAGGGGAGCTAAGGGGAGGCCTAAGTTGAGCAGTGGACGCAGTGCGGTTGATAATTAGGTACGATTTAGGTAGGTACTGTACTTAAGCAGTCGCATATAAACAAGCAGCTATTTTCTAGGACAAAATTATCTTCCTTCTCGTTGCCTTCCTACCTTCGCGTATTTGCGGCATCTACTGTTGTACTACAGTAGGTAGTCATTCAGTAGTGCTATTGTAACACATCGTGTGCTTAATGTCAGCAGCATTGGAAGGTAACACGCTGCTGTAAGATACAACTGATGCACAACTCAGTGACGACTCAATTAGCGGAATTGAGGCCCTGCTAATTTGGTTACCTTAAATCAAGCAAAGACCGCAGGATCACACTGATTGCAGACCGCTCGCAACAGATCGCCGTGGAAACCCGTTGAGGAGGCCTATGTTCAGCATTGGATGTCCACTGGCTGATAATGATAAAGATAAACTTTTCCTGTCAGCTGTCAGGTTTGCAAATATTTGCGGTATTTTCAAATCACATTTTTTATTAATCTGAGAATGTGATTTCCCGCCCATTCGTGCTTCAGTTTTGATCACGTGAAGTTGATAACAAAGTCACAAAATAATATATCGACAGATTACTATGGAAGTAGCATCCCATATTCCGAGTCCATATGCTATAAAACGTCAGTTATCTTTGCAACGTAATTTATTTACCACTTGTGTTTTAACGGCTGCCTCATTTGTGTTTTAAAGATGGAAAATAATCATTTTAATTCCTTACTACTACAATTTACTACTTATGGGCTTGGACCAGTGGCTTGGACATTGTAGTAAAACCAGTAAAACGATCATACTTACATTATGGCAGAGCTCTTAAAATATTACTAGCGCCATCTATTGAGATGAACAATCATCGTAGAGCAACAGTCTCCAATTTACTTACACTTCAATATTTTTTTATGTAATTAACGGGATATAATAAAGATTTCTTAACAATATTATACATTTATTTAAAATGATCATAAAATAGTTGGTAAACAGTTGTATAATATCAAAAGACTGGATTTTATAAACAATATGGGCGAGACAGCTACGTAAACTTCTGTGTGCTATATTATTTATTAGGTGTGGTTCACAACTTCGATGTGAGCTCAGGGACCGCCTTGAACAGGTCAGCAACTAGACCATAGTCAGACACCTGGAAAAAAATATAGTATCATGTTAAGAAGCCTCCATCATCATTATTAAATTTCCTTATCATTATTAATACGCGAAAGTAGTAATAATGATACCACGAACAACATGACATCGAAATAGTGTGTTAATTAAATTATTAATGTTTTTTCTTGTATGTATGTTAGTCTGTAAGGTATATATTTATTGGACCTGTATTCTGTATTGTATCTTGTTGCCTGATATAAATAAATAAATTAAATTATCAACCAAAAAAAAAAAGATAAAAACCCGATTTAAAATACAGTAGCTAGATGGTATTTTCATGGTCTTCAAATCATCGTCGAATCTGTCTAAGCCAAATGAGATCTCGTCTAGATTTTAGAGCAAAATTCGAAAAAAAAGAATTTTCAAATAATGTATATCAAAGCAATTGCCTCTCTCTATAAAATAAAAATCTAAATGTGATACCTCAATGTATTGCAAAGTTGGCGTTGCTCTTCTAATCAGAATGAAAGAAATGGGTGATGATGTAATGGGTCTTTAATCTTTTCGTTTGTGTAATTTATTATAACATTTAAATATTTTAAAATATTGCGTAATTATATTTGTATCTCCATTACCGATTCTCTTAGACGAGACGCTGATTGCGCAATAATTCATCACGCTCGCTGTTTTCTAACTAAGTAATTAAATGTAAATATTGATAACATAATTAAGTGGACTTTATCTCGCCAGATAAGGCCTTGAACTTTTTAGCTGTTGATAAATGGTTTCTAACGGAGAATAGCGATAACAATCGCGCGTCTGAATTTTATATTTATGGTACTTGAGGGGAATAATTAATTAACTACTAATGTAATAAGAAACGAAATAGCGCCAAGAAGGTCACTTTCAGCACTTTTCATCTTAATGAGGTTTAAAATAGACGAGACATTAATCTTTTTTTCCTATAGCAGACGTGTGACGTTTTAAAAAGATATTAAACGCAAACATCTATTCAGCAATTTTTTGTCACAGAATACTATGCAATTAAAATTTTAAATGTTGTCACAATTCTATTACGAATATGCATTGCGTGTGTGGAATACGATACATAGCGTTAACTGGACGAGTCCAAGCACCAGTCCCTAGCTACTTTTAAAAAAGATGGTTTTCATCAGCAAAATAACATAAATTATATCGTTACCTGGAAGATGGGCGCCTCCGGGTCCTTGTTGATGGCGACGATGGTCTTGGAGTCCTTCATGCCGGCGAGATGCTGAATGGCTCCGCTGATGCCCACCGCGATGTATAGGTCCTGTAAGAAACGACAGCCGTTATCAAATATTAAATCAAAACTAAAATTACACTTTCTGCTGTCATTAGACAGAAAAAACCAGGTAGATGCACTCACTGACTATTAAGTCAGTGAGTGCATCTACCTGGTTTTTTCTCGTTTATTATTCACCTTATTAAAATACTTAAGTATAATAGAATTATGATTATTATTTAAACTACTGTTAACAGGCTGACTCACATTGCATTGTGGACAAACCTTCATGGTTTATTACAATGTATTTTTTAGTGTTTGTTTTAATTTTCTTGTTTATTTAATAATAAAGGAAAAAAAATATGTTCATGTATAAGATTTGGAGATAATTTAATTGTTTCCTTGTCAATTACATACCACTTACTTTTACTACCCTTGACAAATAGCCGATTACATTCGTGAGGCTAAAGCCGCGAATGATAACTGAAATTCTATGAACCTATCTTTATTTTCTCATCACAAACATACATTTACAGTTGGAAAACAAATGAGATATATAAAAGAAATGTTTGTGTGAGACTGGTGCCTATGCTAGGTATAAAATACCTGTGTTACAGGTCACCAGCCTCTCACCTCCTCGGACAGTTGTACAATTAATTATGTAGACAAATGATGGAAAAATTAAAAAATATATACTGTGTAACATTCTAACTTATTTAATAAATGTGTGTGTGTGTGTGTGTGTGTGTGTGTGTGTGTGTGTGTGTGTGTGTGTGTGTGTGTGTGTGTGTGTGTGTGTGTATGTGTGTGTGTGTGTGTGTGTGTGCGTGTTTGTGGGTATGGGTGCGAGCGTACGTGTGCGCGTGTTTGTGCATTTATCGTTATAATTATATATTTATAAGTAATTCAATGCATATCATGAGTTATTTCATCACTACAATGAAATCTTCAGTGCTCACATAATCAAGATTACACAGCCAGAGAGTTAATTTAGTTTTACACGAGTGCTTTGGTAGGTGGTATAAGCTCAGTATATTGTTCAGCTTATTGTACAGGTAGCTTCCTAAGAAGCAGAAGAATCTGTGGGCAAAAGCTGTGTTAAAAGACAGATTATAGCAAACCCTACCCCTCCTACGTCTGTTGATCGCTAATAGAGGGTCGTATGTGATCAGCGAGTGCTTGCGGAGCACTACCGAGACAATAAACAACTGACGTACTGTTAAAACCTTCCAGAAGTTGTATACCTCAGTAGTGGGATACAAGAGGGGGAGAAATGCAGCAATCTTCAGGATAGCTCGTTGGGCTCTTTCCAGTTTTAGTAGATGGGTTTTAGAAGCTCCACCCCAGGCTGAGATGCAATAGCACAAAATGGATTGACACAGGGATTGATAGACCATTCTAAGAATTTTTAGGTCAGCTACATGTCTCAGTGTCTTAAAGACATAAATTAATTTTCTGACTCTACTCGTCACCAGATCAAGATGCGCATAAAAGTTTAGATGAGAATCGACTATTACGCCCAAGTACTTAGTGGTGTCAGAATGAATCAACTGAGGACAGGAGCAGTGCGTTTTGGAGTAACATATGTTCGAGTGTGATATCAGTTTATGATCACTTGGCTGCCCTCGTCTATCAATAGAAAAAGTTAAATATTTAGTTTTTGATACATTTAACGCTAATTAATTTCTAGAAAGCCAGTCGGATACTTTATTCAGCCCTTCCTGAGCATATTGGTATGCTTCACACCAGTTACTAGCATGGAACAGCAAGGCAGTGTCATCTGCAAACGCTATCAGTTTCCCATTTCTTAGTTGAGTCTCACATAACTGGTTTATATAGACTAGAAATAGCGTGGGGCCTAGGACACTGCCCTGCGGCACACCATACGTAACAGGAAGTTCAGAACTTGTTATTTGTCCAATTTTTACGACTTGTGTACGGTTCTTTAAGTAACTAGAAAATAGTTGGTGAGCCACACCCCTAACACCTATTCTTTCCAACCTATCCAGAAGAATCGTAACAGAGACAGTGTCAAAGGCTTTGGCTAAATCAAGAAAAACACCTATAGTTTTATCTTTAGCGTCCAATCTCCTAGCGACAAAATCAGTCAATTCATGAACTGCGTCATCGGTCGACCTACCTGATCTGAAGCCATATTGACATGATGAGAGTAAATTGTTGCTGTTTAGGTAATCGACCAGATGCTTGTTCATTAGCTTTTCAAGTATTTTTGTCATAATTGGGAGAAGGGATATGGGCCTATAATTAATTTAATTTTATCTATAATCAATCATCTTTAAAACTTCATACCTCATTGCAGCACTGACATCAGTCTGTGTCCTGTGGTCCTCCTACCTAAGCTCTCGTCTTTAGAAGACGATTATATTGCGGCCACGAAGAAGTTAAGAGGTTACGAGTGTCTAAGTACTTACTTCGCGTAAGTAATAGCACTAGTTATATACATTATTTTGAACAGTGAGTTGTTATTACTACGTACAAAAAATCTATGCCAAAGAAAAAATGTGTTAACACAAACACGACGACAAGATTGTGACGAATTTCTTGAAATTTAAATTTCAAATATGAAAACGTTTGTATGAGTTGATGACAAGTGGCGTCATGAAGCACGAAATTTGATCGTGGTGTCAGTTCCTTACTAATAGTAGTTTAATGATTTTGGTACACTGGATGGCATAACTTAAACACGGCACAGACACGTTAACTGTACTGTGGAATGAGTAGCAGTACGCATTAGATCTACTCACGGGATTAACAATCTTGCCAGTCTGTCAGATCCGAGGGCCTGGTACACTGGATGGTATAACATAAACATCGCACAGACACATTATTAACCGTTCTGTGTAATGAGTAGAAGCGAAGTACGCATTAGGTCTACTCACGGGAGCAACGATCTTGCCAGTCTGTCCGATCTGCAGGTCGTTGGGCACGAAGCCGGCGTCGACGGCCGCGCGGGAGGCACCCACCGCCGCGTTCAGCTTGTCAGCTAGATCGTACAACAGCTTGAAGTTGTCGCCCGACTTTAGGCCACGACCTGTGTTTGAAAGAAGGCGCATAAACAATTGAGTATCATCATTGGGCCTCGTTCATCTTGACAGATGATTCAAACAGCGCCTACGCGAGAGGAGCATCGTCGCTCGTGGCTAAATAAACCGATCCTCGAACGACACTTTCGGCACGCGAACTGAGAGATATGTATTTAAAAAACATTCATAAACAATTGAGTACAACCTATATTAAAAAAAGTGTGTTATTTTATTAGCTAAAGAAGACAGAAAAGAACTGGTTGTGGTATGGATAAAAAAAATCTGATGCTAATTTCGCTAGATACTTGCAATAACTATATTAAAAAATAATGAATGGATCTTTTGTAGTTTCGCAGGTATGCAATGATAAAATATATTGTAAGAGACCAAAATCAACACACCCAAATACGCGCGAAAGAACGGAAGATGCATGTATATGAGTACAAGCAATTTCCACATGAATATTTTCATAAACACAAATAATATCTATGCAGGCTATTGAAAAGTAGACAAAGGATGCTTACCGCCTGACACAATATTTTTGGCACTGGTGAGTTCAGGTCTGTCAGACTTAGTGAGTTCCTGTGACACAAACTGTGTGAGATCAGTCTTGTAGTCACCCTCAGGCGCCTTCTCCACAGCAGCAGAACCACCTTCTAAGGGCTCTGGTGCAAATGCTGTTCCTCGGACAGTGATCACCTTGATTGCATCCTTGGCCTCCAAGGTCAGGATAGCATTTCCTAATTTGACAAAAATACATTTTTAAAAGTACCTTTTTAAAAGATTAAACAAAACTTGTAAAACTTTAGGACTATAAAAATACACATAAACCATACTTTTGGGCTTTGCCACAGTACCCTACTGCGGCAAAGCTGTACAACAAGAATATAAGTTGATCAACTTTATTTTATACTCAGTGATATATTGGGTCTTGGGTCTGGATATATTGGTATATAACCTACCTGCATAAATAGTCCTAATAAAAGTGTTAGCATCCTTCACTCCAATTATGTCAGTAATTGGTGAGACATCAAGCTTGGCGGCTACTCTTGGCAGAAGCGCTTTACCAAAGGCAGTTGCTGGGGCCAGGATGTGGGTATACTTGAACTGCTTTTGAGTTGCTAAGATCAGGGGGGTTAAAGACTCAGCTGTGAAACCTTTGAAGGCCTCATTTTCAGCTACAAGGACTTTGGACACTCCACCAGCCTTGGCAATTGACTCTGCAGCCTGCAAACATATTCCAAGATAGAAATTAAAGCTCAATGGATAATGTAGAGCCCATTAATAACAAACTCTCATAGTAAACCTACATAGACATGATTAGGTTTTTACTAGTATTTATTTTAGAGAATGAACCTCTTAATTAGTTGAGGAATTATGCATGCAACAGAAGCAGTGAGTGAGCAGCAGAAGCAGTTAATCTTAATTTTGGAGTGGTAAGTCAAGGTGACGCGTACTCACAGGGCCACATTTGGTACCAGCCACGAGCACAGAGATATCACCTCCAATCTTCTTGGCAGCGCTCAGAGTGTTCTGGGTTACGGCTGAAAGGGTCTCATTATTGTGTTCGGCTATTACCAAAGTGCTCTGTAGTCGTCGCAACTGAAATAATTGAAGATAAAATTAATAATATTAGTGCATCAGAATTATCTGCATTTTCTTACATTTTTACAAACTTTTTACCTGGCTAGTTAATAACAACTGCCTACTCGACTGAGAAAACATATTTTGTTTAATTATTTCACTTTCAACTGTTTTCTATTCACTTTAGAATCTTTTCAAAAAGGTTACAAAGTCCACTTCCCCATAGATATGACACTTCCCTTCGTTACGTGCACCACACAGACAACAAACCATAGATATAGTATATTAGTTATAGATTTGCCACCGAGCGACCGGGCGTAAGAGAAAGATATACATTGACGTCAAAATCTGGGGCTGCCATAGTCGCAAAAAAAATTACCCCAAATGTAGTTGAAAACATTGCAACTATTGAAAGTTATTTCATTAGATTCGCATTACGTAATGAGTGAATTTTTGGTGGGAGGGGGTGAATGACATTAAATCTCGTGTGAAATCGCGAAAATAAGTGATCCCAGCCGACCACTATTTTTGATAATCTTTATGAAGTTTTGGTAGTTTCGTCAAGCGGCGTTTTCAGTGAATAAGCTGGGGAAAACTCAGCGAATTGATATAAGATTGTGTGATTGCAATAAAAGGATAAGATAGATTAAAACAAGTAATTTCTTTAATGAAAACATATATTACAAGAATTGTTTGAAAAACAACAGTTTCATTCGCCCTGTCGTAAGTCACCTGATGGTCCATGGACAGATGAGAGCGAATGTTCTTTAGTAATGGTGATATGATAATGCTCCGCAGTGGAACACCCCCTCTGCAGCCCTACGACAGTAGTCCTGGGATCGGCAAACCACAGCAGAAGGAGGAGCTTCCCACCTATCTCACGTTTTTTTGGCAAATGCTTTTATTAGTAAAATCATAATGTTTAACAATAATGTTTATAAAGCATAATATTTCAAGTTTTAAATTCAAATTCAAATTCAAAATCTTTATTTCAATTTAGGTCATGAAATGACACTTATGGATTTTTTTATTTTTTGTATATAAGGACTTGATGTAATCGTAATATCGTTTACGGTCATCCTTTTGATATATCCAGGTGTTGACGGTTGTTTACAACCATAGTCCTTCAAATTTCTCGAGTTTAAAATGTCAAATAACAATGAGTTGATTTTTCGAATATACTCTATAGTCGGTTCAGAGTTTTAATATGTGTACGGGGTAAAAAATATTTAGTCGATCTCGGCAGTCAACATCCATGGACGCACCATCTTTGAGACCGACTTGGTATACTGGGACATTCTGTAATAAAACATAACTGTAAATTCCAAGTATCATACAAAATATTTATTTTATTATTATTTACTGTTAACTTACATGTACGAACAACGTTGGGGTAGAGAACTTTTCTATGTAAGTTAATACTTGTGTTTTTTGAAAACAATGTTGTTCAAAATTTTTCGAACAAAGACGCGTTTACTTGTGTGGTATCCAATTGTTTTTCCCAGTTCCATCTATCCATTTTTTACACGTTCCATCGTCCGTCGGGAATCTAAAAATATCAAAGTGCTTTGAAATTCCCCGATATTTAAGGTAAATTTTAGGGATATATTTTCTAGTTGTAGGCAACCCGAAATCGAATTATAAACCGACTGTTTTAATGAACATGAATGTTAACCGGTCACGGATCCAAGGAACGCCTAGAGTCGCGTAATTTTTATACCGGCGTTCGGTCAAGGACCATCGCGACTGCCGAGAGTCGCGCCGACCCCGTACTTTAATTTCTTACTACCATCCGATACGTAGTTTTTAAGTATGGCAATGTTTGGTTTATAGACAACATAGATGCATTTGTCAGTAGTGCCAATAAACAGAATCAAAATAAATGCCATCTTTGAGTGACATTTAGACTTTGAAAAGTTGAGAAATTTTCGCGGGTTGCTATATTGTGTCCGGAGATTTCATTGAAAAATAAGTGTTTTTTTATCAAGGTAAGTACTTTATCTAATTATAAATCTTCTTCTGAATGTGTTTATATTTCGTTCTAACGTATAAACTTATGAATTTTGTCGTAACTTTTATAAATTTCAAACAACAATGTTGCTCGATTTTCTGATCTTTTTTGAACTGGTAATTATACGAATTTGCCACTAACCATAATATTAGCATCGTAAATGATTTTACCATGGATATTATACACAACTATGGTGTTTTATTACATAAATTACAATTATTTACATCACGAAAAAGTTTAGTACCGAAACGGCTTTTGCGTGGTATTATCTGTCATTGAATTTAATGCTTTATATGTATGACGATAGAGCTCACTGTCACTTGAATGTACATAATGTCAGTTTCTTACGATAGAGATGTACCATCAATTTCGTCATGTCGATATGATATCGAGTTTGAATGTGAATTCTTTACAAATAAAGTATAAAAAAATGTATTGTTTAAATAAATGTTATAGTTTGCTTTTCTGATGTTTTTTCGCAACAAGTTTTTTCAATAATTATGAAATAATACTACCGTAAAAACCTATAATAGTTATCACTCATTTTATTTTTATCTTTTAGAATGAATAATAATAATACGTGGCGTGTGTCGTCGGGCGCTGTGCCGGATCGGTTTTATGAAGAGCTTTTTATGGAGGACGCCGACATCACCGAGGTACTTTCTTATAATATTTATAATAAATTCTTATAATAAATAAATTACATGAATTGAATATACTTATTTCCTTTTTTGATTTATGAAGTGCTTGTTTTTCAAACAGTGTGAGGAAGATAATTATGGCGAAGAAGAAGAAGAAGAAGAGGACCAAGTCGAGGACTGCAGATCCCCATCTCCACCTCCATACTCGCCGCTTACGTCACCAAGGCGTGACAATGAAGAGCAAGCTGAACCGTAAGTTTTTAGGCAATAATTAAAGTTTACCATGCCTTGCTGTTATTGTTCAGAATCTGTTACTTACTCGTTAATAAATAAATGATAATTCCTTTGTTTTCAGAATGTTTATTGGTTCCATTGAATCTCGAGACCGGTCACGATCTCCACATAGGAGCATGGTTGCTGAACCGTAAGTATATATATTTAAAGTTTTTATTAGGTTTATGTTGTAGTTAACTTGTGTGTGTTCACACATGGAAAATATTGAAGCTTATTTACTTAATTATACGTATTTGTCGGCCCTTTTGAAGCGAAATTAGCTTGTAAAAAACATACAAAATAACTAATAATCTTGTTTTTATTTTCAGTGAGGGCATCGTGGTCGCAATTTTTAATGAAGACGGCGAGGAGATTTCTGACGGAGTATTCATGGTCCCAGACGGCCATGAACTTTTTGAAAGGCCAGTAATGGAAAGCAATGTGAGTGGAGTGAGTGGGAGACAGAGTGTGAGGGAGAGTGTGAGGGAGTGTTTATCTGGAAGAGGGAGGAGAGTCAGTCGCTCACGGGGAGGAAGACGAGGTAGGAGTGGTCGTGGGCGTGGGCGTCCGACTAGGGGTCGCAGGGGTGAGAATTGGAGCGTAGGTGAACCGTTACAGTTCATCTACACTACTGACGCCGATGTTCCCCCTGAACTAGCAAGTATGGTGAGGGATGTAATGAGATCACGTCAGGAGAGGAATGCTAGGACTGTGCGTGCAGCGGAAGGGCAGAATGAGGAAAGTGATGAGGAATTTCAGGATGCAAGGGGTACTTCGCTTCTGGGCGAACAGCACCAGAACTTTGAATGGATTCCTATGGAATCTTTTGAAGGTAAGGAAGAGGCGTTTCAACCTCAACAAACTGGTGCTGTTCGTCACTTTGAGTCGGCCTATCAATCATTCCGAGCGTACTGGGATGATACCGTACTGGACATAATAGTTCAACAAACAAATTTGTACGCAACAAAAATTAATTCGACTCTTTTTCAATCGGAATGGTATCCGACCAATGTTCATGAAATCCTATGTTTGTTTGCATTTTGGATGATGCTCGGGATCATTCGGATGCCAACCATAAAATCTTGTTTCTCGACAGATCCGATCCTCAAAACTGAGGTCTTCAGGCGCATATTTTCCCAAAGGAGGTATGTTAGCTTATGTAGGGCGCTGCATTTTGTAAATGCCGATCCTGCTGTAGATGCCGTTCCAGTTACAGACCCAGCGGCAAATGAAGACAGGTTGCTAAGAATAAGGCCTATTTTGGACCATTTGAATGCCAAATTTAAAGAAAATTATGTCCTGAAGAAGGACATCTGCATTGACGAAAGCCTCACCTTATGGAAGGGGAGACTAAACATCAGGCAGTACATAAAAACGAAGACGGCGAGGTTCGGGATCAAAACTTTCGAGCTCTGTGAAAGTGCTACCGGCTACTTGTGGTCTTTTCTCGTATATACTGGCAAGCAGAGCTCAATGGATTCCTTGAACCCGCACATCCTGAAAAGTACGTCGGTGGTTTTGAAACTGATTAACCCCTTACTCAACAAAGGTTACAGGTTATTCATGGATAACTGGTATAATTCACCAGGCTTAGCGCGATTCCTAAAAATGAACAAAACCGATTGCGTCGGCACATTACGGCCGAATCGAAAAGATGTGCCTGTTTTAGTGACACAAGCTCCTCTCAAGCAGGGACAGTACATGGCAAGACACTCTGGGGACGTGTGTGTGTTGGCTTGGCAAGACAAAAAAAGAATAACAATGCTTTCGACCTGCCACGGAGCACACACTGCACTACCGTTTGTACTTTCCAAGCCACCCACATATCCCGAGCAGTTCAAACCGCAAATGGTCCTCGACTATAACATGTCGATGGGCGGGGTCGATATGAAGGACCAAATGCTGGAACCGTATTTGCTTGAGAGGAAACGCTGTGCCAAATGGTACCTTAAATTATTTAAAAGGTTATTAAATGTGTCGATACTTAACGCTCGCGTACTTCTACAATCTTCATCTGACTCCCCACAACATCACCTCGCATTCAGACTACAATTAGTAGATGCCATTCTTGCTAATCATTTATCGCACTGCCCAACTAAACGACATTCATCGACTAGCCATTATACTCGTCCAAGCCACATCATTGCCCACGCACATTGGCCCGTTCACATGGAGCAGTCCGCATTCGATTTATCCCAGAACAAGCTGAACCGCAGGAGGTGTGTTGAGTGTCTCAAAAATGGAATAAAATCACAAAGAACTGCTTACATGTGCGAAGCCTGCAATGTGCCATTGTGTGTGGTCAATTGCTTTAAAACACACCACTCTTCTTAGTCATATTATTTTAAATATTTACAAGACAAGCATTTGACTGGCGAATTGTACCAGCTATCCATGAATAATCAAAGGGGCAGCGTAGGGGCTTCATCGACAAAGTGGACAGACGATCTTGTAAAGATTGCAGGATCATACACGTTGCAGACTACTTGTCACCAGTCACTCTAGAAAACCCTAGGGAAGGCCTATGTTCAGCAGTGGATGTCTTTTATCTAATAATGACAAACCATTTTTCAGGTATTTTTAAAGAGGTATTGATAATAGTGACTAAGTTTCATTTCAGCATTAGCCCACAATTGCCTCGAAGCCGTCTGGGTCTGTCCTCTGGTAAGGCCAATCTATAGGATCGTGTATATAGTGATGCTAGTGAGTCTATATGCAGAAATATATTGATTGAACCAAATAAAATGAGTTTGCTCTTTGTTTCTAAACAATATTTCAATTCTTTGTCGCATTGCCCACAGTCATTTCTGCTTAGCCCAAAGGTATGACTGGTAGGGAATGCCATATGGCGTTAAGTTCACCTTTTGTACAGTTTTTGGTTGTGCAATAAAGTATAAATAAAAAAATAAGAATTACTAATGTCCTGAAGCTGTCTGTGTCTGTCGTTTGGTAGGGTCTTTGTTGGATCGTGTATAAACTTAGTGTGTCTATATTCAGTAATATATAATTTAGCTATATGAAATGGGTTTGTTCTTGCTCATAGACTAGACCAAAAGCGCCTTAACAGGTACGACGATGAAGCGGAATAACCCAGAACAAATTAAAAGGTTTTAAGAATGGTGATTGTGAATGTGGTAGTAAGTGCTCAAATATAATGCAGGTACTTATTGTGAAGAAATGCAGACACAGCCCTTTTTATTTTGTATACATTTCTTTATTTTTTTATAATTTGTAATATGTCCCATATTTTCTTTGTAAATAAAATATTCCTATTTTTTATAAATATTGATTTTATTTCCTCTGACAACATGTATCTTTTTTTTAGAAAGCAAGTTAATCATCTAAAGTCATTATTTGATTAACAAGTAAAATATTAAAGAAACCATTTATTCATAAACCTTAAAATTCTACTATCCACTTTTCATTTTACGCAATTCATCCAAAAATCAAATTTTCTTTATCGATAAATTGCGTGAAGGCCATGGTGACATCTCTATTTTTAGGTATCATGTTACGACTTTCAAAGGGTCGTTTCAAATTGTATTTATTATTGTTTTTTCTATTACACTGTCGACAAGTTCTCTTTTACATGATAAATTCGACTTTCTATGACATTCTTGAAAAAGTAACATAACAATATACGTAATAGAATAGCTCCCAGCTGAGTTCAAAGAAAATGAAACTAAAAGAAAAAGAAAGCATATTTTTATTGTTAGTAACAATTTGATTTGCAAACCAATCAAAAGAAAAAGTATTCATAGTAATATTACATTTTACAGAAGAAGCTAAGCGGTCTACTTAAGTTTTTATAACATTTTTTGTCGAGTGGGTCGCGTTTTCTCTTGTTTACGTTATCGGCGGCCATTACTTAGGCACTTGACATTTGACATATTCTGATCTGACGCATCCTTGACCGGTTAAGCTGGCTTCTATCGTAGATTTATGCTACGCAATTTGACCGGTTTGCTTGTCAAATGTTTCGAGGTTACTTCAGAAATAATTTTCAAATATTTCCAATTTTATCAAGTTTTTATACGATGTAACTAATGCCAAAACTTAGTAACTTGACTCCTGTGTAATTTGAAAAAGAAATTTAGGCTCAAAATACAAAAATCAGTGTACTTACGCATAAAATGTAACACCCACTTCTTTTCTTTGGCTATTGCTTTTGCAGCCAAGTATTGAACATCCAACTGTTTTTTAAGTTTTTTACAAACACTATGCACCCGTTGACATGTAAATTACATGGTATAATTCTTTTAATTAATTCACAAAATCATAAAATTGTTTGGCACTCTTGAAAACTGTCATATTTGTTTTGCTTACTTGAAGTGTGCCTATAACCCGACCATGAAAAAATGCTCGGTCGGTGATAGAGACAAAATATTGCATCTTATCTATTTCCTCTTGTAGGAATCGCAATAAGACTATCTTTTTCTATCAAAGCGTGTCAGCCCCTTGCAACAAACAACAAACAGCCAGCATATATTTCTGACAGCTGTCAACAAGAACAACCATCAAACAAACAATAGGGTGCGTTCCACTTGCGTGCACGACAACAGCCACGTCCACTGGACGCATTACAATAACTAATTTTAAATTCTGTGTTGTGTATTTTAGAAAATTGTGAGAATACAGATTCCATGACATATAATTACATATCAAATAATATTTTAAGCGAGTAATGGAGGGAGACGAGAGACATTTTTCAATCAGTAAAAGTCCAGGGCTACACGAATTGCCATATAAAATAAGTGTTTTGCTACTCTTGCAAGCTTCTCTACTTCGGCAACCGCCAACCACACTCGAATTCCTTGTATACAAGTAAATCCTTTTTTATTATATACAAGTTTTACGTCCTTGGATTCATTTTGTTCATGTTCATTATTTACACCTTACACTAAAACTAACATTAAACTAGCCTAGCCTAACCTAATGCATTAAAATGCGATGCTGGTTCGCATTACAATGCTCAACAAGGGAGTTGGGAGCAGCGATCCGAATCAGAGAACGCGCATTCCGGGATCAGAACGCGCTTAACTTTATTTCTCACTTTGTCTTCATTGATTTCTTCCATAGCACACATTATTATGTTGATTCCAGCACAAAACCACAGTAATTTACTCGAAAAAACTGGAAAAAACCAACAAATAAAATGAAGAACCATCTTTCTCTTCAACCAAGTCCATCTTTCTCTTCTCGTTTCCCGCGCTAAACTCAAATCGCTCACAAATCCTTTTGACTGACTGACACTTGCTTGACGACTGACTGACATTCAACTAGTATCTGTCATATCTATGATTCAAACGATAAAATAGTTAGATAGAATGGCTGACGTAAGCTCAAAAGTACGCCGAAAAATGGATCTGTCATCGCCTTTTTTTAGCAATCTGTCACATTTTAATGTCAGTCATATTTTTTCTCTTTTTTGTGTCTAACCAGCTTAGCAGTTGTTATTACTGAACGGACAGATTTTTGGGTTTTCTTCGATTAACTATAGAGAATGAGTGAAAGTCAATTGTAATTATTCCATAGACAAATTACTTCGCAAGTGTATCATTTGCCTTATTTGATTATGGCCGTTTTATTTTATTTTACGCCACTTTGACTTATGTGAAATTGTCAGTTTTACACGTTTTGTCAAAAATACATTGCTGGAGAAAACATAAAATTTTCATGAAAAGAGACAATTTATAAGGCAGAAATGTCAATCTGGTTTTAGCACCACCACCAAAAGCATATAAGTATAGCTTTAAATTGGAGACTGAAATGATTTTGTTAAGATTCTCCTCCATAATCAGGTAGTATGGTTCTATTTGGGCACTTTCATATTAGGTCGCAACAGGACATGGACTGGGGCGCGAAAGTGCGCGCTTTCATACTAAGAAGAGCAGCGTGAGCACGTGATTGTCATGGCGGCAACCGCGTGCAATGTAATAGATAGTACTTAACTGATTAAAAGCTACCCATACGTGGTGAGTGGTGAACTGTTGATTGACTGCTATAACATTGTCAACCGGGTGATCACAATCAGTCGGCGTTAAAATATTGCCACCCACCCTAAACAAAGAATATTGCGTAGTTGTGTTGTATGTAGGATGCAGGTAGTTAGTTAGTTATAATAAGGCCATGATTTTGGGTGAAGTGGTTCGCGCTCCAGGCTACGTGCCCTGCGCAGCTGCAGTCGCAGGTTTGAATCCCGCAAATATTTGATATGATGTGAGATAAGCATATGAGCGTTTGTTTGTACCCAAGTTATGTACATGGGTGATGTATTTTTTTGTCTAGAGAGCAAAGTTCTTACTTCGAATCCAGACATTTCGTAGGTGTACCTAAAACGCTACGAGAATACACTACTGCCTGGCGTATGTAAATAAATATTCTAATAAC
Source organism: Pyrausta aurata (assembly GCA_963584085.1). NCBI lineage: Eukaryota > Metazoa > Arthropoda > Insecta > Lepidoptera > Crambidae > Pyrausta > Pyrausta aurata. The sequence continues at coordinate 11,600,204 of OY757252.1, read as the reverse complement.
ATTAATAATATTATCCTTACGACATAAAATTATCCTTATAACGTCATATTATTCTTAATATGACGATTTCCCACCTTAACAATAAGATCTGTTAGAAAAAAAAACAAATATGAATGTATTTTACAGATACAACCGGGAGATAACACTCGGGCTGTTTTAAAAGGAATATTTTCGCTACAAAGAAATGTCAAGATTGTTTACAATATTCGACTTGTAGAAGAAAAACGGTATTTTTATATCCATACAAGTGAGATACATTTATTTCTTTTGCACTGGGCGCCTTGGGGTTTCTAGTCCAGACCTCCTTTAGTGACAATGGTAATTTATTAATTATTTAAGAAGAAAAACTTCTACAAATTAAAAGGGACCAAGAAGTAGGTATATGTTTGAATGACATAAAATTTGAAATTGTACGACATAGTCATGTGTAAAAATTTGAAATTGTACGACAAAGTCATGCTAAAATTTGAAATTGTACGCCATAGTCAAACGCCATAGTGAATGTTTACTGTTTTTGTCCTCATTAAAATAATATCAATTATTAATTACTTAGCCGTCAATCTAAGGTGGTTATTTTTAAGAAAACGGCCGAGTGTGAGTGTAATCACTTATAGAGGTAGAGGGATCCGAGCAACCTATAAACGAAGTTATTATTAAAAGGTTTTTGGTAAATCATAAGTATTATAATATATGCTTTAATGTAAAATAATGGGCTCATGAAAACTTATTTGAATATCTCTTCAGTTTCGGATCAGTGTATTACTGTGTAATTGTAAATATGTTTTGTATGGAGCTAAACTGAGTTAACAGTTGTAAATATATAATATAATCACTAAAAATCAAAGAATGACATATACCTTTTGCTACATGTGTGTAAATTTTATTTAATTTGTAAGTAAATTTAAATATATAGCTAAGTAAGGTCTCTGCGTGTCAGATTTGTGTCCCTGCGTATGTTTTATACTTATTATAGCTATCCTGGGCCGGCAAATAATCAGCTGTCATGTAATTTGTATACCATTTAATATTATGGCTATATTTGCTTGAAAAAGTGTCTGCATGATGTATTTCTATCCTAGCGATTTATATTAGGTTCCAATGAGGACTTTACATTGTTTTTTTATTTTACCATAGATTACTTATTATCTATCACTCAAATTAAATGATCTTGATGAAACCAACGCAAAAATCTATTATTTTTTGCTTCATCATAACATCTGCCTTGCATGTTTTTTTAAATTTTGATAGGAAAGATAATTATCATATCGACTAATATGTATCGATAAGAAAGTATCGATATTGACAAATCGATTTTAAATGTATCGATTAAGAGGTTTATAGAACGATTCCGTAGAATGTGTAAGTAACATCATTATTAATTGTTCACTCATTCTAGAAAATAATCTTTTTTTTGAGTCGTACTATGTCATTTTTGATGTTAGTGACAGTAAATTTGAATCTGACACCTGTGATCTTAGTCCGTCATCTTAAAAAAATTACATCATCTTGGGATAGAATAATGAGCGAGCAGTTGGTGCAGCAAAGCAAGCAAAAGTTGTCGTTTTGTCGATCTCGTTTTTTGATAGCCGAACAAAAATTACTTCTTTAAATCTTCATTATTTAGTTGACTGGTGCTTCGACAGGTTAAAGACATTATCTCACCAAACATGGCCTTACCTATTGTTTCTATTACAAGAAGAGAAACTTTTAGTTCATGTCATAGATTGCACAGGTAGTTTTTCTATTCTGTAACTTTTTATCTGTCCACAATTTTATTTATCTTACTAATTAATTTCCAACTAAGTCAGACGCATTTAGTTCAGGTTTTTTATCTAATTGGCTCTTTTTGCTCTAATGTTTTGAAAATACTACTTGTTTCAATACAAATATTCTATTTTTTACAGTCCATTCTTGAGTGATGAAGAGAATAAAAAAATGTATGGAAAATGTAATAACCCCAATGGACATGGACACAACTATGTTGGTAAGTTATTATTGAATGAAATAACTACATCTCAGAACTACACACACATCCTTCTTCCTACTAATATCAATAATGCAAAAGTTTGTGAAGATGAATGGACTTTGATAAAATGTAATTATTTTTGAGTGGTTATTTACCTAGGTGAAACTGCAGAGAACCACTTGTATTTAATCGTTTTTAGTTTTAGGTAGTGATTTGATATTTTTATTACAGTTCTGGTGACAGTGAAGGGCCCAGTTGACCCTCAAACTGGTATGGTGATGAATGTTCACGATCTCAAGACATACATGCATACTGCCATCATGAATCCTTTGGATCATAAAAACCTGGACCAGGATGTTCCTTATTTTAAAGCTGTGGTAAGTAAAATAACTATGTCTTGCAACCACACATAGTAATATGATTACCATATTTTACAACTCAGTATCACATTTTGTAATTTGAACTCATTATTGTGCAACTAATGAGTATTTGTGGTGTCATTGAACTCTTCTAGGTAACTTGATAATAGCCGAGCAATATAATGAGAACATGCATTAACTCGTCAAGTATGTGTAAACGAGACACAATAAAAATTCCATTGTTATGCGACTCTCGGCATTCGTTTGATACCTGACTGATTACATTATTATTATATTATTTCCCAGGTAAGCACTACAGAAAATCTGGCCATATTTATATGGGATCAACTGCAGAAAGTAATGGAGAAACCCCAGTTACTACATGAAGTAAAAATATTGGAGACTGAAAAGAATCATGTTGTTTACAGAGGTGGTTCTACTTACCCTAAAAAGAAATATGATAGTTCTAATCTACATTCTAACCACAATGTATCCTCTGACTCAGACTGATTAACATAAAATCATGTAATATGTTTGTAATGCCAACAATCTCGAATTTATTTAGAATTGAAATTATTCTGTACATCTTATCTTGTTATTGTTTCTATTGATAGATTTTAAGCAATGTGTATTCCATATATTTTATTATAAATAAAGCATTCCAAATCGTTATAATTTTCGATACATATTCAAATGCCATCAATTACATCACTTTAAAAAATATTGCTAAATTATCTTAGAGTTCAACAGATAAGAATAAATTGTTTAACACTTAACATTACAAATTCATTATCATGCTCTGACAATGTCAAGGTAATGAATTAGTGTTAATTATACAAATCACAATGTCATATAATCAACACTCTTTCTTATAATTTTACTAACTATGAGAACCTACTTTTTTTCTTAGCCATTGTAATTGTTAATAATTGTGTGAAAGAATCGCGTGGTAATAAATCAAATGCCATGCTAGAGGAAGGTCACTTCATTCACGACTTAAAAAACAAATATATTTAAAAACCAGTTTATTTTATTGTACACTGAACAAAAATTCTATGATATAAAATAAATCAATTTATGTCATGACTAACAGAATTTGTGAGTCCTCATACACAAAACAAATGTAATGTAATTATAGATAAACAGATCAAAATGTGTCTTGTTAGTTGTTTGTTACACATCATGCCTATGGTGTTTTAAATTAATTCATGGATATGTTACTTCTATCTTTCAATTAAGTGATTAAGGAACGTTTCATTCTTAAATAATCAGTTAATTTAAAAATCAATACTGTTCTTTTGTATCAAAATAAATGTCACTCTTCTAACAGCTTTTAGTTGAGCAAATATAATAACGTTCTCTATCTAGAAATACTTAACATCACCAATGAAATCTTGCTTTGATAGTGTAGTTGGTAGGTGCTCCACAAAGTGGCCTTTAGCTTCAGAATATTGTTATCAAGTGTATCATCCATCATAATCATAATTATGTCACTAATATTATTTACACACATAAATCTGCACAATTAAATAAAATTTTTGTGCTTCCCTTTTTTTTCATAAATATTTTTAATACAATTGGAACACAATATAATCATAATAATGATTTAATTTACATACATCATATGCTATTAAAACTTAATCATACAAAAACGAAAACTGCAAATTGAATACATAAAATATTGAATATTAAAAGCATTTGAGTAGCAATAGATTTGATAAAGAAATTTCATAAATATACTTAACCACCACACTCAAAGTATTATAATGCTGAAATATATTATTTTAAAATATTTACTTATTTGATATAAAAATATAAATAAATCAAATAATTTATAAAACATAAATAAAAGCTCTACAAAATGGATACTATACACTACATCACAGATCGGCACTAGATAATCTAATATAAATCCAATTACTCTTATAACTTTTAGATTAAAATCACAATACAATTTGAATAAATAAATAGATGGTGCATCAACAATGTTAGTATCCTATCCTATGGCATCTATACACATATTATTTTCTTTAGTTGCACAAAATTTACACAGATCTTATGTCTAATATTTTAATGCGTGCCAAAAACATCTTTGTACTTTAAAGGATGCAGACACACATTTACTGTTAATCTTTGGCACACATACCTGTCTGTAAACAAAACTGAGGTATTGAAACAAATCAAGGTACCCTCTGATAGGTGATTGATATCAAGTTAGTCTTTTTCAAAAAAAATTACGAAAAATTTCATACTATTATAGTCACCACACAGACTGCAAAAACAAGTTTCGAAATTACAAACACGTCGTTGTATCAGGCCAGAATACAAACATTTTTCAAACTTACTGTGCCATAACCCAATACCCTTGGTATCGCAATGATAATGTTATGCTGAAGGTCATCACTCTCTGGCTTCCTAATATTCACACTTAGAAAATTAATATCACATACACAAAATCCAATCTCTCAGTAATTAATTTCGTCAAACTATGGTACCAAACAAGTATTATTCCTCGTTAGATCGCCAGGCTACTGTCTTTTTTACATGGATGTTTGAACGTGATGTATGGCATGCCTAATTCGAAGTCATTTCTGGGCCAGTATTTGAGCTGCGGCTTTTGTTCTGGTCTCTCGTCTAGGACGTTGAAATAGGCGAAGAGGACTAGAACCGTGTAGCTCGCGATGAAGCTGAGGATGTGCCAAACGCCGTGCATGTAGGGGAAGTTGATCGAGAGCCAGGCGTCGCAGAAAAGGCGGTCCATGATCCAACAGAACACTGCGAGACAGATGACCGCGACGGAGCGCAGTCCCAGCCGATACACCCGAGGACATTTTACTCTGGAATTTGAAGAACATGATAAAAACGTAATGTACTATCCACAATATCGCTGCCTTATCAGTATAAGGACCAAAATCGACTGCACCTGGTGTCGTCTTTTGTTTGAAATGACGTGTGTGCATGCGATTTTCGTATGAAATGAGTACGCGACGGGTGGTCGCGACCGTAGTAATAAATAAATCAGCATTATTTAATTTTTCATGTAATGTTTGAGGTCAAAGAGTTTAGCTAGTCGAATAAGAAACATTAACGAGCAAAACTTGTTTGTGATAGATCTCTTACACCTAACACATTTCTTATGAATGATCGTCAACAATCATCATAAGGCGGTCAATCGCAATTGAGATTGGTCATCGGCACGGGACATTGTTTGTAGTGCTCAAGTGTGTGCGCAATGCACAAGGACACTCTCTTTTCCCTCACTCTCATTATTCCGAAGATGGCAGATCCGACATGACCGGTGAGAGATCAGGCGCAGAACCAACGGCTTAACGCGATTCTCGAGGCATGGGGTTTCATCACCACCAACTTCCTAACTCCGAGCTGTTGCCAAATATTTTCAAGACAGAAAAACCCAGAAACTAATTTCGGCCTGACCCGGGAATCGAACCCAGGACCTCAACCAGTGAACTAACCACTACACTAACGTGGCAGTCTAGATAGTTTCTGCTTCGCCTGATGGTGTACTGGTGGAGAATGTCTAGTCTAATATCTTAGTCTGATGTTCTTACTTTTTTTCTTTGTGCAGTAAATTATAAATAAATGCAATAGTACCTTTTCAACTCTATTGAAAGGAAGCCAATAGTAGGCAATGCGAGGGTCATCAACGCAAACGCGTTGGCGGCGGGGTGCATCACGAGAAATCCGGTTGACACCACGGAGAATAAGCTGGAATAGAACGCTAGCACCCTCCTGTAACAAACATACTTTTTGAAAAAACCGGCCAAGTGAGAGTCGAACTCGCGCACGAAGGGTTCCGTACTATTAACTAAGTAAACAATTGATATCGAGCAAAACAGGGCAAAAATCGCATTTGGTGCAATGGATGGGAGCCCATAGATAGACCAAGCGCGATTTTACGCCACCCTTAAATATTTTTCTTGTTTTGTTTTAAGTATTTGTTGTTATAGCGGCAACAGAAACGACTGTCATAGGCGCTTACAACTTTCTAATTAAGCGCTTGCGAAGCTATTTCAAACATGTTTTTTATTTTTATTTCTGTGTATTGATATTGTTTGTTGTTGTGTTTTTGTTCCTTTCATTCATTTTATGTTTTTCTTGTTTGTGTTTCTTCTATACCCACAAGGCACCCTCTGAAAATCAGTGTCGTGCATGCATCTTGCTGCCACGATTAATGCTGAGAGGGTGCCTTTTTGACTAATTCTCGTTGTGTTTATTGTATATGTGTTTACGAGTCAGTGTATTGTATATGTGTTTGTGAGTCGAATAAATATATTTTCTTTCTTTAGAAATACCTAGGTACATACACAATATACAACTGTCTACACTGGCTAGCTATAGCAGTTCTCGAGATTCAGCCTGGTGGCGGACAGCGAAGTCTTAGTAATAGGGTCCCGTTTTTACGCTTTGAGTACGGAATCTTAAAAAACAAGCACGATCGACGACGACGACGACGATAACGATAGTGTAACTATTAAATATACACACAATACCTACAACTACAATATCTTGAAAATATTGTTTTTGTACGTTTAAAATTATTATTTGTCGAGGACAACACAAACAAACATGCGTTAATATTCTGGTACGCATGCACTGAATGTACTGGCTACTGGCTGTGGTTATCAACAATTTAACAGAATCCTTACTAGGTCAAATTATCAAAACAGACCTTTAAATAAAATACAGAGAGTAAAAAACAACCTTTACAGCACATGCTACTAAGACCCAGTTGCGTGATCGATAACTAATGGTTAAATGTCGTTACTAGTGGTTGAATATATACGAATGCGCGAGTTTTGAGAAAAAATACTTAACTAAAGTTAGAATGGCAATTTTAATGACCAAAGGTAGTATTCAACTGCTTTATTGACGACATTTACCCATTAGTTGAGTTAACTATCGATGACTCAACTGGGCCTTAGAGAAACATTTCGTAAATTAATTTTAAAAATAAGACAATACAGTCAGACCATAACAGTTAACAGCAATAATTAGCAAATCGCTTCCTCTCGTGAGAGTTAACATAGCATGGCTAAATGGAATATCAGGTCAGGCAACAGAACAATTATCGACTCATCTTTAGCATAACAAACAATCAAGGTTGGTCAAACAATGGACAAGAGCTGATGAGGTGTTATTGTTACATACATGTATCATGATGTGTATATGATGGCTTTGTACGAGGCGAGGATATTGTTTGTTATGTAATTATTACCAAAATTATATTAATGAATTAATTCAGCTTATTAGCGCGAAAATGGAATACTGGTGCTGGGTAGCAGCAAAATCAGTGGGTACTGGCAGAAGGCTGAAGGTATAGTATATCAGGAAAGGCTTTTGACTGGGCATTAAGAGTCTAAATAACTTAAACTGTGGTGTGGAAGGCAAGAGGAAAACCACCACACTATCTTCCCTAATTTTGAGTTTTGAAAAGAACTCCACCGACAAGAGCCTAGCTCTTAAATTTGATCAGTACGCGTATCAGTATACACAGTATGTGTAGCTGCTATTAATTATTTTTTGTTTGTGAGTATATTTTTAATAAACAAAGCATACAATTTTAACTGAGGCAAAATAAAGTTTATTTTTTTACTCACCTATTACCCCCAACAAACTTGGGGAAGTATCTTCTAGGGAAAAACATTGCAAATCCTGCCATGAACACCCAGAGTATTGCAAGTTCGTCCAGCAATTGCCCTGGAAATATCAGAGTTCAAAAATGTTAACTGTATGAACAGAATTGTGATTGTTGACAGGTGGTACAATATTCAGAAATAAATTAGCAAGTAGGTTTTAAAAAATACAATTATTTAACTTTAATATTGCAGCCTTTGCCCAGCAGTGGGATGTTACAGGCTAAACTTTACTTTTCTATTACTTCAGCTACCTGTCAGCCAAATCCAGCTGACAAGATTGTTGATAAAAAACAATGTTAGGGCTAAAATTTGGATATATATTATTAAAACAATTTACTGATTCAGCCTTGATGCAATATTAACTATTACAAAACCAGTCATATAAGGACTGCTTGAAATTATATTTCATCATATTAATATTGCATGTGTGTGGTTTGTAGCAATCTTTCAAAATACTTAATGTTACCCAATTTGTGTCTCAATTTAGAAAGTTATTGTTCCCAAGACTCCATACTTCAATCTGTGTTTACTGAGTTTATCATTAGTTTTTAAGTTCCTTACTTTAGGTAAAGCTTATAAGAATCTTATTAGTTAAACTTACCCACAAGGCTTAAAGTAGCATGGAAATATGCAGAACTAAGTCCAACAACCATCAAGAGTACCCAAAGCACATTGATACCAGGATTCACAAACTTGGAATACTCTTGAAATAGATGAATCAGAACCGGCGGGAGGAGAAAGAACAAAACATTGCTGACCTGTCGAGGAAAAAGCATTTATTAAACAAGAACACCACAACACAAAGGAGATTTTTTAAAGCAGAAATTACACTTACTGTATTGACGAATTCCGCAATTACAGGAGAGATGGAATAGTTCGATTCACACCAATCTACAGGAGAACTTCCACGTTCCAAGTGAGACCACATTGTTGTGATTTCCTTTGTTTGCTAAGAAGCACTGTTTTAGAGTAGGTCAAGCTTTGAGAGAAACAAACGAAAAATAAATAATACAAATCAATAGTTTTGTAAAATCATTTAAGAAAATCTGCAATACTTAGTTCTATTGTAAAATGGTAATTTTATTTTATTTGTTTACATACTCGTGCGTGTGCCGTGTCGTCGTGCGGGACAAAAACAAATGCGTCAATCAAACAAACACACACGAGACGACACTTTAGACATACTCTTACTAATCTGTGCGACACTTTTTTTTTTTTTTTTTTTTTTTATATTGGCTCGCGCGATTTGCGCATTACCAGTGTCGAGGTAAAAGAGAGGAAACGGGAATTTAGGGAAAAAAGATCGGGTTACGGAATTTGGATAATAATTAATAGATCAGGGAAGTATGATAAAAATTAAATATGTAGAATAATATTATACTTTTTTTTCATTCTAATAATATTTATTTCATTCTAATAATGATTAAGTCTAATAATATATAAGTATGATTTAGTTTATATTTTAATATTATTAATATATATAAAAATACAAATGAATTTATAAATTATGAGATCATTACAATACAGAAGCGCAACAATGCTAGTAGGAAGAGGAACTTTGTAGGAAATAAGGTTATCAAGGAATGAGGAATGGTCATACAATGGACAGGAAAAGAAAATGTGATTAAGATCACCCTCGTCCAATCCACACTCACATACTGAAGTATTCATAATATGAAGTCTGGCCAAGTGCACTGGCGTGCACACATGACCTAACCTCATGCGGACGATTATTGAAGTAAATCTTTTACCAAACTTAGCTTTATAATACCAAGGCTTGCAAGGAATTTGTGGTTGAACAAGAGCATATAGTCGGCCTTTGTGTTGGCTAGATGACTGCCACCACCTGGACCAAGTATCATATAGGTAAGTTTTAGGTAAAGCAAGCAAATCATGGCAAAAAACTTTATAAGGATACATATCACCACAATGTACTGCCTCGTTCGCAAGGCGATCGGCTATTTCGTTACCGGCTATTCCACAGTGGCTGGGTAACCAAACAAATTGAATCGAGTAACCATCCAGTGCACATTCAAAGGCAATTTTTCTAATATCAAAAATTACAGAATAAAAAGTTTTATGATGAAAAGGGAATTTATCTAAAGCCTGAAGGGCGCTCTTAGAGTCTGAAAAAATTACTGCTTTTTTTAATTTATAAATACGAATGTACTCTAATGCTTTAAATAGGCCGTAACACTCTCCGGTAAATACAGAAGATTCAGGAGGAAGTTTTATTTTTTGAACCACTTTATATTGAGCGTGATAGACCCCAACACCAACACAATCAGAAGGGGAATGTTTAGATGCATCAGAAAAGACATAATGATAATCATCAAACATTGTATCTGTGATAAATCTGAAACTACAAGATATATTAAGGTCTAGTTTGTCAAGCAAATTATAGTGAATTGATGGGGTAAAAGTTAAAGATTCATAAGGGATAGAAAAAATGGGAAAGTTAGAACGATGCGTAGGAGAAGAGAGAGACAAGAACTTCTGATAGCTTATTATTAGGCATGGCAAAGGTTTATGAGCCCAATAATTATCTTGTATCATATCATTAAGTGAATGAAGCTTTTGTATGAGAGGGTGATTTTGCAACTGAATTACTCTGAATAAGAATCTATCAGACAAATACTGTCTTCTTAGACATAAAGGAGGATCACGTGTTTCAACCTGAAGGGCGTTTATAGGACTTGATCTCATGGCCCCAGTTATTAAGCGCAGGGCCTTGTGTTGCACAAGATCCAACTTCTTAAAAGCTGCAACGTTAGCAGGTTCTAGCAAAAATGTACCATAGTCCAATACGCTTCTGATTAATGCATTGTAGATCAACTGCATTGATCGCGGGTGGGCGCCCCACCAGACGCCTGATAGGCATCTTAGTAGATTTAATAGTTTTTCACACTTGAGCGATACAAAGTTGCAGTGCGGAACGCCTGATAATTTAGAATCTAATATTACCCCCAAGAATTTGTATTCATTGACAATAGGAATGATATTACCATCATAGTGTAATTGGAAAGGTGGGAAAACGCGTTGACGAGAGAAAATGACCACAGCACTTTTAGCTACCGAAAGATTCATACCATTATTATCCATCCAATTCTTTAGGAGATCCAGGCTCGATGAGAGTATTGATTGGGCCATCGCAAAGGATTTACATGAATAATATAAAAGTAAGTCATCTGCATATTGAAGGATCTTAACGTTTCTATTTAATGACGATTCTAGATCAAATGTATATATATTATACAGCAGTGGACTTAACACTGAGCCCTGAGGAAGGCCTTTCCATACAGAACGTTTCACTTCAGAAACAACAATGCAACGATCTGAAAGGATACGTAAAATGAAATTGCTAAGTAAGCGGGGAACTCTCAAGGCTTCCAATTTAATTTGTAAAACTGATAAATTAACGTTATCGTATGCAGAATTTATATCTAAGAATATAGCTATAACAGACTCATTAATAGTGAAGGAGCGACGAATATCTGTAACAAATAAACTAATACTGTCCAGTGTGCACCTACCTTTTCTGAACCCGAATTGACTATCTGCTAAAAGGTCATTGCTTTCCACATACCACTCCAAACGGTTTTTCACTAAATGTTCAGCTAGCTTAAGTAATACAGATGATAACGCTATTGGGCGGTATGCAGAAGAGTCAGATGGGGACTTACCTGGTTTTAAAACTGGTAACACTATCTGAGACTTCCAAGATGGAGAAATGTCACCTGTCAACATAATGTCATTGATAATGGCCAAATAATAACAAAGAGCACTATCGCTTAGACTGCCTAAAAATGCGTATGAAATACCATCGGCACCAGGAGCCGAGTCTTTAGTCCTATGAATAACACCTTTAAGTTCGTTAAGTGAAAAAGGGGAGTTTAATCCATGCAAATCCTCTGAAGATAATGGAAATGGGGTTAGGTTCTCAGCAACCCAGGCAGGGGCTAAGTTATCTAAAAACTCATCTGTTAAGGAATCAGGGATTGTGTTGAAAGAAGATTCAGACATAGCCGATCTAAATCTTTTTATATTTCTCCATACTAAGGTAGACGGAGTGTCTGGTGAAATAGAATCACAGAACTTTCTCCACCCATCAAACTTCTTCTGTTTGAAAAGTTTACGTGTTTCCGCGGTAATTAAGGAAAGTGCTTCAAAGTTATCATTATTCATGTCACCTTTGTACTTTTTTTCGGCCTCTTTACGTTTTTTTATTGCTAAGGAACAGTCATTATCCCACCAGGGTGGAGAAGGAATTTTATTAAGAGATTTTTTTTGGGGAAAAATTTCATTTGCTGCATCTATTAAAATCTTACTAAATGTGTCTGCACATATCTTATGATTAAAAGAGTCTAAAGCTGGAAGAGATGATAATCTACTTTCAACACTATCTCTGTATTTAGTCCAAATATCATTACTTTTGTTAGGAATGTTGTATCTTAATCGTGAAGGATGATTTGATTTAACAGATCTACTAAAAGGGAAAGATATGAGTATCGGGAAGTGGTCACTACCGAATGTGGATACTAAAGGTTCCCAGGATAGTGAAGATGCTAGGTTAGGTGTACAAATTGAAAGGTCTACTGCACTAATGTTTTGGCCTGGTAGTGTACGTCGTGTGGGAGTTCCTGTATTTAGTAGGCAAACATTAGGATCATTAATAGAGCAACCCCAAGACTGATGGTGAGCATTAAAATCTCCTAAAACTAGAAAAGGTCTAGGGAGGGAAGAAAGTATATAATTTATGACATCAGAAATTTGTGAAGATGGATGGGGAACATACAATGAAACTATACATATATTATTTACACTTACAGCTACAATGGAAATATTTACATTATAGGCAGGGAGTGGAACTATAGAAAAGGGCACTGAGCTTTTTATTAACAGTGCAGTACCACTATACCCATCAGGTCTGTCATCTCTGACAGATGTGTAACCATGCAACTTAAAATGTTGCATTGGCATGAGCCATGTCTCTGACAGGGCAAAGACAAATGGCTCATATTTGTTCAACAAGTAAATTATCTCACTTTTCTTACTGATCACGCTGCAACAGTTCCACTGTAGCAGCTTAGCTTGTGCCATCGCCATCTTGAATGACTCTCATACACTTTTCAATAATATAGGCAGCGTGGGACGGTGAATTTGAATTTGATTGGGAAACTATATTAATTAATGCCATAATTAATTCTGGCAAAGAACACTGGGAATCTTGTTGTTTATCTACAAAGTTTAGTGCGCACCCATTAGCTGGGGAAGGAATCATATTTTCTCTAATGATGGCCTCATGGCCTTCTTTGTCATAGCCTTTGTTAGTCCTAGGAGGAGTACGAGGTTTTAAAAATACTGTTTTTTTGTAGGAACTAGACGGTGACTTTTCTAAAACAACTTGTTTATCTGATTTAGAAACTAATATGTCGGCGTACGATTTAGATGCAGGAGGGTGGATTTTTGAAGCCTCAGCATATGACATGGACTTTGTAGCCATAGAAGTTTTAATATTTTTTTGCCGAAGAAATTCATTGCATGATTTACTTGTAGCATAATGATACCCTGAACATAAGCAGCAGGAAGCCTTAATCTCATCAGTTTGACAAGTCTCTCCTGAATGTTCTTGGCCGCACTTAAAGCAGCGGGGCTTGGACCGGCACTGCAACTTTGTATGGCCAAATCTGCAGCAATTATAGCATTGGATTGTAGGGAATATGTACAACTCTACAGGTAGGGCATTATAACACATAAATATATGCTTAGGTAATACTTGGCCATCAAATGTTAAGACTATTGACTGTGATGGTTTCCAAATTGGGGCTCCATTGACAAAAGTTTTGTAGTTAAGACGCCTAACTTTTATGATTTTACCACAATCATCAGGGACTGTTATATTTTCAACTATTTCTTCAGGTGACCAATCTGCAGGAATACCTCTTACTAAACCCATCCTAGTGACATTAAAGGAAGGAATAAATGCCTTGTAGTTATGAGTCACCAAGCTATTGTGAGTGAGGAATAAATTGGCATGATTGGAGTTTGAAAACGATATTGAGATCTTGTTTCGGCCTATTTGTTTAACACTGCCATTAACAATGCACTGGAATGAGTTTTGTTTAAGGAATTTTCCGAATGTGAGTGAATGCATAGTAGCACCTTCATTAGGATCACATTAGGATCCTTTTCTATTTTCTGCACATGAACTACATAAGGAGCACTGTCAGATTCATTATAAAGATGACGCGCAATCGGTGTGGGATTGGAACGAGGCAAATCTGAATCAGCCATGTCAACTTGTTGAGATTGTTGAGAGGGTACCGAAGTATTTTCAGAATTTACATCAGCAGCACTAGCGTCTATTTGTCTTCGCTCAACTTTTTCCTGATGTTTCCTACTTTTCTTATTACGAGTACGTTTACGTGGCGGGCCAGAACCCGATGTGGAGTAATTTGAATGTTCTGGTTCTGTTTCTGATTCGTGAGAAGTCACGGTAACGAAATTAGCCGCCGGAGGAACATCAAGCTCCTCCGGAGGATCCGGGTCAGGAGGGTCGTTCATGACGAAATTAAATTGTGCAAACTTACCAGAAAATCTGCACTAATTCACTACAAATACAAAATATATACACAAATAAACGAACTAACAAGAAAAATATATACAATACTGATCTATTTCAATGAGCAAACTAATTTTTAAAACTCTAAACCAAAAAAGGCGCCCGTCGCGTCCGCGTTTCCCGCTCTTTTTCCCAAAAAACTGTGCGACACTTACTGACCGATGACAGATACATATAGATTGGAAAGCTCTTTTAGCGTTTAGTTAGGTTAGTAGGACCCTTATAAAGTTTGGGGCAGCAACCGGTGATGTCGCTAGCATCGTTTTATTTTTCTTTTATGCGTAATGAAGACAGATGATTCAGGCGGCAATTTTATCGTCTGGTGTATCTTACACTGGTTATGGTAAACTTCCACACCAAAATGGCCATTAGTTGAATGCATTGAAGCGTCACAGTATAAATGATGCCAGTCACCCCAATGATTATCTACACTTTGCTTTTATCTAGCGCCATATAAATCTACAAAAAAAATAGGACAACGATTGAATACAATTTCCTGTCCCCAACAATTGTTGTGTTTGGCAGAAAATAGCGGTTTCGAGCACTTATAAGCAAACTGACGACCGCTTAACTAAATGGCATATTGTGTCATAGAACTGGCAGTTAGTTAAATAAGTAAGCGCTCGCAATCGCTATTTCAAGATCAAGAAGGAAGATGACGTTTGCCTTCCATGGGTACTAACCTTTAAACCTACCAACCTCTTCCTAAAACTTGAAAAAAAAAACTGTGACAAGGAACTTCTTTTCGTTGGCTATTGATTGCGTCATCGTTATTTTCACGCGTTACGCACCCTAGCGGGGCAGTTTTCTATGTTTTAGTTTTGTTGGTGACCTAGATTGCGGATTTTCAACACAGATGGCGCTATGATCTAGAAAGACCTGTGCAAGAGATTGACCCCACACATTTTATTTCGTTTTCTGTAAAAACCCCGCTATTTATACTTATATTACTTTATATTATTTTAAAAGGCGAAGAAACGAACCCATAAAATTAGTTTTGGTCGTCGTGACGCATGGATTTTTACTTTTTGGGGCAAGCAATGTATGGCGGGTCGTCCGTGTCCTTTGGCCTCGTTATGAACAGGGATGTTCATATTATCATATTGAACTAAAACTGATGGTGGACTACGGATTTTGCTAAAAGGTACATACAAGACAACAGAACTTTCGTCAAAGTTTCGTCAAGTCTGTCTGTCTGTCTGTCCGTCCGTATGTCACAGTCACTTTATTCTGAAACTATTAGCATCACACCGCTAAAACTTGGTAGGTAGGTTCCTCTTACCGCTTTCCGAAACAGGTACAAAAAATTTGAAAAAATTATATTATAGGGGGGGCTCCCATACATGAAACAGAAACCAATTTTTTTTTTACTCAAACCTCAAAGACTCAAACCTATACGTGTGGGGTGTCTATGGATAGGTCTTTTAAAATGACATTGGGGTTCCTAAAACCATTTTTTCTTAAAGTCTAACGTTTGAGATATAGACGCTTCCAAAGTGGTAAAATGGGCTTCCCCCCCCCATCTAACTTTTGAACTAAGGAAGAGAAAAATTTGAAAAAAATATGAAATGTAGATCTCAACATAAAATTTCAAAGAAAATTGGTTTGAGCGAAATCGAACTAGCGGTTTTTGTCTTTCATACAAGCAATATGAAAAACAAAGTTATATTTGCGGTCAACAAAATATTGTGGTATTTTGGCTAAATGGAAGTAAGAATCCCTAATTCATTCAGTTAAAGTTGGCACGGAACCCTCAGTGCGCGAGTCCGACTCGCACTTGGCCGGTTTTTTTAGCAATAGTAAGAACAATTCTTTATTGCAGCATTGCATATTGCAAAAACTAAGGCTGAATTTTTAAATTAGTACTTAAATTATTTCTCTTCTATTTAATATAAAGCTCTCATACGGCTGGATGGATCGTTTTGTATAGGGAACTTAGTATGTATGCATCACACATAACACCTGACGATCATATCTATGTAATGTTGATGTTTTTGATCAGCGCATTATCATAATGCATAGATAAAAAAAAAGTACCAGACAACGATTATGACGGTGCCCCCCCCCCATAAATACTTAAATACATATAACATCCATTACTTAGTTACAAATTTTCGTGCTGATCCATCACACAAACATTTGCCCCTTGCGGGATTCGAACCCGTGACGGCCGGCGTAATAGTCAGGGAGCGCTAACCAATACCACAGAATTATAATAGTACTACACCAAACGCGTCGTACAATAGGATTCGCGATTACTAGTTCTATGTCTTTAGTCCATGGCATGGTCATGTAGACTGTAATAATTTCATTAGGGTTCCTTCAACTTAGTAAAGATGAAGACCTAAAGAGGCAGGTAAACAGTACCGAGCGAGACCGACCTGACCGACAGACTAGTGGTGTGCCGAGTTGGCTATTTTATGGAATTGAAATTATAGTGATTCTTCCGACTCAAGTCCTGATTTGAATCTTGTTTAAACAATATTCTAGTGATAGTCGGTACTTATTTGAATTTTTGTATCGAATTTCCTTAATGTCAACCCGTTCAATTTTTAAGTTTCGATATTGGTTGTATTTTTTAGGGTAACTATGATTTAAACATAGGTCGGGCTGAGACAAATCAGACTTTATTTCAGCAATCAGAAATAATGTCTGATTCGCGCTTATGATGAATTTAATTGAACTAATGAAAATATTTTAATAATAACTAAAATTTACGCGTTTCTCTCATCATCTGTACATTTCGTAACAAAAAAAAAAAGTATATAACGTAAGGGGGTGTAAGGGGACAGCCTTCCATCTTCGTGTCCCAAGCCATCCTCACCTGCACGCGGTGCACCCTGCCAATCAGCAAACGAGGCTCTGGCCACCGAACCGATGGCGGTATATCCATCTAAGAGGCCGAGCCTAAATACCCAGGCCGGCGGCGGGCAGCAGCGCCGTCGGTGCGAGGCTCGGTCCTGCGCTCACCAACCCGCCTGCCCAGCGTGGTGAGTATGGGCAAGTTCCCCCAATGTTAAATACAACGCAAACACGGCCCCCAGTGCCCGGCAGCTCCACGGTTCCGGGTCACGGCAGCGGCCTAGATCTCGATGGGGCGGGGGGTGCGAAGAATCCCCGGGCGAGGGACTACGGCTGCCACAACTTGACCTTGGCGACGTACAATGGACGCAGTCTACGGCTGGATGAAAGCCTACACCAGCTAGAAGTAGAACTGGGAAACATAAGGTGGCACGTCTTGGGACTGTCTGAAGTCCGAAGACAAGGGGAGGACACGACAACCCTAGAGTCCGGCCACCTGTTCTACTTCCGAGAGGGCGACCAGCAGTCACAGGGTGGCGTGGGCTTCCTTGTCAACAAGGTTCTCCGTGACAACGTGTTGGAAGTGTCCAGTGTGTCGACCCGGGTAGCGTACCTTGTTCTGAAACTGACCGAAAGGTATTCCCTCAAGGTTGTACAGGTTTATGCGCCGACATCGTCACATCTGGATACAGAGGTTGAGGCTCTATATGAAGATATCGCTAAGGCCATAAATGACACCGCCAAGACCTACTTCACCGTTGTCATGGGAGACTTCAATGCCAAAGTGGGAGTGCGAGAATGCGACGAACTGCGTATCGGGCCACACGGAATTGGATTAAGGAACCGTAGGGGGCAAATGCTAATCAACTTCCTGGATATGCAGGGGCTATTCTGTATGAACACATTCTTCGAGAAAAAACCCCATAGGAAGTGGACCTGGCAAAGCCCCGACGGTAAGACGAAGAACGAGATCGACTTCATCTTGACAGACAAGAAGCATATATTTAGGGATGTCGCTGTGGTCAATAGGTTTAATACCGGCAGTGACCACCGACTGGTAAGAGGCACCCTAAATATCGACTTTAAAGCTGAGAGAAGTCGTATGGTGAGATCCGTTCTTCGCCCAACACTGATCCAGACCGTAAATGGCTCTGAAGCGTTCCAGTTGGAACTACGCAATCGCTTCGCCGCACTGGAAACCACTGCAGATGTTGACAAGGACCTCGAAGGTGTGACCAGGGTGCTTCGCGAAGTAGGAGTCAGGCATTTCAAGAGCAAGCGAGGTGGCCAAAAGTCTAAACTTTCGGCGGAGACTCTGGGACTGATGCAGATTCGACGTGAGATGCCGGAGAGAGCATCGTCGGATATCCAACGTCTCAACAGAAAAATCCGCAAGTTGGTGAGACGTGACCTCCGAAACTACAACACGCAGCTCATAAAGAACGCGATTGAGCAAAATCGGGGGTCAAAAGTCTTTGCTAAAAGACTGGGTAGGAGCCACCTGACGAAGCTCAAAAACTCGGAAGGCAAAATCGTCACATCGGTTCCGGAGATACTCGCTGAGGTTGAAAACTTCTACCGACAGCTCTATGCCTCGCATGCTCCAAAGCCCCGCCTGATGCAAATGACCCTAGAGCCGCACTAACGCGCCACCTTACCGACGATCTCCCAGAAGTGGACGAAGACGAAATCGAGGGGGCTCTCAACCAGCTCCAAAATGGGAAAGCTCCCGGCGAAGACGGAATTACTACCGAGCTTCTCAAAGCAGGAGGAACTCCGATCCTGAGAATGCTAAAGGAGCTCTTCAATTCCGTCATAGCCAATGGGACTACCCCGAGGGCGTGGAGCGAGAGCGTGGTGGCTTTGTTTTTCAAGAAAGGAGACAAAAACCTCCTGAAAAACTACAGACCTATCGCGCTCTTAAGCCACATCTATAAACTGTTCTCGAGAGTCCTCACTAACCGTCTCGCCGCAAGATTTGACGCCTTCCAGCCACCGGAACAGGCTGGGTTTCGAAAAGGCTTTAGCACCGTGGACCACATCCACACAGTGAGGCAGATTATGCAGAAGTCGCAGGAGTATAATCAGCCCCTGTGCTTAGCATTTGTGGACTACGAAAAAGCCTTCGACTCCGTAGAAACCTGGGCTGTTCTGGAATCCTTGCAGCGATGCCAAGTCGATTGGCGATATGTGGAGGTACTGAGAAGCTTATACAAAGCAGCGTCGATGTCCGTCCAAGTACAGAATCATAAGACGAAACCCATCCAATTGCTTAGAGGGGTGAGACAGGGAGATGTCATCTCTCCGAAACTGTTCTCCAATGCACTAGAGGATGTCTTCAAAACTTTAGACTGGAACGGACTGGGCATCAACGTTAATGGCGTGTATCTCAGCCATCTTCGCTTTGCCGACGACATAGTACTGATGGCAGAATCGCTTCAGGATTTGCAGAAAATGCTGCACAGCCTTAATGCTGCTTCAATGTCGGTCGGTCTCCGGATGAATTTGGACAAGACCAAGGTCATGTTCAACGACTTTATCATTCCGGAGCCGATCTTGATCAATGGTGAAGCGCTCGAAGTTGTTCAAGAATATGTCTACCTCGGGCAGACATTGCAGCTAGGTAGAGACAACTTCGAACGTGAAATCACAAGAAGAGTGCAGCTGGGCTGGGCAGCATTTGGGAAGCTGCGTCATATCTTCTCGTCGTCACTACCACAATGCCTAAAGCGTAGGGTATTTAATCAGTGCGTTCTACCTGTCATGACATACGGAGCCGAAACGTGGAATATGACGGTCAGGCTGGCCCACCGACTTCATGTCGCTCAGCGAGCTATGGAAAGGTCTATGCTTGGTGTCTCACTGCGGGATAGAATCCGCAACGAAATCATCCGGCAGAGGACTAAAGTTGTGGATATTATCCAGAAGTGTAGCAAGCTGAAGTGGCAGTGGGCTGGCCATATCTGTCGCAGAACCGATGAACGTTGGAGTATACGGGTCCTTGAATGGAGACCACGTCTCGGCAAACGTAGTGTTGGACGCCCCCCTGCCAGATGGACCGATGACCTAAAAAAGGTCGCTGGTAGTGACTGGATGAGGAAAGCAGGGGATCGTGCACTTTGGCGTGCCCTTGGGGAGGCCTACGTCCAGCAGTGGACTGCAACAGGCTGATTGATGATATAACGTAAAAATAATACTTCTACAAATATTATGGCACTGAAATAAAATCAAACTCTTTTGGTCTTCCTTAAAAGAGTCCTCGAGTAAAAGTATTTTTAGGTGCCGGATATCCTCTAAAATAGTTTTATTTGCTTACCGGTTTTATTTGGTCCCGTTTGAGCCTTATAAAACTTTTGTAATTAACTTTAATAACCTTTATACCACTCTTACTTGAAAAGTCTTCTTCAAACATAATATTTCTTTAAATATTTAAACGGCGGAATTAGTATACGATTTGCCTGCGACAGTGAACAGGGGCCCTATTTTTGAATCATTCGCTTCAAGATGGCGAGTGATTATCGTTCGACGTAGTGTCAAAAGTCATAGAAAAAAAAAATAGTTTTCGAACGAAAATCACTCGCCATATCCAAGCGAATGATTCAAAAATAGGGGCCCAGGTAGACAATGTTTTTTTAATTTGTTGGATTCGTCTTTGCCGCCCCGAACCGAAATAGGAAATAGCGAAACCAAGTTTGTCGGGGCCGGGACAGCTAGTAGAGTAAATAGTTATAACTATTGTAGTACTTATTTAGTACAGAGAGGCTTACCTACTACTACTACTAGGTACCTATACATACCTACTTTATGGTTTATGACGGCAATGATGATCTCGACTTGACTGGAGCCACTGGATGTGTGGATTAAGCCAAAGCTATGTGCACACAGGAAAGTAGTTAAAATATCGAGATGAAAAAGAGCATAAAATATTAAATAAAACACATTTTTTATATCGTTCACAAAATTGCATTTTTACTGCTGAGAAACCAACGCAGAGCGACTAGATTTTATACTTGATTTATTGATAAGGCTCGACATGCTGCTCGCAGTGGTGGTAACATTGGCTCGAAGGGTTTTTTGTATCGCCGATTTCGCGGACGGCTACCGTTTTTTTTTTCGCGGGGAATGCGTTACGCATACTCCCCACCTCGGGGGAGGTGGAGAGTTATGTGGGACTCCCATCGTAGGTATACCCACTAAACCCCGCGGCGTTCCTTCATCGCCTAAGTGGCGGTGTCATGGGAGATCGGCAAAGCCTTCGACTTTCCACAACACCGCCGGCGACCGCCCACCTTACACGGTGGGCCCTACGTGCCCCCTTAGAAGGGGGCTGATGGGAATGACCGGAAGCGCTGAGTCATTCCCATTCGGCAACGGTGGAGACGTGTGCAATGCAGGTGATTGTACCCCCGTACCTGCCACCTGCACGTCTCCACCAGGAGGGAGCGTAGAGCTGTTAAATTGTTGACGAGCTCTCCCCCTCCTACGCCTACGGAGCAAGGGGGCGTGGGGGTCTTCCTCACACCGTACACCAAGTTGCGCAACACTACGCCGGCAAAATAGTGTCATTTATTTTAATATTTTCAATGTTGTTATTGTATGTATGTTAGTCTTTAAGGTATTTTTTGTATGGGCCTAAGTTGCCTGAAATAAATGATTAAATAAAATAAATAAATTGGGCATTGGGTTACCAATGACCTCTAATATTAAAGTTATAGTTTCCTCACTGACCTTTGTATGTGTCCGAGAGGTCCCGCATTTGAATCCTGAGTTTAGCCAAAATTAGTTAGTCTTAAAATTACTCAAACGGCCACCACCACCACACTCTGATACGTCATTTAAGCGGATGTTAATTAATAGGTTGAAAAGCGTATAAGCATAAGAGTTTAAATTTTTCTTAAGTAACCATAAGGTTAATATTGAACGGCGGTAAGTCAGAAAGTTGCGGTATAATAACTCTAATACTGCTACCCACTCCAAGCAAGTCTTGCGCCTTAATTCACTCCGAAACTCCGATCATGCATGGCGGACTTAGTGTACCAAGTCACAGAAGAAATAATGGTACTAAGTTAGTACTATTATAACTTAGTACTTACTATTATATCTTCTGTGCTTTTTTGTATGTAGGAATTTTGATACGACTGCTTGCTTTCATTAAATTATACAGAACCCTTGCGGCAATTTATATTTCTCCAGTTTTTTCCGAGTCAGTTTCCAAATGACGTATATTATATAACAGAAAATGACAGTATAATGTCAATTAAATCAAAATTATCAGTCAAAATGATTTAGTTATTTAATTTTACTGAAATATGTATATCTACTAAATTTATCGTTTAATTATATCCCGGTTTTGTAAAAATAAATGGATAAAACTACATACCCTGGTTCAGGTGGGTGAAACTTTTGCCAAACTATAAGAACAACACAGCTATTCTACAATCTACACTATACGGTCGAGGTCTCACGAGCTTAACCACTTTTCAAAGAAAACCGCTTGCACACCCGTCACACAAATGGGCGTCACTTCAAACAAAATTCGACGTGATGATGATTAAGTAAGTAGGTATAATTTAATCTGCTATAATTCCAGAAACCGAGGTTAATGAAACCTACGAAAACTGTGATACAATCTCGATGGCCAGTAATGAAGTCGATTTCGTAGACCGTTGGGTCAATATGACGGTGGAGAAAGAAGTTTTGAGAGGCTCGCAGCTCCGGCAAGAAAAACTCAGGTCATACCCCCAGCGAGACGACTATGAAGTTGTTAACATCAATTTAGTTCGACCACCGGTACAGGACGGAAACATTGATATGTGCTTTGATGGCAGGTGAGGATTCTTGTAGGTGCTAGGTATTGTATGTATGTGTAGGTACTATCGATAACAGCGAGGAATTACCACGAAACACCAACAGGTGCCATACTATAAATATTTTTACTTGTGTGCTACCGGCCGCATATTACTACGTACCTTAGATGGATCTCGACGGGACTTTTGTCAGTTTTAGGAAGTGAACTTATTACAGAAGTTAACCATAAGAGCCAAAATCGATTGCACATCACATTGTGTTTTGTTTGAAGTAACGAAAGTTTTGTGTTGAGCAAGTGATTTTCGTTGAATAGTTAGGCGCCAGAGACCTCGACCGTACAGTACCTATATTTATTTCAGAAAACGTTCAATAACCAGAGGAAGGAAAGATTCTTGTAGATCTAGTTCACCTCGCTTGAGGATACGCTCTTCTTCTCAAAGTCCACATAAGATATATTCGAGACCTACTACTCCATGTTTTAAGTCGAAAGGTGCTCTAAAATGCCCCATGAGGATAGCAGAACTAGCGGTGCCTACTAAAAGGCAATGCATGGAAACTTGGCGAACCAAATGTGATGTGCTCCCGCCTTTTATGGTTGGTACTGTAATAAATTGTTAATAACAATAGTTACCAAGCTATTTTAGCGTTTAGTTACTAGACGATTAAAAGACTCACGACACGGTACGTCTCTAATAAGTAATAAGAACAAATGTTTGTGATGACTTGCGCTCATCACATAGCAATTGTAACTAGTTCATGTTTGTCTGATAAGTATTGAAGTAAGACGCCCCGTCATAATCGTTGTCTGATATTCGTCGTATTACGAAACTTCGTTCGTCGTATTATTCCTTATTTCGAAACGCGCATTGAATTGAATTGAATTTGTATTGAATTATTTCTAACACATTTTTATAAGACGAAACTTTAATACGGATCCAAAACTTGCGCACGGGCGGGACTCAAACCCGCAACCTTTGGCTCTGGAACCGTGCCACGCTCTTTTCAATCGAGCTACCATGCTGTCGGTCCAACTGCGCAAAAAAGTTCCGATCTCTTTATTTCATATCCATGGACATTTCATTTGGCGTGACGGTCAGCTAAAAGTTGCGGGTTCGAACCCGCCCGTGCGCAATTTCTGGATTCTTATTTCATCTTATATGAATAACACAGTGATTGTTAAAAACATTCAACACATATTTATTTTTGGTTTAGGTGGAAAGATTACGGCAGCAGGTTATGGATGAAAAACCTGTCGTACAAATAAAAGAAGCTTTAAGTTGTTTTAAGCGAAGGAAACCAAGATCAATTAAATCACCCAAACGGTGTAAACAACCGCTTTGCGACATGAAATTAATGAATAGTGCAAAGATGGTGGACGTTAGAAACTTTTGTGTTGTCTTTGCCAAGAAAATGGCCCAACGATTAGTAACGCCGCAAATTATAAAGCTGAACCCACAGTAAGATATTTCAATATCTTCTTATATTATAGAAGATTACATTCGTAATCACACAGGCTTCCCCCTGTTGACTGACTTTCAGGACATGCCTTTCTTTTCACGTTGTAGGTTGGAATGTGTATCAAACATCGTATTCGCTGAAATTTCAAAAATTATACAAAATCGACATAAATGTATTAACAGTGTTGTATCAAATAACAAAATTCAAGCTGATATATCAGCTAAGGTAAGTAAATACTATTATGCATTTTATGCAAGCCATCATATTCGTTTGAGACGATGAATCTCGCATAATTATGTTACTACTGTTAACTCTATAACCTTTCAATATGTAGATTGCAATATGGATAGCGCTGATTCTTCAAGATGCAACATACAAAATTTTGGAGGACGATCTAAGAGGTAATTTAGAAATATTTTTACTGTGCATAAACGTGTAAGTATTTGTTTCATTAAAATGAAGTGCACTCCTATTAGTAGCTTTATAATAATAAGATTTATTTTATCTTTATTTAATTGTGTTCTATTTTAGTAAATAAGAAACTTGAGTGTAAAAACGTCACTAAAATCGAACAAAAATTGCGGCACGGAAAAAAGACAGGTTATTTTTATTTGTTTTTATTATTATTTTTATTTGAGACCGTAATCGTGGTTTTAAATTGCTAGTTACTTTGTATCACATAAATTAAATCTGTTAATATTAAAATTTCAGAGCTTGAAGAGGAAGAAGGACCTGTTTTAGACTTCATTGATGATGTATTAGATAACGTGGTGGTTAGTCATTTTATTCTGGTGAGTGACTCATATTTTTGTTTTTGCGATGTTAATTGTTAAGTATTGCTGTGATTATTACAGGCCATATGCGAGCCCCAAGAGAATGGTGTCGAAGCATCTGATATAAGTTCCGAAACAATGTCGCGAGGTGATGAGATAAGAAGCTTTACATCACTAGAATCTATCGAAAACAATGAATTTGATACTTCGACGTTGCATACAAACATCACTCCTGAAACAGAAGATAGCACAATAACGAAAAACAATGAAACAGAGTTATTAGGTACACTCACATCGCCGGGATCCCAGGACATTGAAAATCAATCGTTTGATCAAATTGTTGATATAAGCGACCATATTCAAAAACAGCTACACATGATTGTTGATAGCGTTGTCGCTATTGATTCGCCTAATCTGTCAATTAGCAAGAATCTTGTCAGTGAAACTAAAGATAATCTAGGAAACGATTCGTCCATTGAAAACGCAGATTTGTTACCGGAGTCACCTGGAATCTCTGAGCTTACTCATTTAAAACAAGATGAAAGCAATTTATCAGTAGTTGAAGATGTGGATTTAAGCGCAAAAACTATTTCTGATGATGAGAAAGATGATTCTGCTAAGTTTGCGGTAGTAGAAGATGTGATTTTAAGCTCGAAAAATATTTCTGATGATGAGAAAGATAATCCTGCCGAGTTAGCAGTAGTTGAAGATGATGTTTTAAGCCCGAAAAATATTTCTGATAATGAGAAAGATGATACTGCGCCTGATTTAGAAAATGTAATACCTGAAAACGTAAATGTCCAAGAAGAGAACGAGGCGGTTGATGAGGAGTCTCTCGACGACAAGAACAAAAAAGTAAAGTTTTCAGACATAGGAATGGGTAATAATATTTTTTTTTGTTTTTTTTTCATAGTTGTGAACTAACAATGCATAGTGCTAAGATATGTACCTTATTTTTAGCAGAAGAAAACTTTAATTGGAAATTTATTTTCTTTCAGACGTCGGAGGACAGGTCCGACAATTAGATAGCAATAGGTAAATTTTACTGAAACAGGATATTGACTTTTTGCATTTACTTAAGCAGTATCTAAATTGAATTATATTCATATCTTTCAGAGCTTTTCAACCAAAGGGAGAAAATGAGAGGGAAAGGGTTTCATGGCCTTCTTCAACAGACTTAAATGCCATGGTGTTTGCACCACCGAATGAAAATTTACTCAGTACGTTTAATTAATATGATTTGTTCTAAGTTTTATACAAGTTAAGGTTTAGATTTTTCTGGCTAACGGTGACATGATTTGTGTTCCACGTTTTAACAGGCGATGCAGATGAAATATGGCCGGGTGATTTAACAACACCCCCTATCAAGCCCAGTGCAAGTGTGAACAGATCCGTTACATCTCTCGGGAAAATTTTGGAGAGAGACGAAAAATTATTACTACCCGAAGAAGAAATTCGTAGCACGTTAAACTGGGAGGCTCCAGACACAACAGAATTAGAGATTTTGAATAATTCTGATGATAGGAAAAATACCAAAGGCGATAATATTGAAAACAAACAATATACAAACGAACAAGACGCTCAAAATTCAGATAAAGAAAAAGATGAATCGACAGCTGATCCAGCACTTGAGAATAATATGGAAGATAATATAAGTATAACAACAGATGAAACGGGCTCATCTCTAACTCTAAACACAATAAAAATTGTGAAAGAACAAGAAACGACTGATAACACGGTAGCGGATACTGTGATGCCGGAACCAGAAATTAAGCGTTTGATTTTAGATTCAAGTACTAGTCCTATAAATATAACAATGAATGATTATACAGTAGAACTAAATCAACCCCTGAAAATAGAAAAGAAAATAGACGTAACGAATCTGGAAAGTATCACTAACGTTATCTTGGAAGCCGTTCAACAAAAGATGAAGTCTTCATATTCCATACCAGAACCAAAGCACGATTACAGTAAGTATATTTTATCGACTTTTTACGTACTACGTACGTACGTATTACTAATTTTCATCGGTTAACTATACAAACATGTTATAGATAAAACCCGAAGTGCGACTGCACCTAGGTTTAACTGGTTAGATAGAAATAAGTGCAGTCTTTTACTCTTAGTTAAATCTTATAATATAAGCCTAGCTAGTATTAGCCGCTTAGGTCTGGTTGGGCCTAGTTTTGCCCGGAATGATTCCGGTTAGACCTAGTTTTACCCTAAAACAGGGGTTAATACCAGTTTTAACCAGGAGTACGAGGCTACACTAAGTTCTAACCATAACATGTCATTAGAAAAATTCAACATGTAATTCATTTTATAACCAGAAGTCCATGCTAAATCGGTTCCGTCGTGGTTACGGCATGACCACGGAAAAGGCGAACCAAGCGAAGACTCTTTCCGATTCTGCAGACCTAAAGGTAAACGGCGAATATAGAAGTTAATAACTATATGGTATATTTGTGTATTTTAGGTTATCTATACTTATATTAAAAAGCTGATTAGTTTGCTTGTTTGAACACGTTAATCTCATAAAAATATGGTCCAATTAAAAAAATATGTGTTACATAGAAAGCGCTGGTGTGACGATTTGGTTAGTTTTGCTAAGGATTGGAAGTCGTTGGCCATGCATAGAGATAGGTGGAAGAGCTTGAGGGAAACCTTTGCCCAGCAGTGGGATTAAAAAAAAGTGTTAGATAGGTTATTTATCGAAGAAGGCTGTAGTAGATGGGCTATTATAATATCACGCTATGGAACTGAGTAAAATCAAAACGCGTTTGCGCAGTTGCGCAGCCGCGGGGTACCGCTGCTAATCGATAAAATGAACATTTATTTCTAGGAAAAATAAGAGACACAGAAATAAGGAATTGGTGCAAAGATTTAGATCGGGTTTTAGTAAATCTAGAAATGTGGAATGACTGGATTGATATGACGTGCAAGAATGTAATGCATCTTAAAAGAAGGAGCGGTTTGTAATAGTAATAACTTTATTTTTTACCAAGTTGATTATGACCGATACAGAGGCTCCAATTGTGTTTCAGAGATAAACAAGTTATACTCATCAAATACCAGAAGAAAAGATGCCAGAGATTGGGTTACTTTAAAGAAAAACATCGACAAAGATTCAGTACTGTGGACCAAATTGAACCAAAAAGCCTATGAAAGACTTAAAATGTATAAAGAAAAAACAAAGGTTAGTTCGTAAGCTTAACTAGTGATTTTATAAAATGAACTCTGTATTTTTATTTTTTTATTTTGATATTAGGAACTGATTCAACAGCCAGAAGTAACGAAAATATTTAACAGAAATGTAAATGGTAAAGAAACAATTCTTAAATCTTTACAAGAAATTGACAGGATTTGTTTGTGGATGCACAGAATGGTATATATACAATAATTAATATTATAAGTATGTACGGTCGAGGTCACAGCCGCCTTACCACTTTCTAACAAAAATCTATTGCAAAAAAGTTACAAAACTGGCGTCACTTAGAACAAAAGACGGCGTGCGGTACAAGCGATTTTGATTCTTGAACTGGTAAGGCGGCGATGTCCTCAATAATTATGTACAATTATTTATAACACCTCACCTTCGTTCGATCGAATATATCATTAATTGTATGCTTATTTCAGATTGTGTCAACTGAGTATTGTGTAGTATGTGATTGCAAGAATAATACAAAGAGGAAAGTTTGATCTTGTTAACAGTTTTGAAAATCATTTTTCAGATATCTTGTGTTCGTTTTGGTGAATCGAAAATAAAGAGCTGTAATTTTCAAAGTATTTTTTCTTACCTCAAATACTAGTATATTACATTTTCTTCACTGTCAATAAATTACTTGTAATGAACTGAGACTTGATTAAAATCGTATTTCCTGATATTGGAGTCTCTACATCCGGTAAGTATCCATTTTCCATTGAAGGATATGTCCCGAATGCCGTCACAATCTGATCCTGTGAGCAGCACTCGAGTATAGTGATGTGTCTCTTGCAATGACATGATCGTGCAGGTGCCATCTTGACGACCCACAATAAATAACTGGTTTGGAAGTGATGCCAGACTTAGTACAGGATTAGCGGATTCATTCCATTCCTTGACTACAGTACCATCTTTCATGTTTATTTGAACAACCTGAAAAAAATAAGACAGTGCAGTTGTTACAATATATTTTTATATCATTCTAGGCTTATTTTAGAAACACAGTTTAATATTTTATCCGTGTTTTTACTATGCTCTCGAGGACATCGCCGCTTTACCAGTTTCAGAACCAAAATCGCTTGCACCTGACGTCGTCTTTTGTTCTAACTGACGCCAGTTTTGTATCGTACGTGTAATCGATTTTCATTTGAAAGTGGTAGGGCGGCCCTGTCCTCGACCATACATACTTTTCCGTTTGCACATCCAATGACAGCTGTTTGATCCATAACTATGCAAGCATTACATGGTGCATCTAACTGTTTGTAATAGATTTCTTCCCTTTTGGCGACATTAACACATATTATCAGTCCACTCTCACAGCCAACCAGGAGCAATTTATTAGTTGTCCCTATCTGGAAAGAGGAAACAAAACTATTAAAGCCTCATTAAAAACAGACATGATATCAGAGTTGTAGGCATGCAATATCTAAGACCCCCTGTGACTTTTAGTATCAATGCAGCCGCTTGTTTTCATCAGATTGGACGTCGCGGCGCGACGCGGGCGCGGAGCGGAGACAACATCGCGAAAACGCAACCGCTTCCATTACCTTTTTCATTACGCCGTGTGAATGTGATCACTCATAGTTAGAAATATTAGGTATGGACATTTTTTGAGCACTGTGGATACACACATTCCTTGAAATAATCACAGAAGTTAATTGACAAATACCTTCTATTTCAACACCACAATAGCTGTTTTGTTAATAAAACTTATATCATTATTAGGGAACCCTAATGATATACCTCGTGTGTTCATAAGTTTTGAGACGAAAATAAAGAGGCATAACTTTTTAAATAATTAACTTATATTTCTAAAATTTACAGTGAACACTGAGTAGATAATAATCAACAATAAAATATATCTTTTATTCAAAATGTCCACCCTTGTTTTTAATACAGGCCCTTAGACGATTTGGCCAATCATCAATGGCGGCACGAATCTTTTCTAGCGGGATTCGCTTTGCTTCTCGAACAAGAGCTCGCTTCAGTGACTCCAAGTTTGGGTGGGACTTCTGGCAGGCCCTGAGCTCTAACTCAGTCCATAGAGAATAATCCAGCGGGTTGAGGTCGGGGCTGGAGGAGGGCCATTCGTTCGCCGCGATGAAGCCGGCACATTTTCCCTCAACCAAGCTTGGGTGGTTTTTGCTTTATGGGATGGTGCTGAGTCTTGCTGGAAAACCCAAAATTTGTTGTTAAATAAAGTATGAGATAGGGGTTTCACAACAGGCTCTAAGATGTCATTTTGATAATTCTTGGCTTTCACTTTGACGCCTTGTTGACAGAAATGGAGCGGAGTGACACCTTCATACAAACTCCCCACCATACCATCACACTTGCCGGATGATGAGTACGCGAGACATTCCGTGCTGAAGCTGGGACATCCTTGCTACTTTTGGCATAGACTTTATTGTTTTGTCGGTTGAACTTTTCTTCGACATTAAAAAAATTTCTCATCGGTGAACAGTATCTTCCTCGCATCGTGTCTCCTAAGCAGTAATGGACAACGTTCGCGTCGCAATTTACGAAGCCGATCGTTTAAAAAGTGAACTTTTCTACGGCTATACGCCTTTACCTTAAGATCATATTTCAGTATTCTGTTTACTGAAACGCGCGAAATTTTAGTCTGCAGAGCAATTTTTTTCTGAGTGCGACATGGATTTCGGCGAAGTCGCTCTCGGATGACTTTGATGTTCGCAGGCGTCCTTACAGAGCGTGGCCGACCACTCCTTTGGCGATCTTGCAAGGAACTTGTCTCATTGTATCGTTTGATAGTGTAGTACACGAAGTTACGGCTTACGCCAAAAGTTTTCACCTCACGGAAAATCTCCATTGGTTTTTTTCCCGCCTTAAATAGCGATATCACGGTCGCACGCAATCCTTTAGTCCCCTCCATCACGATAAAATTGACAGAAATAAATTTGAAAGTCAAAGGTATTAAAAGTAAACATTCCAAATTCAAAATTGGAAAAAGAATTAAATAGCAGCCAGTAATATTTATATTATTTTTTTAACTACCAAGTTTGTCTCAAAACTTATGAACACACGAGGTAGAGTAGAACTACTGTTACGTACCTCTCTTTCATTTTCAACTGCAACTTCTTCTTGGGTTGTTCCTAAAGCACAACAATTAATTTGTCCATGGCCTTCTAAAACATTGTCAAGACAGTTTGACTCCCCTACATCCCATAACTTTGCGGTGCCATCTCTGAAAAATTCAATTAATTATTTCATTGGTTGACTAACATAAATTGGTTCTACATTAATTAAAAATATGGTAGAACTGCAATAAAACAATGTTTTTTCTGAAAAAGGGGTAACTAACATACTTGCTAACCGTGATGACATTTCTGCCCTTCTCAACAATACAAACATCTGTTACTGCCATTGTATGTCCTTTCAACGTAACAGGGTTTATACCAGACTCTGCTGACCAGATCCTACTCGAACCATCAGCACCCGCAGAGAGCACTACAATGCCAGATGGGAAAAATCTGCACTTATATACTGGTCCTCCGTGACCCTTCAGGGTAAGTAGGACTTCACCTGAAAAAGAAAAAAATACTTATTTAAGCCTAATGGAATGGACCAATAGCACATTCATGCACGGTAAATTTTTATTCGGGGTAGAATTATTCAACATTCGTGTCTATGTTAAAAAATTCTACAGGCAGGCAAAACCTGTATTATTTGAAATAAGTTATTAAAATTATTGTAATGATAGCTTAGTGAAAGTAAACTCTTACTTGTCCTGCTATCCCAAACTAAGAGTTTATCTTCCTCACATGATGAAACTGCTAATGGATTTTCAGATGTGGATACTGACAACACTCCTTTATTATGAACCTTATGTACCTTTGTAGGTGCCACAAAAGCTACTTTCAAACCAGAAGGGACATGTTTGATTACTAAATTCAAGTTTCCATGAGATATATACTGGTAGTTATCACTTAAATTAATTTTAATTTTGTTGTCACTCTTATTTACAGATGTTTTTAACTTTTCATGAACACTATTTTGGTTCAAATATTTTGAAGCTATCCATGCCTCTTCATTTGGAAGTCTGAAAAGATAACAACAATATTTATTTGCATGTCTTAATTAAATCAATCTTCATACAAATAAAGTTCCATTTTATGTGTTTGTTTAGTCAACTTCTCTTAATGTTCCGAATTCCCGACCTTTGGAGGGTTAAAAAGATGATGATGTGCCTTTAAAATTAAGAAAATGCTATAAATAAATAATATAATCATTACTGAATGATCTTAAAACTGACTAAAACTAACGTTATGGAGCTGAAGAGTTTGTAATATACAACGCGCTTATTTATAGAACTACCGGTTCCTGTTAGAAAGTTTATTTATCGGAGATGGCCTAAAGGCTACGAAACATTATGCTACGAGTCCGGGAACCATTGAACTACTGCCGGAAACACGAGTTAAATTAAAATGCGCGGAGGACCGCTAGTTAGAGATAAAAAGTTTCACCTTATAACATCATTCCAGTCGCATTGAATAGTTATCACTGGTACAAGAGGCATCTTAGATTTTTTTTACACTGAAGTGAATAGTCGAGAGTCAATAATGTTTTAATTTCGGTAGATTGTAGTAGTAAGTTTTCTTCCTGCAAGTAAAAATCAAAATCAAAAGTGATCAAAAGCCGCAAATTCGCAAAACGTTCCTATGACGTAAGACGTCACTCACGTACGTACGGAATGACTTTTCAAAACATGATTAAAAAAAAACAAATGTGTCTTTTTTTTATCCAGTATAACGGCTTTGGAATTAGGGTCCAATGTCCATGTTACGATTAGAAATGTCCTCTCGTATCCTATAGATTTGGATTGGATAGAAACGTAGATAGCGAATTTGTTAGATTGCTTTAATTATTTGATGAGACTTTTCGTTAAAAGGCAAAAAAGTACCTACACGGAAAAAAATCGCTAGTCCGCGCGAGACGTGCCGTTCCAATGATATTGTATTTAGAAGTAGATGACGTTTTGCGAACTAAAAGAGTATACAAATATGGCACCATCTGATTAATGGATGACATGGATTGACATCCATCACATCAGACATCAGTTTCGGAACAGGGTGATGGATGGCGTAGCTTTCTCCATTTATTTTTTAAAGTATGTAGGTTCATTACAATGGATGACCAAATGTCAAAAACCAGGTAATACTTCACCTCAGTAAGTATAGAAATCAAATAACTTATTTATTTATTATATTTAACTTTTTATAAAAAAAATATAACATTTACATTATTTAATCATGATTTAAAAAAATGTAATTTGAATGAGTCTCGTAAGCGTACCACGAACTGTCATTGCGCCAATATCAAGCAATAACAACAGGTTGGTGATTAAATTTTCTAAACGATCAATCGAGCCATTATCAACATTTTTTTAATACGAAAATTCGAAAACCACTTCGAGACTTGGCTATTCTAGACACTTAATATGTTTATGGATTTGTTTTCGTTGTAATAAAAAGGTTAAATGAAAAGAACATGGAAGTAAATGACAAGTAGATGACAATGTTAAGTTCTATGACTGGATACATTTTGTTAGAAATAACAATCAAGTTGTTTTTTATGACAAAAAATAAAAACCGTTTAGAATTGGTTATTGGGTACTAGTATTTATATTTAAAATAGCAAATAAAACAATAAGATTTTTAATATTTTATAAAGTCTTTAATCTACCTGCGACATTATCAGCATCTATACAAAATATTTATATTATCCATTTAGTCGTCGAGGAAAAGTAAGCAGTCGTTTTCTTGCCGTAGGTACTATGCGGACACCTAACAATATACGTACGTTTTACTTTTAACTGCCTCGGTGGCGCAGCGGTTAGAGGGTCGCACTTTAAAGTGACGGCTGTGCCGGAGGTCCCGAGCCTGGGTCGGGCCTAAAATATGTACCTGAGTTTCTCTGTTCAGAAATTCTCTAGGTAGCCCGGAGTTTGGAAGATGGCGGTTTTTCACCCCCGTGGCTCGGAAAGCACGTAAAGCCTGCGCCTGATCTCTCGCAGTTGGTCCTGCGCCTGATCTCTCTTCGGTTGTGTAAGATTGCTGTCCCATCGGGCTATGAGAGTGAAAGTTTACGCATACACTTGTCCACTAAAATATGTCACGCGCAGTGGGTTAGTCCTTGTGACTGGCCACCGTAGTCGAAATCAGCTAGGGGGACTATTATTATGTACAAAACACACAGATGGAAACAAACATGTCCATGCATATAAATGTTAGTGCCGTGTGAGCGGGATTCGAATCCACGACTACTTACTAGCTTTGTAGTCCGGACCACTACACCATGACGGCCGTTAAATTATTGTTCGAGTTGGTAAAAATGAAAACAATAGCACACTACTCCATGCATGGCACTTTCTTGTAAAATCGTTTTTTGCAAAATATCGGCCATGTTGTTGCCATGGGTTGGCTACAAAACTTAACTCCGTTATTTTATTGAATATACTGCGATTATTAATATTTGGGATTATAAAATGCCATTTTATAATCGAAAACAATATAGTCCAACAGAAACATTTCTATTTTGATTGTTTATTTTGCAGTTTTAAATGCGCACTGAGGCGTTGTAGCACGTGTGAACGCTGACGCCGTCAAAAACAGAATAAGTCAAAATTAAGCACCCACTTTGAAGTGGGGCGTTATTTGCTTGACCATCTTTTAGCGTCTCACCGGTGATCTAGTTCTAAATACAATATCATTGTGCCGTTCCCTCTTCCTTCCCTCCTTAAAAAAAAGGTGTGAAATCACTTTTGATCCAAAACAAAACCCGCGTAAAACGGATAAGAAAAAAAAAACACTTTTGACATATGAGCTGTCGTTTGCCATTTCTGTCAGTCAGTAAATTGTCGAATTGTGGTCGAATCAAACAGCCTGCTGGCCTTTTGTCTGCTATTTTGTCTTTCTATTCGTAAAAAAATCACTCGAATATAGTGCTTACCAGTTGATATGTCTATCTGTTTAGTAATAGTATTTCGATCGTAGCCATCCACGTAAAAAGTGCGATTTCACCTTCCTTGTTTATAAGTGCTTGATTAAATTGAAGTCTCTGCAGTGAAGTAATGTTTGGATTGCATTGGATATCAACATAAAAATGCATTTTTCCATTCCTGATTTACAACAGTTCCAGGACGATAATGGAACGTACACAGTAAGTAAAATAACATATTATTCCTTTTAAAATGTTAACAGTTCACAGCAGATGCAATCAGTATGTGGGATGTCAATAACACAGACATATCTGTTATAGGGCTACAATATTCACATCGACGGATTTTTCCATTGCACAGCACGATATAAACAACTTCTCAGTCTGCATGAGCAGATGCAAGCTCAGAACTCTTACTTTAAATTGCCACAATTTCCTCCAAAGAAATTATTTATAACAAGTTCACTACTAGAAGAAAGGAGGGTGTTACTAGAAAAGTACATACAACTGGGTGAGTAGTTTATTGGTTGGTATTTGGTATGTTATGCTAAATTTATAAACCTACTAAAATATTTATTTTCTTTTCCAGTTGGCCAGAACCCAATTTTAGCAAATTCAGACCTTTTGATTACATTCCTCTTTTCGGCTCAGCAAGAAACTCATTCAGTGCGAATGCATGAAGTCGATATAGAAATCTCCCTAATGAATGGCTACAGAATACCACTATCAGTGTCTTCAACTGATACTTCAAGCACAATATTGGATATTGCATGCAATTATATTAATTTGCCAAAAGAATTGACAAAATATTTTTCACTCTATTTGTTCAATTGGAGCTGTGCTAAGGATGGGCAGCCATCAATGAAAAAGCTTGAAGAATATGAATCTCCTTATATATCTCAAAAATATGTGAGACCTGAAGATAAAATTGTTTTAAGGAAGAGGTAAAAGGCTTTTGATAAACAAAATGTTCTTATTATTCGCTGATTGCTGTGCCTAAAGTAAATTTTTCAAGAGAATAAGTAAATCACACTATATGTTACAGCTATTGGGATCCATGCTATGATGTTGACCTTATGATAGACCGGGTATCTCTGGATCTACTGTATTTGCAAGTCATTGAAGAGATTGATTTGGGGTGGATCATAGCAGACTCTCAGACTAAGGACATTTTAGCAAGTTATGAAGCAAAAAAGCAGAAAAGAGAAGTAAGTCTAACTTTGTATAACTTTACTCTTAAAGGCATAACATTGTTATTGTAATTATATAATGAAGTAAACAATTGGCTTCACATTTCTGATAAATAAGATATTATAAGCTTGAAGTGTACCTATTGTGGGAGTCATCTGTGTTTATCATACAAGTTATTATTAATGTCAAAGTTTAATGTTTCATACAATGAAGTAGGTGTATTATTAATAATTAAAATAATTCAATCAGGTGGTCGCTAAACTTAAAACTTTTAATTTCAATTGAACCACTCATTGGTGCCAGGTGTTTCTACCAAGCGATACCATTACACCATAATTTAAATCAGGGGTGCACAGACTTATTGACGAGATTGCTGCTTCAAATGTACAAGATAGTATCATATTTGCCTCTTTTCACTGTTGACCCCGCAGGGATTGCCATTGGAGGCAATTGGAAATAAAAATTCCCAGATGCCATCAGTCGTCTTGGCCCGTCTGTCCGGCCATCCATAATTTTATAGAGATATTTTGTTTTATCATCATTTTTCGTTAAATTATACTTGTGGCTTAATAAATAAAATATCAAGATATATTTTTTTCCCAAATTCGTCTCAACATTGCCCTATCTTACCAAGACACTGGTGTACTCTATGGAAGTTGGTGGATTACTGCTTGGTAGCAAAACCAACTTCTGAATACAAGTACTTGCGCCACGGTTCTAAGTTATCTATCCTGTAAATAAAACCTTATATTACGGGGTATTTGTTTTTACACTCTGTGCTGGTTATTCTGACACAAAATAATGATAGAACGAGTGGTATGAATTTCTCCAGTTGGGTTTATTTGTGTATTATTCCTTATCGAATTCATTCCCTAGTCATTCTTGCCCATGGTCCTATCTTTAGTACCAATTTTGCGTTGCAGTATATAGAACTAGCCAGGACATTGCGTCACTACGGCAGGATACCAGCGGGTGAAGCGCTCACCGACTCCTCAAACGTTGGTGAGAGCACCGAGGGTCCTTGTCGAGTGAGGGTGTCACTGGCGTCCAAGGAGCTCACGGTGACGAGTGTCACGCACCCGACGCGCGAAAATAAGTTCAAGGTCACGAGGATGAGGTGTTGGAGGATCACCACTTTACATGCGGTAAGTAAACCGGTGTCATTTAGTCTTCATCATCATCATATTTAAGAGCTAGACTTTTTTTGCTAAAATTAGGGAAGATAGTGTTAAGGTTTCCCTTTTGCCTATCACACCTTTTAATGCCCAGTCAAAAGATTTTCCTGATATACTATATCTTCAGCCTTCTACCAGTACTGATGTTGCTGCTACCCAACACCAGAGATTCAGTCCAGTTAGTTCAGTGATTTAATCTTATAAGATTGAAATGCTTTTTAACTGTAGGTTCCTTAGTTAGATTTGTAGCACATAAGAAAAATGACCATAATAACTTACTTGAGAAAGCTCTTTAGGTCTTGTTTCACCATCGCCAGAAAGCACTTACCAATGAAAAGTTCAAATTAAAATATATTTTGTATGGAGCAATGGACATATGTCCATTCAGATTCAGCGCTCACCAGAACTTGCTAGAACTCCAGATCATTGTGAAACAAGCCGTAGGTGTACCAGATTCCTGCATTAGACTTGTATATATGCAATTGAACCCGCGACTAGATTAACCGCTCATATTACAAAACAGGCAGGAGGGAGGACCGATAGCACAGGTGATAGAGCGTGGCCTGGTTAAGCCTAAAGTTCAAATACCGCGTATTGGTTCTTATTTAAAAGCTATAAGTTTAAAATAACATAGTGTGACTGTCAAAAAATAGAAGGACCATGAAAACTGCTCAACAAGCATCATAATCATACTGCACAGTCGCGGCTTTTAATGTATTCCCATCGCTTACTATGGCTTGTTTTATATAGTGTAAGCCATAACATAGATGGATGGATAGGTTTCTGAAAAATCGTGTTAGTAGTCACGTTAAATACTAAGTAATGATCGATGCAATGACCGCCACCGGATTTCAAGCGAAAAATTACGTCATGATCTATAGACTAATATATTTTTTGCAAGTCTTCCTATTATGAGTATCATAATATTATGAATAAATAACTTTCTACCGAACCCGCACAGGCCAGACGTGATCTTTGGCGCGAAAAAGCTTCTCTTCCTAATCCCTTTGTCCCACTTGCCGAGAATCTCCCTCCTAGACATGATCTACCATGGCCGATCTGGAAGTCCTTAAACAGGCTTCGGACTCAGGTTGGTCGAAGTAAGGAGAACATGGCCAGGAGGGGATTTTCGGAAAGCTCCGATGTGGACTGTGTTTGCGGTGCAGTGCAAACTATGGCACACTTAACATCGTGCCCAGCGTGCCCTAACACCTGCACGTCAGCGGATTTAATGAAATGCAGTCGATCCGCAATACAAGTGGCTGAATTCTGGGCTGCTACAATGTAATTTCTCCATTGTAATTCCTCCATATGGGTTCCCATCCACACGCTAAGAAGAAGAAGATAATATGAATCTAGGGATTAGAGGGTGTGGTGAAAAGGATCGAATTAAAATTGGTATACCTACTACTATCTTGGGACAAATCATATTGGGTTTTCGTTTCGTAGGTTCGTTGCGTTTTCCGCGGGAATATAATACAATTTCACCAATCGCGGAATACCCGCTTAAACCAAGAAGGCACATTTATACGCAGTCACAGATAATATAATACTACGCAGTTGAGCAACTTCGCAATGACTGTGTGTTGTAGTAAAAAGGTCATCCATCTTTCTTAGAGAATATTTTACCTACGACACGACAATACTAGGCTTTCGCAATACTGCTCAAATACGAACAAAAGGGCCAAGGGTGCATTTGATCTTTACTTCTTTAGGCAGTGAACCTACCTCGCATGTCACAATCGTCACTGAAATATCGCCGCTCAACCGCCACACTTATATTATTTTCTGAAATCAAGGTTAAATTTATTATATTATTATTATAAATTTGAAAATGTAAGGTTTTAAGTAGTGTCAATAGCAAATGTATGACTTCGTTGTGGTAGTGATAGTACTGTCTGTAACTCCGGTAGCTCAAACCACCAAGGAATTTCAAAGGGCTTTATTAAAGTTCTCATATTCAATTTAACTGATTGGTGTATCAGCAAATCATAGCTTTGAACTACTTGTTATTCTGAATTAAAAGCATTTGTAAGTCAAATATTGTTTATTGATTGCATATTCCCATGTAGCGGGAATCACTCCTCAACTAGGTGAG
Organism: Pyrausta aurata; assembly: GCA_963584085.1. Taxonomy (NCBI): domain Eukaryota; kingdom Metazoa; phylum Arthropoda; class Insecta; order Lepidoptera; family Crambidae; genus Pyrausta; species Pyrausta aurata. Next base: position 11,560,136 of record OY757252.1, on the reverse strand, counting down.
GTATGTGCCATAATCAGAACCCTGACGCCACATGTCGTTAATAGTCAGTTCTGTATCCACTGATTAACATGTTAGTATTGCATTTCATATTTAAATTTTATTTGATAACGGTATTGATTGTAGTAAATACCTAAGTAGGTGGTACGCACGCAGTACTCAAAACATAAACGAAGTTACTCGTTAAACGCTCAGGGATCGGATAGGCCGCCGGCGGTCGCGTAACTAAAATAATGACAAATAATGTTGATAAACATCCGTGAGAGTTTAACACCAGACATCAATGAAATACCTTATAAATGGTGACATCACGCCAGTGGATCATGAATCATCATTTATCATACATAACATTGTGTTTGTGTACGTTTTTAGATGGAGCGACCACAAACAAACGGCCACGGATCTCTACTCGAAGAGTCGAACAAAAACTTCGAACTATCGTTTGAATATCTCGTTAGCAAAGATAACTTGAAATGGATAACCTTGAAGACCGAGCATGCAACCTTCATTAGCGTCTGCTTGCAGGTACGCACCAGTGTAATTGCAGCAATTTTGACTGGCCCAAAAACATAACTGATGTTTATTTATACATTTATAGTTTTTCAATAATACCAAGTACATTCACCTACTAAGCGTTCAAACTGATACACTTTGATATTGCAGTAATCGTGTACCTACAAAAAGTATGCTATACAACATTTTATGTTCAGCATTAATTTCCTTATCGCGAATAATAGATCCTAAAAGCTTTGAAATAAGTATTTAACATCACATATTGAACCTTCAGTACTATGAAGATTTCAATGGAGGATTAATTTTAACAACATAACATCATGCAGTGTAACATTCTACTTTGCTAGAGATACGTAAGTCGTTTTAACTACTATAAGTAAGCGTGAATCTAACTAATATATAACTATTTCTTTTCCACAGTCGATAGTAGACGAGCTGATGCGCCAAAAGAATGGCACGGGCCCTATGTCGCCGCGATACCAGAAACGCGGCAGCCTCACGTACGTGCGCCGCGACGGGTCCAGCCAGCTCATCACGCCGTCGTCCTCCAGCGACACCCTCAGCTCAGCCGTAAGATGTCACAGCAGTCAGTTACTTATAGTCCGAAGGTACCAGGAGCGCGGCAGCCTCACGTACGTGCGCCGCGACGGGTCCAGCCAGCTCATCACGCCGTCGTCCTCCAGCGACACCCTCAGCTCAGCCGTAAGATGTCACAGCAGTCAGTTACTTATAGTCCGAAGGTACCAGGAGCGCGGCAGCCTCACGTACGTGCGCCGTGACGGGTCCAGCCAGCTCATCACGCCGTCGTCCTCCAGCGACACCCTCAGCTCAGCCGTAAGATGTCACAGCAGTCAGTTACTTATAGTCCGAAGGTACCAGGAGCGCGGCAGCCTCACGTACGTGCGCCGCGACGGGTCCAGCCAGCTCATCACGCCGTCGTCCTCCAGCGACACTCTCAGCTCAGCCGTAAGATGTCACAGCAGTCAGTTACTTATAGTCCGAAGGTACCAGGAGCGCGGCAGCCTCACGTACGTGCGCCGCGACGGGTCCAGCCAGCTCATCACGCCTTCGTCCTCCAGCGACACCCTCAGCTCAGCCGTAAGATGTCACAGCAGTCAGTTACTTATAGTCCGAAGGTACCAGGAGCGCGGCAGCCTCACGTACGTGCGCCGCGACGGGTCCAGCCAGCCCATCACGCCTTCGTCCTCCAGCGACACCCTCAGCTCAGCCGTAAGATGTCACAGCAGTCAGTTACTTATAGTCCGAAGGTACCAGGAGCGCGGCAGCCTCACGTACGTGCGCCGCGACGGGTCCAGCCAGCTCATCACGCCTTCGTCCTCCAGCGACACCCTCAGCTCAGCCGTAAGATGTGACAGCAGTCAGTTACTTATAGTCCGAAGGTACCAGGAGCGCGGCAGCCTCACGTACGTGCGCCGCGACGGGTCCAGCCAGCTCATCACGCCTTCGTCCACCAGCGACACCCTCAGCTCAGCCGTAAGATGTCACAGCAGTCAGTTACTTATAGTCCGAAGGTACCAGGAGCGCGGCAGCCTCACGTACGTGCGCCGCGACGGGTCCAGCCAGCTCATCACGCCGTCGTCCTCCAGCGACACCCTCAGCTCAGCCGTAAGATGTCACAACAGTCAGTTACTTATAGTCCGTAGGTACCAGGAGCGCGGCGGCCTCACGTACGTGCGCCGTGACGGGTCCAGCCAGTTCACCACGCCGTCGTCCTCCAGCGACACCCTCAGCTCAGCCGTAAGATGTCGCAACAGTCAGTTACTTATAGTCCGTAGGTACCAGGAGCGCGGCGGCCTCACGTACGTGCGCCGTGACGGGTCCAGCCAGTTCACCACGCCGTCGTCCTCCAGCGACACCCTCAGCTCAGCCGTAAGATGTCGCAACAGTCAGTTACTTATAGTCCGTAGGTACCAGGAGCGCGGCGGCCTCACGTACGTGCGCCGTGACGGGTCCAGCCAGTTCACCACGCCGTCGTCCTCCAGCGACACCCTCAGCTCAGCCGTAAGATGTCGCAACAGTCAGTTACTTATAGTCCAAAGGTACCAGGAGCGCGGCGGCCTCACGTACGGTCGTCTCCTAATTACACCCTCAAATCAATACACAAAGTAAACTAAGTGAAATCTCTATTATAATGTGTCAACTTTGAATATTTCCTTAATTATATAACTTATATTTTCAGAATGGTGATTCGTATACGTCGGGTAGTTCGAGAGAAATATTTTCGGTCCAGAAATTGGCCGAAAAGTTTACGTCGGTCGCATTCAAATCGGGCCGAGACTGCGTCGAGAACAATGCATTCGAAGCTATCGGTGACGAGGAGCTATGAAGATCTGAACAATTAAACGGATTCGAATACCTTCCAAAGACCGGTTAGTATGTGAGAAACAAAGTTGCCAATAATATTGATAGTCTCTGAAATGTATATAGTTAATTATGTACAGCTACTGTAGCACTATTCTAGGGAGCGTCGTCTAAACGCGAAACGAAATTTACCCGTTAAAAGACAAGACTTTTTATATCGATTAAAGTCGGCATGTATTTTAAGCTTAGTTTAGTTAGAATATTATTAAGGAAGCGTCAAAGAATTTGTATCACTATTGATAAGACTAACTCTTCTATTGTTATTATAAGATCAAAATTATTTTATTTACACAAATGCGTTTATACGAGCGCATGACTTGCCATTAAATAATAATAGGGGTAATTTTGTTTAAGCTGCTTACGGCTTAAAAAAATATTTTACATGTTAAATTGAAAAATATCGTCCTATTGAATTATTATTATTATTGTTAAAATATTACACCATACCAAATCACACACCTGTTTCGGTAGCGCACCTTGAACGCACTAAATAAATTCGGTTAGACAATTTGTTTTATAGTATTACTTAAAACATCACAATCAGACATTTATCATTAAAAAACTCCGATATTTACTTCACGTTTTACAAACTGAAGCTCTACTCTGAACGATTATATGTAAATCACGTCTACAATTAACGTATTCCCACATCTTAGGCCTCGGCCTGGACGCTAGCGGGCGGAGCGGGCGGCAAGCGTCGAGCTGTAGTACCGCCCGCTGTCGTCCAGGACGAGGCCTTAGTGTGAATGAGAAAGCAGGGCTTTAGCAATCATCCGTACTCGGCACGTTACTCTTTTTGATTCACGAATAAAAAATCGTATAAATAGAAATGCGAGTGAGTGCAAAGGCGCCTTAGAGGCAAAATCACAAACAAGATAATTAAGTTACATAAGATTTGGAGTGTTACTTTAAACGCTAAGTAAATGCCGTTTTCTTTGCTTGTCGAATAAGTATTGTAAACAATTTTGAAAATCCTTTTTTAACGAGCAAATTCATTTCAAAATAAGAATAAACAAAAATCTCACAACCTACTATGTAAAGGATTGTTAACCACTGAGATCTTTTTGAATCAAATAGTTAATTAATTTTATTCGCTGATATTATTCTAAGTTATAAAAATATTGTTTACAATTATGATGATGATTGGTACTTGATATTTTTTTTGAGTAGATATCAAGAATCATCTTTTAAGGAATATGAGCAAGCGTAATAAATGCTTGTGCTTATCCAAAAAGATAAACCTTTTCAGCCGAATTATCTCAATATGTTGTTTTGTACACTTTATAAATATACCAAGTAGTTTTAGGCTGCCTGTCCACCAGAGCGGAACTAGGCCGCGGAGCGGAGAAACGGAAAAATATTAACCAATAGGATGTGGATCGCGGAGATTTTGTGCAATCCTCCATCTATCGCAGCCTTTATTTTACTCCTTTTAGGATATAGGCCTCCTCCATATTTATCCATTTTCGTCTCTCCCGTGTCACTTTAATCCAGTTCCGTCCGGCGTGGCGCTGGATATCGTCCACCCAACAAAGTGGTGGGCGGCCTCTACCGCGCGTATTGGCCCATGGTCGCCACTCCATAACCCTTCTGGTCCACCGATTTTTGTCCATTCTGGCTATATCCTGTCCTGCCCATTTCCACTTCTGTCTGGCTATTGTATGAACAACGTCTCTGACCCTCCGAAGGTGGTCATTTGTTCCGAAACCGGAGCGGAATCCAGCCTGCTCATATGGTTGGTATTCATCGAGTTTCCTACAGAGTCGATGTGTGCAATACTATTGGTTAATATTTCTCCGTTTTTCCGATCCGCGGCCCGATTCGTCCGGATAGGCAGCCGTAGTTTGTCACAAGCTGATAAACACAGCTTTCATATACAACTTAAAAGACAGATTATTAGATATTCATGAACAGTCCCACCTTCCTAAGTAAAAAAAAAGAGTTAACCACCTAGTCTCATTATCTCTTTAGTTTGTATATCATTAACGGTTATCAGGGAATATTTTGACGAATAGAAATCTGTTATTTCAGCACTTGTTATTTTTATAAGTTATATTATAGAGATTTTTTATGGTATTATCTAGCATGTTATTTCATATCTAGCTACTCGTAGCTAGACATACAATGACTGTAATTAAAAAAGGGAGGGCTATCTACTTATATAACGAAATCTTTGCGATCATCTTCCAGTAACTTAGGTGGTGGTATCTTTTTCTACACCTTTCTTTCATGTAGGTCAAATAAAATTGTGAGTTTCATGCAGATAATTATCGTTATTCAGTATCAGTTTTGAATCCACATAAAATATTGTGATTATTGTATGAAAGTAATAGAGAAATTAGTAGTAATTCTTTTGTAATTATAGTGTTAAATAAAGTAATGTCAGATGAATGAATTGAAGATAATAATAAAGTAAATGTATTTGATACTCTTAAACCTTTTTTTAAATTAGTGGACCAAATTATGATGCCAAAATACTATTCCAGATAAACCAACTTGGTTGGGTGATAAAGAAATTAAAATATCAATAGACTTTTGTGTCAGTAGCAAGGTAACACATGTTTGTATGCTTTATTTTTATCAATTTAATTAATTGTATTTAGTTTCCTTGCACACAATACCTAGATAAAAACTAAGTACCTATCTTATGCTATGTTATTATTAAGGAAACAAAGTTCTGGAATGAGAATGTGGTCACAGATTTTGCATAGCAAATACTATTTTTCTCATTCTAATTTAAAACATAGTTCGTCCACTAAATAATCATAAAATTACTTAACATTCTGTCCTCCGTGTAGGCAATAGAGGCTCAAACTTGATGTGTAGTATACACTATTAATATAATACATGCAGTTTTCTACTAAAATACAATGTAATGTGTATATTAAGTTCTCTTATTGCATTGTTGTCTATAATCAATTTATTTTTGTTATTATTACGGTTACTTACGTAAAATTCAAATTAATTTAAAAAGGGACCATTTGTTACTGTATTTACTATTATACCTATTTATTGTGACATATCCTTTCTTTGAGGAAAATATCTTTTGCCATATGTTTTATTTCTTATTCTTAACTGATTATTTAATGATCTTGTAAGAGAAAATATTTTATTACTTCTTTTCCTAGTTAGGTCAAATAAAATGTTTTCCTATTTCAAATACTTGTTTCACTTGTACATGAAAATAGAAAATACACATGAGAAGTTAACTTGCTAGATTTATTAAATTAAATAGATAAAACTATGAACATGACTTGGTTATTGTTTAGAAGTTCTTCTCCCATTCCTCACGCTCAAGCCTTTCCTTCTTGACTTGCTCAACAATAGGTGAAAGGTAAAGTTTGTCTTCTTCAAACTTTGTCCACTCTTCTTTGGGCAAAATAGTTTTCTGCATTGACAGCTGCATAGCCCGGACCATACGGAAGTTGCGCTCGTCAATCACATGGTCAGGCAGACGGCGAAGAGCTTCTTTGACATCATCATTCTCATATAGGCAGTCGTCACGCATTAATCCTGGAGAATTAATCAGTATGAAATTAACTATATACTAGAATTTCATAGCAAATTTTTACTGTTGATGAAATTTTTATCTAAAAGGCGAGCGATATCAATTTAATGTCTTCAAAACATTAAAAAAACTACTTTGAGGTTATGAATAAGATACTTTTATTTTTGAAAAGCAGATCTGTGAACTACTACTATAACAACTAAGACTGTACAACTTACCGTACTTATTGAATCCAGACAAATTATAAGCCCACTTCTTCAAGCTATTGCCTGAAATTTAATAAAAAATGAGTTACATAACTTGGCAAATCTATGTGAATTTTGTACGTGTGTGTAATAAATATAAATGCCTACACATAACTGCCGTGGTTCTTAGAGCCATGTTTGTAGAGAATTTCGTAAAACTTGATCACAAACACTAATTTGCTGAAGCAGCCAGCCAGCCACAAAATGTATTTTTTAGTACAATCCAATCAATCGAACGAAATATCAAATAACTTATAAAAAAACCTCAAGCCTGTGTGGTTGAGTGTGACACTTGACAGTGCTTGACAGACAGTCTGTCTGTTGTGCATACTCTTACTAATCTGTGCTGGGTGGTGGTGTGAGGACAGACTGTCAAGAAGTGTTGCTTACTGCTTACAATATTATACTTATCTATGTTACCAATCGATAGTCCACTTCTAACGATTGATAGTCCTCCCCCAACCGTGCATGAGGTGGGTGCCCTCCTTGGGGGAGGTGGTACCCCTGGGGGGAGGGTGAGGGGGAATTGAGTGAGTTTATAGAATTTTTTGGTAGGATTTTAGTATTTTTCTAAAATTCATATCTCAAACTAGGCATAATCGAGGGGGGGAGTGGTGCAGGGGGGTAGGCCTCCCCTCCCCCTACCCCTTTTATATTATGAAATCTCATGAAACCTCGCACACTTCTCTGCGCCATCATCATCATCCGAATCTGGAGGAACCCCAGGAATCCTAGACAAATTCGGATGACGTCATCAGATTCGGCGCGGATAATGCGGAAGACTCGGTTCAAAAATTCGGTTCGTTCGGCTCGTTCGGCTCGGATAAGGGTGCGTTCACCTTAAATCTAAATATTACAATACGTCGGGTTCGGGCATCATGCCACAGTCCAGCTTTGTTAGGAAAAGAAGAGTAAGTGGAAACATAAGACGGCACTAGACTTACAACTCATGTCGTGTTCGATGTCGATTTACTAAAAAAATGTCAATGCTGTCATTGAGAACGTTAAGATAGTTTGTCGATTTTCTTTTACTTTAACATTGAGCAGCGCGTATAAAACCGTCAAGCTATTCTAAAATTCAAGCTCAACGTCAAACACAGCGGTGATGTTGCCGTTAGTGAATTGCTCCCCTTAACGGCAAAATGGGCTCTCGTGAGCGCGGTCGTGGAGGGCGGCAAGTGGTACGCAACACACCTGTATGTCATCATGTCATTGATGACAATTGACATTTCGTTTTCGTAATTTCGTACAATTTCGTATTCGTTTGAAAATTTGGAAAAAAAATTACGTCACATTATTGAAAAAAAAAAATTTTTTGATTTTCTTTCGCGGAAGGGTTCTGATTTATTTTATTTGCTTTCAAGCAACTTAGCATTGAATTTTGGCCCTAACAACTGTGTATGCCACTGTAATAATAACCGTGCTGTATTAGTCTAGAATTCTTGAAGTGTGCGAACACTACGAACGATTACGTGTGTTTCTGTCTTTTATTTAGCCAGCCAACCGATAAGTTTAGTTGCGTTGCGCGTGCCTCGTTCGTGCTTCTTATCAAGTTGTTTGTTTGCTTCAAGTGAACTTCGAATGCCCTCGCTCGACCTCCTAGCTTCCAGCCCCGCTTATCATTATCAACACAATAAAATGAGAAGGAAGGTAATTAATTCACCAGATACTGTCGCGCATTCATGTAGAGAGTACCTATTTCTATACGCGTTTCTGATTTTCGTTGTTTCTGAATACATTAGTTTTCTGTAATATATAAGTACCTACTGTTGCTAACTTTTAACTGTGCTAATTTGATCGTTTGTGATTTTTTCCTTCATCCTGCATCCAAGAGGAGGAATGCCAAGTGACTGTCGAGACTGTTTGGGTATTCGTTATCGAATTAATTCCCTGCACCAAACCTGGAAGTGGCTGCATCAGACTATCGCTCTTCACGAATATCTGATCTCCCTCTCTTCGGCTGATACTGACGCTTGTTGCTGTAAGCACTAGTGGACTTGTGAGGACTAATAGAACTTTTTAAATCGTAATTTTAAGTAGAATAACTAATTCACGCTTAGTAAAGTAATTGTGACGTTCATACAAAAAAGTATCCGTTTTTCAAATTCTATGATGGCTCAAACAATGATGAAGAAAATCGCCATGAGCAGTGCTTGCATTATGGTTGGCATCACTAGAAGAGCCAGTGCGCGTAGCCTGGCGACAAGTGGAAAGACCTTGTCTGCTAAGAAGGAACGTGAGCTACCAGCAGAGGGGGAGATCACTAAGTCAGTGTTTATGTCCCAATCTACGGACATTTACACTAATCTGGCTCTGGAAGATTGGATGTATCATAATATGGACTTCTCTAACCACCATGTCATGATGGTATGGCGCAATGAGCCTTGTGTCGTCATTGGAAGACACCAGAATCCTTGGCTTGAGGCTAATGTTCCCCTGTTGGCAGAGAAAGAGATTGCCTTGGCTCGCCGCAACAGCGGTGGTGGCACTGTTTACCATGACCGCGGAAACCTGAACATCTCTTTCTTCACACCTTGTGAAAGGTACGACAGGAAGTACAACCTGGAGTTGATCAAGAGAGCACTCTTCCGTGGTTTTGGGATCAAGTCTACCATCAATGAGCGACAAGACCTCATTGTCAGAGATAAATACAAAGTATCCTTTACAAAAACTCATAATATTTTAGTACTTTCCTTTTATTTTGCCATTTTATAATGATCTATGTTCATTGGATGGGTGTTAGGCCCTATATAACAACTGATTTTCGTTCTTATAATATAAAAGTACCGATTTTTTAAATGCGATAATATTCCTTAATCACTGTATAGATTTCTGGCACTGCTTCAAGGCTGAGCCGCTTAACAGCGTATCACCACTGCACACTACTAGTCAATGCCAATAAGGCAGATCTCAGCAAGGCTCTGGCTAAAAGAGAGGTGAGTAACAAATCCTACTGAGACAGGAATATACCCAACATTTTCTTCAAAAAAGTAATGCTTTGAACATATCATTCTCAAAATCTTATCAATAATTAACTAAATTTTTATAATTTTATGTTTTTTTTTGTTAATTTCTAATAGTTCATCAAATCATACATTGATGCTCACATAGTAATGCTGTAATAGACACATGAACATTTTTACATATGCATGCATTGATGTCAAAGTTCACTTAACTTTCTGATGAATCACTGTTTACCATGTACTAATGCATAGTTTGTGCATGCTGAATGCATTTGTATCTACCGCCTTTACTTTTTTGTTACATTTTTAATTTTTTGTTACATCAACATCACTTTTTATAGTAAATTGTCGTCATAATAATGCATGCTTCTTCCGAATATTAACTATGTATAACTATTTCTATATACACTAACTCCCTTTGTGATACTAACACCCTCCCTGATAGTCATAAGTTAAGGGCATTTTTAATTCTATTTAGCATGGCATACAGACGAACGCGACGCCCTCGACGCCGTCACCAGTGGTGAACCTGTCCGAGCTGGACAACAGGGTCACGGTGGACAGCCTGCAGACAGCAGTCGGCTACGAGTACCTGCGCACCCCGGCCCTGCACCTCGGCGATGGCGGCCAGGACATGATCTCGAAGCAGCGAGGATTCCAGTTCGTCAACCCTACCGATGACTGGTTCCCAGGTAGGGATTTGGAATGTTCTTGATGTTTCTTATATCGCTAAGATTATTTTGCTTAGTTGCCAATAACGTAAATAGCAATTTTCGCCCAATGGTTCACTGGTGCGTTTGTGCGATACCGTAAAAATAAATAAACATGTAATAACAGGATGCGTTTCAATTTAAAAGGAGGGCATCAATCTACAAATATGCCTACTTTGATTTTCTAGAACATTACCATTTTAATGAACGGAATAATCTTATCACTTCTTTACATAAATGACCCAGACTAGCACTGGTGATTGTTACTACATATCAGTTATTTTATTTATACCAGGGCATTGACTCACAATCTGTGTATGTTTGCCGCTTTTTGTTTTTGAATTCACATTGACTTTGTCTACAGGGCTCGCGGAGTTGAAGAATAATCTCCAGACTTGGGACTGGTGCTTTGGCAGGACACCAGACTTCACCGTCAGCCGCAACTTCCCAGTGCCTTCCGAGCTACTCGCACCGTCCAAAGTGTACTCTTCCACTCAAGAGTTGGTCATAAACATGAGCGTCGTGAAAGGTTTAATCGATGACGTAACCCTCAACATTCCCCCCGGTCTTGTAGAGTCAGGGTTCCACGGTGAGGCATCCGTGATCACACATCTCAAAGGCAAAAGGTTCACATCCGAAGCTCTAACCGCGCTCCAGGAGGCGATGTTGACTCGTCACGTGAACACTGACGAAAAGAAATTGGACGAAAAAGAACAATTTGTCGCCAAATGCTTCGATCAGGTAGTCAATACCATATAAACAGTGTAAAACTTTCCTAAAGGTGCTATTTTTATATTTAATGATGTAATATACTTATTATAGACATTTATCTATACAAGTAAACGTTTATCTTTGAACTATATTGATAAGGGACTGGTTCTCTGTGTAAATAGCATACTTAGGAATACAAAATTATTTTAACGAAATGTAGCTGTTTTTGAATTAGATTATGTGCCTGTACGTTGTCGCTTTCTGTGCCTACTTCTTCTGTTTTAGAGGTGTTTGGTTTTTGTTTGTCATTAACTTTCAATCTGCTTATTATATTTGTGTTCTTTTAGTTTAGTGTTATTTATAAATTGTTGTCCTGAAACTTAATATTGGCATTCATTTGTTCAGTAACCAATAGCTCTATTTTCTTACACAAGTCTATTGTTCTTAATAATCTGAAGGTCCTTTTTATTCAGTTTACAAAATAGTATCTTTTACGCAATCTAATTAGAATGATGTGTCGCCTCGATGACTCAATTAGCATGGTAATATATGACCGATTGAATGCACTATTAAGTTTTGGGTGTACAATACCAACACGCGAGTCGCACCTTTGTGCTGAACGCTACAAGAATGCATCATATCATTTGTTTTAATTAATTAAATTATGTTTTTTGTAACTGGATTAACCACCCATGTAATGTTACTTATCGACATTTTATGTAGCACGTATTTTAGTGATCTAATGTAGGCTTCCTATCGCCCCGAAGACCATTTCATAAACAGCGTATTGGTTCTTAGAAGATCTGCCCGCAGCGGGAACTTTTTTGTATGAAATGGATTTGTTTTAACTAATTATTAGTATCCGGTATGTTAGTTGATTGTGTTTGAGGTCAATTCTTTGTCATAAAGTAGGTCGTCATTATGATTTGTATATCTGAACTGATTTTGATTTAACTTCAACGAATAATCGTTTTAATAACTAATTGATAATTTTAATTAAATAACTAACTATACATGAGTAATTTCTATGTTATTTTGTTAGAGTTATATTTAAAGAAGGTACTGAGTTTAGATTAATGAATTTTATTGTACTTGTTAATAACAACACCGTTTGTGGCAAAGTATATAGTTGATCGTGTATTATTTTGAATAATTTTGAATGTGAAATAAAATAATGTACATGACATAATTGTATTTTATTATTACAAATGAAACCTTTTATTTTATGTAAGTCAATGCGAGCGAAGGCTGTTTAATATTTTTTCATTAAATCAGCAGTACCCAATACCCATTAATAAGGTTCTAACTTTTGTATGATGGAGGCGTATCGCTAACAAACTAACACAAAAATACGTGGGTTATGCCGTATGCGTGCAAATGAATGCCGGATCAGCATGGAAGCATGCGCACTTGTCCTCGCACAACAAAACCCGCTCGAGGCAGCTCTTCCTCTCGCTTTCTGAAGAGCCGCGGAGGTGGTCGATGGCCGGCGCAGGCGCAGCCAGTCCGACCGTGCACTGAGGCGCGCGCGCACCGTGCGCCATATTGAATTTCCATAGGTTGCCATGACAACCGCGTAAACAAACGCGAAGTTATCGTGAACACTACAATATTTTTAATATTATTTGAACTTAACGTTAACTTTTAGTGTTGTGGTGCAAGTTACATGTATGTTGCCACTGCGAAAAGAAGACGAGTAAGTATACAATTGTTTATAGGTCATACTAATGATAATTCAGATGTCTAGACAGGCAGGTCAGGTACCCTCTTGATGCTTGGGCTTTTTCCAGGCTTTTACAAAGCCTACATTGATATAGGTTGTGGGCAATAAGATAACGACTTGTTTGTTTTGTGATAATTAAGATAATAGTTCTTATTTTATTTTACACTAGCGGCCCGCCCGCGACTTCGTACGCGCGTTTTAGTTTAACTCCGTTCCCATAGATCGTAGCGAAAAATTATAAGCCTATACCTATACGCATTAAACTACTTCTATAGCTTTCCCTGATAAATTAGCTATCTATCATATTCTGTACCCTTACCAATAGTTCCTGATTAGCGCCTTTAAACAAAAAAACGAAAACATCCAGTTTTAAAATATATACATAGAAATGCGTACAGATAAATGTTATATTCGACGACGCATTTGGTGTATTGGTTAGCGCTCCTGACTATTACTCTGGCCGTCGAGGGTTCGAATCCCGCAAGGGGCAAATGTTTGTGTGATGAGCACGGACATTTGTACCTAAATCATGGATGTTATATGTATTTAAGTATTTATGGGAGACGCACCCGTCATAATCGTTGTCTGGTACTTCATAACACAAGGAAGATAATTCCTTACCACGAAACCAGACCATTGGTGTGGTGTCTGGCGCATATTCATTTATTTATTATATTTTATGTACACTCAACACGCAGCCCGGTCTTTAATGGTCAAACTTACACGGGGATATTATCTTTTTATTTTACAACGAAATAGAAATACTTCCTGCGCCCATTTGTTAATCGCACTTATATTTCTTTCGGGTACTAATAAGACCAGGCTACTCTCTGCGCTTACACAGCATCATGCCACATACAGGCTGTGGGAGAAGCGAATTCTCTCAAGTCTTCTCCCGCTACCTTTTAAGAGTTTGAACTTTAGCTTTGTTTACGGTTATAGCGAATACTCTACTTTCTTGAATTCAAATCGTAAATTCAAAGGGACAATTCTATGTAAAGATCTCCGCCATCATCATCATCAACACCCAAAAGCCGTCCACTGCTAAACATAGGCCCCCCACGAAAAGTTGCAGATTGGACACCCTTCGACCACAGGAGCAGCGTAGAATGTCCACCGACAATATGAACAAACGATCTGCAATCTACACTGGACACATACCGCTTGATACCTACCCTTTTTGAACACAAAACAATATTATTTACTATTCTAAGGAATAAAATCTCTTCTAGAGAGCAACATCAATAACAAACATGTGTCAAAACATTCTGTCTCAGATATGTCAAATGATTGTCAAAAATGATATAAAAAATATTTCAATCGTAAGCACCAAGAAGTATTGATATCAATTTCGAGCAAATCATCCCCAAAATAGCTTTCTACCCCTTTTTAACCCCATTACAAGATAAATTTAAATAAAATTTGATACACATTTTTCGTTGTTATTTGTAAAGAATGTTTATGCAAAATTTGAAGTAGATCGGACCAAGGAATCACATTTTCCCATACAAACTTTGCACCCCTTTTTCAACCCCTTAGGGGTGAAATTTCGTAAAATCCGTTCTTATCGGATCCCTACGTCATACAAAGAACACACCCTCCAAGTTTCAGGTCTCTACGACCAGCGGTTTAGGCTGTGCGTTGATCCGTCAGTCAGTCATTCAGGACAAAGCCTTTTATATGTATAGAAGATTTAATCTAAGTAGATAGGGGTTTCCGAAAGAATTAACACTAGTAAGAAGTATCATAAGTAGGGTAGGTTTTGTTAGTTTTGGTCCCGTCCACTGAATAATTATTCAGTGTGGCCTCGCCATTCGTCAATGGGGACCATAGAGTAACCGGCGGATGCGAAACTTCTCTTGTAGTGTTGAATCAAAAACACTACACGAAGAGATGCGCACTATGTGTGTGTAACATCACTGTTAAGGCAGTTCACGGGGAAGATAAAGAGAAGCAAGCTGCTGAAAGTTCAGGCAGCAGCAATAGGCTATGAAGACATTCCGAACATACCTAACCTATATGTATATGAGCGTATTTAGGCGTAGTTTTCAGATGCTGAAAACCAAGACTAGATGCATACCTACGCTTTCAGTAAACTGATTACTGATTCATCTGATCTTGACATCATGTAATACCCATGTTTATAATTTAATAAATGATTGATTGATTGATTCAAATTGACCATTGTATTCTTTAATATAGCAGCACAGCACTTATAAGGTTTGCTGAAAGGATTATGAATTTATCTAATCAAACTGAATTGCACTTTGAGTAGTTTGTAGGTACAATAGGTGGACTGCCTTAAAGCAGCTATCCCCTCTGCGAACCCAGAAATAAAAATTTATACCTAAAAATTGTAGGGAATCACAAATAATAAGCATGTTTATCGTTTGAACTCTCTCATTTAAATTAGTCAAAGTAGTCCTGTCGGATAATTAACTCAGGCCGTCGTTTTGTACGTACACAGTTCCAATTAACATTTCAAATAATCAAGCATAAAATTGAGTGATAGTTTCAGGACATTGCTTAATAGACGAATGGCCCGCGCCTGTCAGTGCATCTCGTTGCACAATGAGTAATTGTCGGCATCTCTGAGTTATGTAACTTGGACACGAGCTAGAAAAGCTTCATCCCACCCATGCCATGGCAGTGAAGGCATAAAAGTGTGCGCTGTTATTGGTTTTTTCGACTCTTATCATCTAAGGTTTTCACACTCCGTCAAACAAATGGTAGGTATACCTTTGTCCTATATGGCTAAAGCATTTGATTATCTCACCACACGGCTGTCAAAGTTGGTGATTTGTTAAGAAGTTCACCTTCCTTCCTACCAGAAACCACTCATTATTTATCTATCTTTGCTTATTGCTTTGTTAAATTCAATGAATGAACTTTAGGAATAGGCCCCGGGAGTCTTCCTATAGACACAATAAAAGTTTATAAGCGTTAAAATTAATAAATAAAGAAGCGCTAATACAATCAAGGCTATGCTCAACAAAACGCGATGATAACTGTAAATTGGTAGCGTCGACCGTGAAATTAGGAATTTTATTATCAAGGTTAGATATTAATATTTTACAACCCATATTATTAAGATTTTCTTCTCGAAGCTCGTCTCTAAATAAGCCATTATATTATTATAGATATGATGGTACTAGTAATTAATTTATTTGTACTTGTTACAATAACATTGCTTTTTATGTCTAACACTAAAGTTAGATATACATTTGAAAGACCGAATAGTTTGTGTTTATTTATTTAGGCACCGATCTAATCGCAATGCTTTTCAGAAGGTTAGGTTAAAGAAATCGTTTCCACTCCGCGCATGCAACGCATGCAATTATTACACTTTATAGGTAGTTATGCACTTAACAGCAATCGATCACCGTTTAGCCGTCTTGCTGATGTTACCTAATTGAGGATTTATGTTTCTACAACACGTCTAGTAGTAAGGCATAGCATAGATTTTAAGTTAAAAAAATGCAATTCCGGTACAAATGTTTCAGAATATGTTTGGTTCGTATAAGTTTGATAACAATGAAAAAATAAAGAAATTATATCAAAACATGCGTGGCATCAACTTAAGAAAAGATGTGGAAATTACACCACAAAGAAGTCTCTACCAGTCGTCAAATACAAAGAAAATGAAAGAAAGTCACAGTTGCTTTTTACAAGTGCAATTTATAAAATGAAAGAAGTTAGCATGACGGACGTGCTGACTATAATGTAGCTTCTAAATTGTTAAAGACCATCTTGAAGTTTTAGAAGTGATATTTTTTACTTACCCTTACCTACTCAATCAATTTCAATTTCTTTCATCGAATTAATTCCATTAGAATTGCAGTCGTTGTGGTGAAATATAACCTCTTCTCTGGCTTACTGTTACGAAGAGATTCCATCCTATCATACTAATCACGCAACAATATATTGTTGGAACGTCTACACAAATTATTTGCAGATTAGGTTTAGGTAAGTATTGGTATTTGGTATAGTTACATAATAAATCATAATAAATCTGTTTAAGTTTGTCGATTGTTAAAACTGAATTTGGCCGCGCTTTCTCTGCTGTCGGTACATCTTGAGTGATGCTGCGCGTGAGTTCGTGACCGCCGGCACTTGGCAGTAACCACCACATAAGAGCCTCATACGTATTTCCATAAATAAATAATATAACTTTTGAAAAGTATTATTACGGTTTTCAATACGAAGCAATTTGTGCACACACACGGGAACGTACAGAGTGTTTTTTTTGCAAATAAATCAACGCGCGCTTGACTGGAATCGGAATTTGGATAACAATTGTAATCGGTGATAAAAGATTGCGATCTAATACATAACGACTTGTGTTACCTACAATATTCAACTGCATAGAAGATTTTATATTATTAAGACTCTTTGTTTAGCACAAAGACTGCAGCAAAGCTCATTAGAAAGTAAGGTGTTACAAAGGCCTACCTAGACGTCTCGGTCCTAATTGATACCTAATTAATTATAATTAGGTAACTAGGTCATTAATCATTAAAACCAATATGCCTACTTCAACAACATTCTGACAGTGTAAGTAACTGTAACATAGTCATCAACTAAACTTCTATTGATAAATCTCGCATGGGATAATTGATGGTCTAGATGGAATTCTAGGCAAATCCTGTTAGTGTCACGATCCTCAACGGATAAGCTTAAATATTCATAAGCCTGGCAATGAGACCGTGTTGCGACCGTGAGGTCAAGACAACCATTTTCGCACTATGCAATTACGACTTAGGAGTGTCTTCATCTACTTAAGCTTTATTGATACTTACAGCCTTAATGTTGAATATTACTTGAGGCACACATTAGTTACGAACTTTATATGAAAACTGAATGAGACAGCCCAAGTAGCAAAATCTTGAACTGCGATGCATGCAGCTAATTTATTTAGCTACGTGTAATTTAGGAGAGAAGGGTGCTCCTGAGTTATAAGAGGGCTAAGATGTTTTTTTTTAACGTAACAACAAATTATTTATTTTGTTTTTAGATCGATAAGGTAATACATAAAGTAACTCTATAATTTATTTAGTGATATGTGTGTAATAATTCGAATAAGCAGTCTATCACTCTCAAACCACTCAAACTTAGAATGAGCTACCCTTTCAATAGAGATAGTATCTACTGGCGATATCTGTCTCGCAGCTACCTGGGGGCCCTATTTTTGAATCACTCGCGTAAATATTACGAGGGATTTTCGTTCGAAAACGAGTTATTTTCGTTGACTTTTAATTCATTTTCGAACAAAAATCACTCGCCGTCTTGAAGCGAGTGATTCAAAAATAGAGATCCCGCTTAACTTTCTGGTTCAAATGCATGCAAAAATGTGCTTGTGGATGGTCATCATCATCAAATTTAATCAGTCAGGTATCAAACGACAGCCGGGCGCCGCATAACAATGGAATTTTTATTGTGTCTCGTTTACACATACTTGACGAGTTAAGAGCTAGGCTCTTGTCTTTTGTAGATGGAAAATAATAATAACTAGTAAGTAGTGTGAGAGATAGTGCTTCAACTCTACAACACGTAACACGTAATGTGTACCGACAAACTTAGGTTTAATGGTTTTTCAAAATAGTCTTTTCACACATTTTTTAAATTGTCATTAAGTTTGTGTTTCTTATTGATTAGGCATTATTTCCAACTATCCATCAATCAGTTCTCAGTTTGTTCAAAATAAACAAGTTGTTCAGATATTGTTATAATTTATTAATTTATTATACTGTATTATATTGACTTACGTCGTAGGTACAGTAGGTTCTTACCAAAGTAATCTACTGCTTACGTGCTTAATCTTGTGCTTAACGAGGCTTATGTCACAGTTCAATGTTAACTATGTAGGTGAGGCGTCATTTATGATAATTAAATTAAAGTTCCTATGCATAATATTAATATTATTATATATTTATTGCAGAACTCAACTAGTTCGGGAGCTCAAGATGGAAAAGGACAAAATAGTCTTTAAGGTAAGATTTCATCTATAATTTAGGTTTTTTAAATATCATATTAATTTGATGTGCATAATTAAGCTATATTTTTTGAACTTACTATATGAAGCAATGTATTCAAATAGTACTTACTTACTTACTTACTACGTACTCGTTAGGTCTTACTATTAAGTGAAGTAAAAAGTTTAGTTAGCCTGTAAGCATCCCACTGCTGGGCAAAGGCCATACCTCAAGTATGAGGAAGTATGAGTAGTAGTGGCAAAGTTTTTTGTTTGCAAGATAATATTCAGAAATGGACGAATTTTACTGTGCGGAAAATTAATGTTTGATTTAATGAATGCAAGATATTGAATTAAATTTAGATACATCATGTCATAATCATAATAAACCTAACCATTACGCCTTAATCAGTGTATCACATACTTCAGTGATTGGTGGACACAGGTTGTATGTTGTATGACACGCATGTCGCGCTGTCGGATGTGACGCGACGCAGCCGCGCCCGCGCACGCAGCGATGACAAATTACGAGCACTAACGCCTGTCAGACATGTTGCATGCGAGTTTGTATTGAATAACGATCTACATATTAACATGAAAATATTTATTGTTATTCACGTCAAGTCATTAATAGCCACCTGAGTTCGTTAATTTGAAAAAGATACCAACCATGATTAATGAGAGCCTCAACTACAATGTTGGTGTGATCCTAAGCGTAGGACTCTGAGTTCTGAGTTCGAGTCCAATGAAAAACAGTGCAGGGTCACAACAAGGAATCCTATACTCCAATACTCCAAATTTACTTATTGGTATTTTTTATTCACACGCTTGCTGCCTTTGTACAGTAGCCTTTGTACAGTAACAAACAAATACTCACAGAATTCCGTAAACACCGGACAACGGATCGGAAGTGAGTGCAGCTTGTTGGTCGCTCGCATTGAACCACTGACCCGAATTCGCCAATGCACAACACTGCACCGGCCACATTTTCCTCTTAAAATCCTGCCTTAAAAACGTCCTTATCAATACACATTATTACCGAGCGTTCACTTTTAGCCAAGTCACGTGTACGAAGAAAAAATATTGGTATAGATAAAGCTACAAAAAAATGCAAAGACAGTATTTTTTAGTGTTGCGCTATTTTTTTATGTTGGAATATTTTTTTGTCACGTGCATCGTAACAAGAAAATATCCTCGAGTTACATAAATAGCATTCTTATTTTAGT
The DNA here is from genome assembly GCA_963584085.1 of Pyrausta aurata. Classification (NCBI taxonomy): domain Eukaryota; kingdom Metazoa; phylum Arthropoda; class Insecta; order Lepidoptera; family Crambidae; genus Pyrausta; species Pyrausta aurata. The sequence continues at coordinate 11,540,187 of OY757252.1, read as the reverse complement.
GTTTCATCCATTTTTATCAAAATTATAACAGATCTTTTATTACTATTTATTTATCAAAAGATCTGATAATACAAATAATTATTCCAGTATTCAGACAGTTGCACCGTTTATCTTCAATTAAAATAATGTCTCATGTCCCACTATTAAGTGTTACTTTAGTACATAAATTAACGTTATTTCATATTGCAATTCAAATTCAAACAGCAAAATACTAAGTTACTCTGTATCTGTAACTAGTGCATATGTAGAGCCGCACCCAACAATTAGGAAACCTATCTCACTCGAGAGCATAAATTCACAGAGGCTGACTAAACAGGATAGACAATAGTGCGGTTTCTATGCAAATTTTATTGCTCGATTATTGCTTTAGCGTAACAATGGAAAAGCCTCTGATCTGTATTAACAAATGCTGACTTCTTGCTTATTAACCAATATCTCGTTTGCTTGTGATTCATGCCGAGTGCCAACTACTTAAGAGTAGCACTTAACTTAGCACTAAAGCAATGTTAGTGACACAAAAAGCAGCAAAATAATGGAGCTCAGTTACCTACGATTGTTATTGGCCAATTTACAAAATACGATATTTTGTTTCTTCAATGTTAGATATAACATATATTCTTTATTGCACTTAAAAGATGTACAGAAAATACAAGAAGTCACAATGTGAACAAAGGTGGGCTTATCCCTAAAAGAGATCTCTTCCAGCCAACCCATAGGTGTTGGAAATGAAATAGTTGCGGTTATCGGCAGTGCTAGATTAATAATACGGAAAAAAGTTATAATTTATTTATATTTTTTTAATATTAGTAATAAACTAAATACTATAAATTTATAATCTTACATAACGTATATATATATACACATAGCATAATAATAATAATATATATATAAATAAAATATATAAATATAATGTACTATCTAGGTATATCTTACTAGGTATCTTACTAGGTATCGTGACGTGACTGAATGAGAATTGTGTGAATGTCACCAGCACTGAGTAATATTACGTAAGTAGAGGAGTCATTCGTGTGACATCAATAATTTGATGAAGGGTCAATTTTGAAACATTGCTTGAATTGTCAAACGCAAATTGTGTGAACATGCCGGGTGTCGCAATTCTTCAGAGGGAGGCCGACGGCATTAGCAGTGCGGTGACGAATAACATTTAGGGATCTTACACACGAACGGTAATTTGCTGACGGCCATACGTACGCCTGCCGCTGAATTGGGATAAGGTAGCGTTTATCACTGAATTGTGCCAACACACCGACATGTGGGTTTCAACAATGCTTCCAATGCTGTGCGTTCGACATAATCACGTTACTTATGTACCGTGTTTAATAGCTCAGACATATGTCAAACTCCGTCTGAAAAGCAATTTTCTGTATTTTCAACCCTAGCCATCGCATTACCTCGAGCTGAAAGGCGGTACGTTACAGTCAATTATATACATTGTTTAGTTAGGAAGCAGCACCCCTGGCCACCATAAACGCAAGCAGCGCGATGGATGAGTCATTTATGTCTTTCTTGCCATAACTAGCCGTGTCCAGTCCATGAAAAAGTTCAAGACACTATTAAAGATTAGGATATCCAGCTTTCTATACCTAATTGGATAGTTTTACGACGATTTCAAGTTATTTTGATGTTTTTGTATATTTTTGAAACAAGAATGACGTAAGTTGTATTAAATACGTTTAATTCGGAAGTTTGGGATATTGCAGAACTATCTCACGGTTATACTATCCTTAGGCCTTCACTAAGGACTTCTGTAAGTATGATTGTGGCGCCGGCTGTGACATACCAGACTGGCGACGGAGCGTGTAAAATTCCAAGCGTCATCAATGTCAAAGCCCAAAGAAAACCGGCTGCAATGCAATACACGAAAGGTTACACGTACAATGTATAAACAGCAGCATTTGTGCAGCGGTAGTAGAAGCAAACCGAATGTTGGGTCATATCAACCGTAGTTTATCCTACATCTAATACAGGCTGTCCCAAAAAAATGTATCAAGCCAAACCCCAGAGGTAGAACATCACTTCTCGGCTATCCGAATCACTCATAGTTTTCGAGTTATGATGTTTGAAATTATTTATTTTCAATACCTTTAAAAAAAAGGTAAAATAAGGGCTATGATATACTTCTGAATTAGCTGTCCTAGTATTCATAAAATAAAATAATAAAACAGGCATGTATCTCATTTCTCGCCACAGTGACCAAAAAAGTGCCATTTCACAGAAAGAAAGCTATCTATCAAAATCGCGATACATACATGCGGGTGATTCAAAAAGCCCTTTAGAAACTCTACCTCTGGGCTTCGGATTGACAAATTTTTTTAGGACATCTGTATATTCCTCTTAAAGTTTTCAATTGTTCCTTTATCATACATAGTATTTTTTATGCATACCCGTATGACCACTTTTGCAAGCACAGTAGGGCATGTCGTGAGTTCGCGGCATTCTTCGCGCGCCACTTTAGCTCATTAGGACCCAAGGTTCGCATCACCTTTGCTTGGCGGTGCTCGCCTTCATGCCCTAATGTCACTTGCCTTCGTCTAATTTTGATGATTTGGGTGATTTATCATGTCATGTAAGGATATGTTTGCCCGGTCCATATTGTATTCACTGGACCGCAAACCGTGTGGATGTGACTCCGAAAATTGCTTGGTTCGATCACACTTTTGGTACATTTTAACATTAATTACTTAATACTTTGATGAAAACATAAAAGTAATTGTTTGTTTTTGTGACTATCTAATCTATTTAGGTATAGTATCGGCATATTTTAAGTTTATTTAGGCATATATTAAAAACCTTAATTACCGGTACTTAGTTTTAAAAATATTAAGGTAGGTATGACTAATAATTTGTTTTATTACTGAGCTAAGATGTAACATACAGTTATAGTCAGTCCGCTATTTTTAGCCACAACATTTTATCCGGTAGTCATTGACGCTAATGATTTTGACATACAGAAAACACTAGAAAACCTAATGACAGTTAGCAATGGTGAAATGAAAGTAGCTACGCAAGTCGCATGGATATTGGTGTCGGAGCGGTGCGGTGGCGCTGCGATTTCTTTCTCACATTTTTTGTGTTTCACGACAAGATGATTGCTGGGAAAAGTATTTGCCCTAAATAGTTTTTACCCTGTTTCTGTCGCGTTCGATTTGATACACAATATTTGTGTAAACCTGAATGGAAGCAGAACACCTGCTAGACGCACAAGAGCTGCGTTTGCGCAGATCGCAGAACACTCGCGCTTCTCTTACAAACATTTAATTAACAGTTCCACGGGAGTCTTGTGTAGGTTATTTATGAATGAGAAAGCTGTGATTTATTTGATTAGTTATTTACTTGCTCCAACAAAGCGTAGAACCAATACAGCGCATTTCTAAATCATATTTTGCGTGGAGGCACCGCAATTTTGGTTTCTGACCGGGTTTTTTAAGCAAATAAATAACACACTTTATTCGATAAGTTGATTAAAACCTATGTAATTGATCGGAATCCACTACATATAAAATAATATAAAATCTGCATCAATTTTCAAATGTCATCTAACTTAAATTGTTTAGGTGCTCATTATGTACTTTCATATACACTAGCGTAGGTATTATGTGCAACTATGCATGTAAAATTATACTTGTGTCACAGTAACTACTCGTATATTCAACTTTATTGCATCCCTCTTAAACTCATACTCCGATCTCTAGGTCCGTCTACAGTTTTTGAAACTTATTAGATACTTTTGGTCTGTTTAGGTTCCTAAATGGTGTTTTTGTTGGTAAATAGGAAATGGTGTTTCTTGACACATTTTTTTATAGTTTATATTTTTTAACAAAGCTCACCTCAAAAAAGCTGTTCCAGTCGCCTTGGCGCGTGAGCATCAGTGCTCCAAACGGGCTCGATGTCAGGGCCCTGCGCGGGTCAAGGCTGCCTGCCTGCGCCGGCGCAGCTTCGCGCATAATGCGCCAATTAACTTCTCATTTCTCGCGACACATCCCTCACGCACACCATCGATCAAGCGCTTAAACGGCCATTAGCGATTCGCGGACACAGGGTGTGCATTAGATAAGTAACTGCGTGATGTAACGAATTTGTTACTTATCTATTATATTGAATAGTGTTGTATGAGATGCTCTTGGTTTTTATGAGTAACACAAACAGCATATTTAGTCTTTTCAATTTACATATTTCTCGTATGAGACTAAAAATAGACGTCAATATCTCATGCATAGTTGTAAAAAAATATGAGTGTAAAAATACACTCTGTGCGATGTCGTGGCCAGTGGAGCGGGCCAAAATGTTCCGGCACGGCGTTACACGCGTTACGAATGTTGTGATCTTGTTATTTATGAGATTAGACCGCCAAAAATCAGGGATGGAAAAAACACGGTAATCAATAGCACGCAGTACGCAGATTGAGGTAACTAAACTATACGAGTACTTATATCTTATCTATCATAGGCCGTATCATACGCAAGTCTACTTCTGTGCGAAATGCAGTGTCGCAATTGGACTCCTTAGTCACCGGAGACGATGCATCCCCCAAAACAGACCTTCATGACACGGCAACAATCATCTGTCAGTCAAGATGCAGTAGCCAATGATGATGATAATGTCTTATCAATATTGTTAAGAAGCTATAGTACCACCCGTTCTTATCACTCACATGATATAATATGATATACATAGATTCGAAAACACATATTACTTACAAACATAGATTGAGTAATCGCCTACAACCTAACTGAAGTAAAATACCAACGACAAAAGCTTCATACGTAAACAGCTATCGTAGGCAGCCCTATGCGCCATGATTTCGTGGTCAGGGCACTCCAATTCAAATTCTACGTCCATCGCAATCACTTCGTAGTCAAAACCATCGCCGGCGTCGTGTGCATCCACCACGGCCGAGTCCACCTGATTGCCCACATCAACGTGACTGATGGGTTTCTTATTGCCTATTTAAATTAATATTTCGTCTTTGCACGTCGACGGATTACATCTATTTATACGGCGTATAATATACGCCTTGTAAAGTAATAAGAAACATGCTTACAGGTTCTACTAGTATCCTTATGTTTTTGCTCATTAGATGGAGTAAGAGAACATTGGTTGTACCGTAAAAATCTGTTAAAAATACTTTTAAATTACTATATTATGTATAATTATTACGAAATTCAAAGTATAGGAGGATGACATAAGCTATCATTGTCTGAACTGCATAATGCTGTACATAATTTGCATGCAGCCATTTATTAGCATCAAACTGGTCCTGCGCCTTGCACGAGACAAAGTTCATAGAGCATATTTTAAAGGGTATTAATCACAGGTAGTTGTCGCATATTAATTATTTGTCAGGTACACATATCAGGTCTATTGTATTCTAATTTATTTAGCCTGGATAGCGAAGGTTAGCCCCGTCACGATATATCTCGTTGACAAAGCTGAGGCGGTGCCTATACTCGTACCAGTGGCACTTGGCTTGTTACATGTCATAACCATTTGTGATTCTGATGAGTTTGGTATGCGTGCTTCCTGATATCGTGGACCTTGAATGCGTAACTTGCTTTTTATTGAATTGGAATTAATTGAAGGTGTCCTTGCTTCAATCGTCATTTTTTTTATTAGACGCATGATAAAATAAGATGTGTTAATTTTCTAACGATTTACCTGGGTGGGAGGTGTGCCTCAGCGGAGTTCTTTGTGTTTTTAATAAAAAAGCTATCAGCTAGACTGTGATCTGTGATCACTATGTGTCATCACAAGTTGTTGAAATGCCAAAGTGCAGGATTATTTGCATAAAACAGGTGTTAAAATAAAATGATGTTAAAAACTTTATTTTTGTGTGAAGGTTTGTCTGCAACGCTCAGACACACTTCGTTGTCGAGTTTACCCACTTCACTGTTGCACTTTAATTGAAGGTCAGGCGCATCTTCGAAAGAGCAAATGTATAATGATTCAATCTTTTTGTTCTTTTTAAAAGAAAAAACAAACACGAAGAACGAGTTCTTCTTTCGAGTTATCCGCTTGTTAAATGGTCAAAAAAGCACAATTAAGACTATATACTAATGAAGACTTTGCTGTCAATTTGGGAGGTGCAGGCATCAGTCACGATATTACTATTAACGATTTCAATGCCAGTTACCTACAAAGTTTCCTTTGTTTTTTTTTAATAACTTGAACTCCCTACACAATGACTAGTCTGGTTGGCCCTGACATTTGTTTTCGCTTATATTTTGACTTTTTAGCTTTCTGAGAATAATCTGCCCTTTCTGGTGTTTGTAGAGGCGTTTTCAATTGTTATTTTATAAGTTATTTTTTAATAACGGTCATTTATATTATAACGTCTAGCTCTGACAAAGATTTTTATAAAGATTAAAAGCCTATTTACTATTTTCTTTGTTGTACGATTTCTTGCGGCATTTTAACTACTAAGAACTCAATAACCTTAACTAATACGGTAGTACTATCACATAATTGTATTATGATATCATACTATACTGGTATAATATGCCTCTATGCTTAGCGTTTGTGGACTATGAGAAGGCCTTTGATTCGATCGAAACTTGGGCGGTGCTTCGGTCTCTTCAGCGGTGCCACATAGACTATAGGTATATAGAGGTGTTAAAGTGTCTGTATAACAACGCCACCATGTCGGTCCGAGTACAGGAACAGAATACGAGGGCGATTCCACTGCGAAGAGGTGTAAGACAGGGAGACGTTATATCTCCGAAACTGTTTACAGCGGCACTGGAAGACACCTTCAAGCTCCTGGAATGGGAAGGATTCGGCATCAACGTCAATGGCGAATACATGACACACCTCCGGTTTGCCGATGATATAGTCGTTGTGGCAAAGACGCTGGATGATCTGGGCATTATGCTCGAAGACCTTGACCGAGTATCCCAACAAGTGGGTCTTAAAATGAACATGGAAAAGACGAAAATTATGTCGAACTCCCGTGTTGTACCCACTCCGGTATCTGTTGGGAACTCAATTCTTGAAGTTGTTGACGAGTACGTCTACCTGGGACAAGTAATCCAATTAGGTAGGTCCAACTTCGAGAAAGAGGTCAATCGACGAATTCAACTCGGCTGGGCAGCGTTCGGGAAGCTGCGTAAGAGCGTCTTCTCGTCTCAATTACCTCAGTGTCTGAAGACGAAAGTCTTCAACCAGTGTGTGTTACCAGTGATGACATACGGATCCGAAACGTGGTCTCTAACTATGGGCCTCATAAAGAAGCTCAAAATCACACAACGAGCGATGGAGAGGGCTATGCTCGGTGTTTCTCTACGAGATCGAATCAGAAACGAGGAGATACGTAGAAGAACTAAGGTAACGGACATAGCCCTGCGAATCAGTAAGCTCAAGTGGCAGTGGGCAGGGCACATAGCGCGAAGAACTGATGGCTGTTGGGGCAGAAAAGTTCTAGATTGGAGACCCTTCGACCAAAGGCGCAGCGTAGGACGTCCGCCGACAAGATGGACAGACGACCTTGTGAAGATCGCAGGATCGCACTGGATGCAGACCGCTCACAACCGGTCGTTGTGGAAAGCCATGGGGGAGGCCTATGTTCAGCAGTGGACGTCCTTCGGCTGATAATGATGATGATGATGATGACTATACTGGTACTTCTTGTAGAGTAGACAAAAAAGGCTCTGCTTGAGAAAATATACTCACCTTTGTTTCCTGTAAAATTAAAATAAATATAAAAAAATATTGTGGTACCCAGTAGATACCTAGTAGATTAGTAAAATTTTGAAAACTACATAAGTTAACTTGGATAAGACAGCCTTTGATGTAGAAGTAGCATCAAAAGCCCATCGCTAGTGTAGTGAAATCTAGGCTACCTAACCAACAAACCAAGGTACTATTAGCCTCAAAATATAACTAGAACGGCTCTATAAGGCGACACGACATACATAAAACGCTTGATTTTATCATTTGAAAGCTGGGTTTTAAGTAAATATTTTACATACCAAGACAAAAATAATATTAGGAGCGTTTTGCGAAATCAATTCCCACTCAGTGTAATTAAATATTATAAATATTAAAATGAAACTACAATGGTATGAATATTAATATTTATGTTGTTATATTGTATAAAAATATTATTAATATAATGTGAAATTGCAATCCCAATTGCTAATTTGACGGTAAAGCAGAGCTGCTTAATTTTCAAAGTTGCATCGCAAAACCCACCATGTAGGTTCTGAACTGAATAAGTTTCTGTAAACTGTTTACTCACAAAGTTATGTTATGGTACCTAACCATAACATTCTGAATGGTTACACGATCGAATCGTTTAGTAGAAATTCCATTATTTACACGGGAACTTCACATGAATACGGCATTACGTCATTACTATCACTTAATGATTACTTGTAGCCTAAGCGACAAGTTGCCTCTATCGCTTTATCACAAGCCACGTTCAGATTTGCCAAAGGTTTCTGAGTGCACAGCTTATCATCCGTCGTACGATGGAAAGCTAATGCGACGCGCAAATAAGTGCAACATTTTCCTACTTTGACACTATCATATTATCAGCGCGTGCGCAGTGCACTTTGCAGTCAATGGCAGATCAGCCTATACATTTTTGTTGGAAAACAAGCCATCTATCCACTGCATAAGATACCGCAGTGTTAAGATTGACCTGCTGTTGTTCGTAGACACCAGGAGCTCTATTTTTGAATCACTTGCTTCAATATGGCGAGTGATTTTCGTTCGAAGATGAATTAAAAGTAAAAGGAAATTACTCGTTGTCGAACGAAAATCACTCGCCATTTCGAAGCGTGTGATTCAAAAATAGGGCTCCAGTGTCACGTGCCGCTGTGGCCTACATTCAGCAGACAGTCTTATCATCAGTTATTGTGTTCACATTATATTTAAGCAATCTTGTGACCGTGCATAAGGTTGACATGGAAACTAATCCAGACTGATTACTTCCTTAGTTAAGATGTTTTTAATTCAATAAAGTGAAGCTGCTCTCCATAGAAATATGTACAAAATCTTATGTCATTTATTATTTTATCAGCCTTATATATTCAACATTTTTTTATCGCATTGTAGTTAGGATATAACAAATCGCATATCTATCTACCCAGTTCAGAAGTATGTATTACTAACGCATTTTCGTTTTTTGCATGCGCTACTTCGAATAAAACTTCTAAAAACTTTAGTTCTGATGACAACCCTGATATTACATATAGTGCAGTTTCTTCATGCCCTGAATTGTGCTAATAAGGTATTAAGTCTTCACTGTCTATCTAATAACTCGCATCTGCATTTGTTAGAAACATCGTAGTTTCTGTTTCATAATCATACTGGCTAGGTACATTTGCAATTGTAATTAAGCGAAAAACATAATTTGTTTGAAAAAACGCTCTTCAATTGTCTTGAGCATATAGCGATGACTTTAAATAATTTTATATGCTTTTGGTAAAATGTATTTCTGTCATTGTAAACAATAAGATCGTAAGGCAAGGCATCCCAAAAGGGTTTATTGAAATCGCTATAATTATGAATTTATAATCTGATGTTTTATCTTGTCTGGCACAACCAGTATTACACATATTAATTTGCACGTGTGTTTGTATCTTTTTAATTTAGTGTCATTATGTCGTCATAAAGTTTGTTGCGCAGGACACCTGGCGCTGCGCAGTATATCGGCAGCCTTTCGGACAAGCACCATGACGTTAATGGGACAGATTACTTTGCGAAATGCTGGCCACACGTGAGTGGTTATGAGGATATGTCCTCATCACTATCAATATTTTTAAAACTTTAAACATATTTATTGGGTATCGTGATATCCTGCAGTATAAAACATCGCCTGTGTTTATTACATAAATTACCCTTGAACCGGATAGATGTAAAAAACTGACAATTATAAATTGCAACCATGCTGCACCGTGCATGATACAAATGAATCAAATCGTTACTGTAATTAGACCAATGGCACATCAGTAATATGAAGCTACTACTATAGCATTTGGTCAACGAGAAAGAGAGATAGTTATTCTGCTTACTCATGCTATATTAACAATGTAAAATAGTTAAGCGACACTGATAGAGTCATTATCTTTGTCCTTGTGTTTATGATCCATGAAATCGGAACGCTGACCGCAGAGAGTTCCGTTACAGAAGTCTTCGCATCAAGCTGTAATTTTCACTTGTAATTACATACATTAAGTATGTATGAGAGTTATTACACAACGTCGGACAGAGATTAACGATTTCTAGGAAACAGGAATAGAGCAGCTAACTAGCAGGCGAATCGGGCCGGGAAGCCTGTTCTTCTGTTCATATTCATTATTGTTGTAAACAACGTCCACTTTCTTTCTAAGGAATATGTTACACGCTTGAGCAGGGTTGCTTGATGACAGTAACATGATATGAAGTAGGTATTGGCAGTCATCCTTATAGCATTGATAACATAACATGCTTTTTTTGTGTCTGACGTGGTGGTTTCTGTTGGGCTCAAGGAGCTTACGGTTTACTCCTTGATTGCAACCTCTGTTTGGAATAGGAAGTGACTGTGTGTGGCTGACTATTTATTGAATTCTTTGAAACTATTGACTACACATGTTATTTAGCAGAGAATGGAAAGTATTTAGGCAAAGTCATCAATCCATCATCACTCATTGGTTGGAGTCCGGCCTAACGTGTCTGTCCCTCAAACGAAATCAGAAGTGCCAATCGAAGACTCGTATTACTATAACTTTCGTTCTGTCTGCGTCCAGCCCTTTTCTATTGATGGAGGTGACAAATGACAACCGACGGAACTCGTTCAAGAACTAAACTTTCCTTAAGACGGGGCTGACCGCTGAAGACGGGTTTGGTCACTTTTCCTCCACCGCTAGAATTCAATAATATCTCAATTACGAATGTCGCCGCACTACTAACCACATCAATTGCGCTTAACTCGTTGCTTCGCGGAAGTCCATATCAGACGACACTTTTTTACAGATACCCAACTTCATGTTATATCGCCGACCCGATTAAGAAATTAATGTGATTTGTTTTAAGTAGTTTTGTACGCTGATAGCTTAATTGATTTGCTAAATGTTTGCGTAAGCTTGGCTACTTTCATTCACGTCTATCTGTTACTAATACGCGTGTAAACATGGTGGTTATTGGTGGATGGTTTCATACGTTGAGATGATGTTTGAGAAGCTAAACAAATATTAGTCAATCTTCTAACTTGACAATGTAGCCTAAAGCAATAGGGCCAGTGGAGTAATAAGAGTAAAATGTGCGTGCATGAGACATGCAATCGTTGTGACATAACTAATTGTTAGATGTCAGTAACGAAACGATGTTACGATGGATCTTTGACCAGGCTAAAGATCACAGCCCAAGTTTGTAACCGCCGATGTCCAAATGCAACGTTTTCGAAATTGCTATGTTTGAACGTGTGTACACGATTTAATGGTAGAATTAATACCTATAAGTATACACGAGATACTATTTGGGTTTTTTTAGTTCGCAATGTTATTTACAGGGTGTGACCTGATAGAAGCAAAAAAATTTAATGTAGCCCTTTAAGTGACGAGTAATCCATATTAAATTGTTTTAATTTTTTAAATTGAAAAATAATTTTATTTATTTTCTAACAAAATAAATCGAACCAGCAATGTATTGCAAACAAAAGAGTCTAATCATAGAACTTGACATTGTCATTTACTACAACGAGTTAGCGCTTTTGATATACATTGACTAGAGATTATAACTTTGGATTACTATATCTTTTAGTTAAAGCATTTTGGAGCACCATGACCAGGTCAAGGTAACTACGAATACTCTTTAGAAACATTGATTACATTTTTTGCTCCCATTACAAGCCACACGCTGGCATACCTAACTGTACAGTATCTTCGTAAACTTTTTATACTTACTTAAAAATTTGATAACATTAATTGGATGTTTACATAGCTTCAAAAATAACGCGTGCCTGTATCTTTGTAATGTCTCAATTATAGAAACAGTCACCTGTGAAAGCTTGGAGCACTAGTAAAAATAGCTACAGAGAAAGAAAACGATAATTGTGGGGCTGATAACTTCGTTACTACGCAGTTGTTTCGTTACATAAATCGTTATCGTGGTTAATTACGCATTACATTTTTCAATATTTCCAAATTTATCCATTTACATACTCGATAGAGTAAAGAGGTCGTGTTTTGTACATACTTGTACTTATCAGGTAGCAATCTTAGCTTTACCAGAGTTTACTTTTTTAACTAATTTGATTTCAATTTTGCATCCAGGGCAAAAACAGCAAATACAAAGAATGCCTGCTCAGGGCAACTAGGTAGGTTCTAGAATTACCTTTTAAGGCAATAATGGTATTAAAAAGATGTAATAAACTTATTAAAGATTAGTACAGCTGTATGTATTAATGGCGTGATGTGACCTCGGCACGCGGGCGCGACTCGGCCTCCTTGAGGGGTTATCGGGCCTCGAGACAGGCGCCCGCGCTGCTTCCACCAACCGACCCATATAATCTAGGGTGACCACTTATTTGAATGGACACGTTTGAAGAGTAGCGATATTATTTGATGTAAGACAATAGGTAAAGGGCCTCGATTGAGATGCCCGCGCTGCTGCTCCTACCGGTTCACATAAGCTAGGGTGGACCACCTATTTCAATAGTATCGGTGTAGGTACCAGAACCAATAATCTATGAAGGGTGGGTGGATTATGTCAGGAGATTTGATCATGCTAGTGACATATTTTAGACTGATAAGTAGAATATTATAGAGCCTTATTTAGATGTTAAGTCTCATAGCCCTGATATTTTTTTTCTAAATTATTGCATTGTGAGCTACTACCGTGTCTTTCCGCCTACGACTGATTAGTTGGGAGAGGGTGGGGACAATGGACTCTTATAAAAATTGCCTTTTAAAACTGAATGCTACAGAAACAGGTTGTATACTGTCCGTACAAAGCCAGACTTGTCGTCGTCAATAATCAACAATCAATAATCCATTGTTTACTGGTCAAAGTCAAAATCCAAAACAAAAGTCTTTATTTTTCTGACTGTCAGTCTATCAGTCCAAGTCCGTCTCTTCACCTTACTCTTACTAATCTGTGCTCTTCACCATGTAGGCTGGACGCCGCGCCAGGTTGTTTTATCGAAAAGTGATTTTGACAAACTCATATTAATTTTAAAAGACCTTTTCAACGATTCCTCACATGATAGGTTAGGTTAGGTTAGTTAGGAATAAAAGTAAAAACTGAAACAAAAAGTACATCTAGCACTTACTCAAATAAGTAGGTACGTACTACGTACCTACTGATACTACCATGTCATAACATGCGCAGCGCTAGCATGGAGTTCACGTGTTCGATACAATCAAACAGCGATTTTGTTTATATTTTAGGTAACCTAATGAACCGACTCTATCTACGATAACTTTGTTGCGTATCTATTGCACATCTAATATTTAGATACACATACTCCGTCATAGGTATGTACTGGTTGCACTGAGGTGTGTAGGTAGTGTTGCTTTCGATATAATATATAGACAAGCTATAGTCTTGGGGTAAAACTCTAGTTTCTGATATTTTAATTGAATCTATATTTTTCAATCAACTCCTATCAATTCACAAGTATTGTATGAGGGATTAAAAACTGCTCTGCATATTGTAAAAAGCAGGAACTTAAAGAAACAAGGAACCAGTGACAAAGTTATGATCAATTTACTTACTTTGAAAAAATAATATATTCAGGGTGTTGTTTTGATCAGCGACGAGCGACTCAGGGATGATACTATGAGTTATGCTTATCAAAAATAAGTTTTGTTTGAATAATAATATGCAAGTTTTATTATAAGAGAAAACCACTTCAAAACCTAAAAAAAAATATGGGGAAACTCGCACCCTCGTGCGTAGCTCGCGGGTATCTTCGAAATACTACGCCGTAGCGGGTAAGCTACGAGTAGGCGACCTGGAGCCCTATTTTTGAATCACTCGCGTCAAGATGGCGAGTGATATTCAATGATTAAAGTCGAATTTTGGAATGAAAACCAGTTGTAATCTACACAAAAAGGATTTGCAAAAACCATTGCTCAGTTTTGTGAGTACTCACGTCTAGATTTTGAGTGATTTCCGTTGATTTTTAACGTGTTTTCGAACGAAAATCACACGCCATATCCAAGCGAGTGATTCAAAAATAGGGGCCCTGGTGTTGATAGTTTTGACTCGCCCGCTATAACGTAATGGAAACTTGATTTTGTGCGTCTTGTCTTTGGCATCAGTATCGTTTGTACAACCACCCCTGAGTAGCTCGTCGCTGACAAAAACAACACCCTGTATTAGGAATTGCAGAATAGGCCCATTAAGGTAGCCTTCATAGGGCACTACGTTTTGTCAGCAGACTCATTTTTCGGGACAACCTGTATAAGTACTGACTAACCAGGGGAAACAAACGGAAGTATGAGTAACTTGGAACAGTAAAATGACTACATTATGTTTTACTTAGATAAGGCCTCAAACTCATAAATGTGTTTCATTCCCTGAGTTTAGTTAGTAGCAACCGTGTTATTGTTGTTTGGTATGATTTTATAATGACTTCTTTGTGAACTTTGAAGTTTTTCGTATCAAACCGCTAAGTGATTGTGTTGTGCCATCGCAGAGTAAATGACTGTAATTTGCGTGGACATATTACTTTGCGCAATGTGATATTATAACATTTTATGCGGTTTGTGATGTGAACACAATCGCGATTTTTGTTGCTAAAGCGTCTTTCCATTGGGAATTACAACTTCATCTGCCACTCAACTGAATGGTTTATTGATGCTTTGCAAGCTTTGTTACCGTATTAGCAAAAGGAAAGGTAATTCCTACTAGGTACCTCTAGTTATAAATTTTTACTTAGTTCAGTAATTACATTTTCAGCTCATTAAGTAGGCATTGGAAGCACTTTTGAATAAATATTTATCATAATAATATAATAATGTTTTCTCCAATTTACCTAACTACGTCAAACAGCACCGATAACACCGGAATCAAAAGCTCAAAGTCGAAGAGTAACATTAATCGATGGATGTTTTGCTTTTTTAGAAAAACAATATGATACAAAGACTTATGCCTACTTCTAATTGATAAAAAAACAATACTTACATATTAACGATGATATACATAATACTTACAGTGAAACAAGAAAGAGCTATAACGTAATATACTTAAAATAGAGTAACATCACGATTATCTGTAAATGACATAGATACATTTGATAAGGTTACGTCAAATTAGGCCATGTGTACAATATACGAGCAAGTAACACTTAGGATTGTCTTCACAGCTCCGCCTACTTTCGTGTTTCAAGAAGCAAAAAGAATAATTGATGAGCACATAGCCGGATCACGTAACGTTTGCCGAACACTTGCACAATTTGATAGATAATGCTGTGACCGCTCTCTTTACAAAATGTCATGAGTTCTCAATTATTCGCTGACCATTGCGATATACTTACTATTGCTATATAAAGCTCTGACTTACTATCTTGGTCTAAGCTTTGGATAATCTTTAAAGGACCATTGTATAATAATATTCACTTTAAATAAACGTTTTTACTATTTTTTAAAAACAAAGAATTATCTTGATCGGAGCAGGATCGGAGATACATTATTTTATGAATTTAATAAAAATCATACCCAGTATGAGACAGCGCCATAGATAAGCAATATTTGGAACTATTCCTACCATACTCTTACCAATCTGTGATTCCTACGCAAAGGATGTGAAACATAACATCAATCATCAAAAACCTACAATTTATGTTGTAATAGTAGATTGTTATACAAGGGGAGAAAGCGACCCATTTCACTCGAGATGTTTCTGGCGCTCGAACGAAGTGAGAGCGCCAATAATTCGAGAGTGAAATGGGTGCTTTCACCCGAGTTAAACATACTATTTTTCATTTCGACTGTGAGGAAAACATTAAATTTACAAAAGTGGTTGTAGATGTCTTGGTGAGGTATTCTGTAGTTCAGCGAGAAAGGAAAACTCAAGTTTTGAACAAAATATGACAGTTGATTTACAGTACTAACAACACCTAACACGATTAGAAAGAATAACGGCACGAATACATGAAAACAGAGTACAAAAAAGCAGAAAATATCAAATAACTAGAATCTTTGTAAAGTATATCGATCGATTTGTTTCCACAGATAATAACAGAAACCTAAAATAATTTCTTTTTTTTATAAAAGTTTTAACGGCTTTGGACGAATCCTTCCTGAAATGACACTGACAATTTAAAATTAAAAAAAACACATCATGGCATTATGGCAGGCAGCCAAATATTTTAATTGTTAATTGAATTTAAATTAGAAATTGTATATTATTTTAATCAACGATTATACATAATACCTACACAATATGATTTTCAATTTATAGCTAAGCAAAAATGTTTGTTATTTTAATAACATGATGTGACTCAATTATCTTTGGTCCAAGCTTTGACTGCAGGCCTTGACTCTATGCCATGTCAATTAAAACTAAATTACTTTCCACCCTAGGGATGGATAAGCTATTTTCCACCCGGCTATCTACACAGGAAAGTTATATTTTCCGAACAGGAGAGATGAAAAATTAATTACATATTTCAGCTCGTTGCTTCTTTGTAAAATATGTACTCCGTTACTACTTAACCCCTTTTGCGTTTGTTATCGAACATGGAAGAAACCCTGGCTCTTTTTATCGTAGCGTACAAATGATTGGCAACTAATTTACGTTTTGCGATAGCCATTTTGGAACGGGACTGTGTTGCTAAGTGTCATATTTTATTTAATTAAAACGTCAGTTTACTTGTAGATTTTAACTTGACATTGTAGCGTTGGCTTGCGATCCAGGATTTGATGGATGCAATAGTAATAAAGTTAAAACCATAATAACTTCTGAGGTCTAAGTTGTTTGTAATGAAACTGTTAAGTTAAGAAGTAATTTTTATATCCCTTCTCTTGTTATAATTGGACCTCGCTTTTGATGTGGCTTTGAGTTAAGCTTTGTACTTGACTTGTAAAGTTGTATTGCATCTTCTTTACTTTTTGGATGTTACGGCTAATTCAAAATAAAAAGCCCTTTTTTGTATGACGAATGAGAAAGACGATAATCACAAAAATATTTATAAAAAAACAGTATCTAAAAATATATGCTAAATATATTTTATTGATCCGGAATACGGTCTCGAGATTTTATCTAAATTAAGCTCTATCAATGTGTATCCAAGACACGTGACTGATGAGGTCAATACGTCATTATTATTCGATTTTTTTTCAGTTATTTAATTGACATGTTTGTGTAAAAAAATGATTATAACAATTTAATAAGTTTCATCTTTCAAAATAAATTTAGGCACGGTACAGTGCACGGTACCAACACTTCAAAGAAGTGCTATTATTTTATTTAAGATTTAAAGTTCTTAGGGAAATGTGTAAAATTCCGTACTCCGCCTCCGCACAGTGTATTTGTAGTACCAAAGCAGCACACACAAACGAGTACTGAATTTGATCAACACTTTCAATAACGTAGCGGTCGAATCTGATAGGCTTTTTAAAATTGGTTCAGTAGTTCCTGTCATTAGCGCCAAAAGCAAAAAAAAAACTTGCCTATTCTTATAGAGTATTTATAGATTTTGAACTGTGAGAAACAGAAGAGATAATGTGTTAATAACATATTTTAATATAACACGTTTTAATATATTAACACATAAAGTTATAGTGTGCATAACGGTGTAATTATTCAGAATAAATTGGCAAGTTGATCTATCGGCGCCGCGTGTTGCAAGCGGTGGGCGATCGTCGCGGACGCAGCCTCATTGAACTTTGTCTGACCTCTGGTTACCAGTAACACTACGTCCATTACATGGTCCAAATAGATTCGCGTAATTAGCTATATGAGATAGCTGATATGTCTGTAGTTGGCCACAATCTCACCTGATGGTTAGCGGTCAAAAGTGAATTACTATGTCTGATTCTGAACTCGGTAGATATTTGTTCTTATTTACAAATAACCGAACCACGTAATAGTAGTAAATACGACGGAATTGATCTTCTATTGTTTAGAACGATGAATCATTCGGTTTCCTTTCTTCAAATAATGGAATAGTAATGTTGCAGGGTCAGTCACGCAAAACGTTATGTAAGTAGGTAGTTGTTTAAACTTGTGCAAATTCGCAGATGACAAGAGATTGCAGTTCATCAACATTTCCAAATGAGGTGGTTCATATGCATTGTGAGTTTGTGGTATCAAGAGCTCAACATCAGATTTGTAATTGAATTTGCAAAATTTATCTTGTCGTGATATCTTCTGTCATGAAATTATAGAGACCTCATAAAAGCGAAGCGTCATTTAAAATATGATGGCCGGCGGGTGTTGCTGAACTCTGGCATGATGAGAGTTTTGCAAGATTTTATCAGATCGAGGATCGGGAGATAAGGTCCCGATGTTGTCAATTAGTATTTTTATAGCGTATGTGTCGCAAGGTAACTGAATGAGGGCGCGTGACCGGACTGGCTTCGGCTCCATCCTTTGGTCGGCGATTCGATGCGGGGCTTAAGTTAAAAGTCAGCCATATATCACGCCGCTCTGGCCACTGGAAAAGATTACTAACCATATTTTATAAACCATCCCATACTTTTATTTAAAAAATATCTAAGTAAATGCATATAATGGTGCAAATATAATTTGACTGATAATAAAAAAAAGTTTTTACAATACAATAATAAAGTAACTTAATACAGTAATGATTTCAAATTCCGGTCGACACATACCCGATTTGTCATATTATCATTAAAGTATCGAAACATTAACGACCGCATAAATTACAAAAAGGTTATCGGTGAAATGTATCCTTGACGATTGCAACTGAAAAGATAATCATCGAGTAAGATGATAAATGATTAAACAAACCAGTAATTTCTTGTGTTAATAAAAAACCCCGCCCGTTGTCATATGTGCTGTCAGTGTTTCATTTCGCAAACCTAACAATGTAAAAGTGAAGGTTGAGACGTGCTCATTTACTTTCCTCAAAAAGCTTATTGGACTCAATTTCGCTAATTAAGTCGTCACTGAATTGTGCATCAGTTGTACTACAAGAGTATAATTCCTATACCTCGCTATTCTGACAGCGGCGTGTCATTTTTCAATGCCTGACTTAAAGCACACGATTTGTCACAATAGCACTACTGAATGACAACTGTAGTCCAACAGTAGATGCCGAAAATACGCGAATCGGGGCAGAAGGTACCATATTCACATCAATTTTTTTAAGAAACGTGGGAGCTCTGCTTAAGCACAAGGTGTGCTGCTGCTTAACCGAAAACCTATCTGTTTTATATCTAAGTACATGTACCTAAAAATGTAAGTGATGAAGCAAATAAAACAACTGTTAGTGTCGCAAGTGAGAGTCGTATGCTGAATCATATTAATTACTGTCTATGAAACTAACAAGCAACATAAATCTTGTATTGCTAAGACAAACGCTTTGTGGCTTGCATTATGCGATGGCGAGATTATGTTATTGCTCTTACACTTGTAATAATTTAATCGTAATGGCTAGAGATAAGACGGTCCGAGGAAAGGGCTCCACGGATCGCCTCGCGGTGACGGGTGATGCGATAATCGTATTAGAATTTTCCATCCGGTTTGACGCAACGAGAACAAAGATAACACTTTCTTTGTCCGTGCGGATGAGTTTTCCTGTAACTAGGTTTATTTGAATTATTATCAATGACGTAGATTTAGGTACGTATAAGTTTATGATTATAGAGTTTTCTACATAATCAGAACATGTACAAAAGTATCTTCGCTTTTCAATATTCGGTTATTATTGAGCATTGTCCACCGACAATCGACATGGACAGACGACCTTGTAAAGATCGCGGGATCACACTGGATGCAGACCGCTGGCAACCGATTGCTGTGGAAAACCCTGGGTAAGGCCTAGTGTGTTCGGCAATGGATGTCCGTTCATGATGAGATTTAACTTAGTAACGACTTACTTATACCTATAGATTTTTTCTTTCTGATAGCACCTCCCCGATTCAATGAGTCAAAACTGACATAGGTACCATTAAAACAATCAATCACTATAATTGTGTACAACAGTTGAACGGTCTTACATAACGCAATTGATTAACTGTACCAATCAAGATTGTTCACTAATAAGCATATTGGGTACCATTGTGTTCCGGATCGAAGATCTGATCATGGAAGGCATCTTCTGCGTGCGAGAAAGTAGAAAAGAACAATGGCACCGGGTGAGCATAACTCCTTACCGCATAAAATATTGCCGACACATACAAACATAGGCTTAGATCTGATCTGCGTGATAAATGATTGCAATAAGTGACTCGTCTCGTCTAATTCAATTGTTTGAGCGTGCCGCCACGGAAGTCTAGCGCGTATCACGAACGGGATTGCATGAATAAAATATCTGATGTCAAAGTAAGTTATTTTGAAACTCGGTATATATGCATTGTTTGTTTTTCAGTAATTATGAAAATAACGGTGTTTTTTGTATATTATAAGGATTTTGGCTAAAGTTGGAGCTGAGAGATTTTAACTTTGCGGTTCGCGTAAGAAGGTTTTCAATTATGGGACCACTGAATATTTGTAAGAGCCGGTCAAAACTTTCTTTGCTTAAATTATATCGTATCGATACGATAAAAAAATATGCAGCGTGATTTGAACGAAAATGCTTTTAATTTTTTACCAGCTTAGTATTTTGTAAAGGTCATCTGTGTCCAAATCGGCGCAATTTAACATTTTGTCAAGAGCATTCGGGAGAGCGACTATAATTGTTTTTTTTCGATGGAGTTTTATTTTTGGTTTTGAACAAAATGTTCATTTCGCCACTTCGCAAGGAAAGAATTCTTTAAACTATTTTTTTTCTATAAATCCTAAAAATATATCTACGAGTATCTATCTCCTATGCTAATGCAGGCTATACAATCCTTGGAAAAGGGGCCCTTTCCCAAGTATTGACTAATATGATTGATGTTTTTATTGATTTTTATTTACGATGAGCCATTTATTGTAAGTCATCAGAAGCTATATCGTGAAGTAGCAACAAACATCTATCCTTACAAACTTTAGCATTTACAATGTTTATTGTAGGATTTGAACATAATCCCACCAGACCACGATCTTATAGCCAGAAACGCCCTTGCTATGTGTAGTGTACTATGTAGGTGACATGAATGTCATGACATTTGTGATCAGGCTGCGCGCACGCGATCTGCCTTCGACCTCATTCATCGATCGTCGTGAAATGTCTGAAAGGCTCGATATCAACCGCTTTGTTGTTGTGGAAATCGAGATGGAATCCGTGATTGCGTTGGTCAAGGTTGATTCTTACTTTTTGTTGTAGTTCTTATTTCCTGTTTTGTTAAGTGCATTTGATGAGGGTAAAATCTAGACATAATTTTATTTTATTCTTTCCGTTCATTAATTAGTGTTTTTAACATTTTTGCAGAACACTCCTTACATTCTTTCATATTTAAGTACAGACTTGCACATTAAATATTTATCAAAGTTTTGTAGAAGCTGATATGGTCTTCAACATATTCATATTAAGTGATACTAAAATACAGTAGCATTACTGTCTTTACGAGTCTGATTATTACATAATGTAGAGTCAAAAGTAATAAAGCCATTTCGTGTTACTGCTAAATGTTCGTAAGTTCCATAAACGTAAGTGATCATTAACTAGACCTAAATGTCAGCAATGCATATTCAAACCTGCATTTTGTACAGCTGCTATGCCACAAAGATATGTCGCGTAGAGATTTTAAAGCTATTAGCAATAATTGTAAGCGCAATACGTCATACATGAACCCGAAATGAAAACTTACCGTCAACAAGAGTTCGAAATGGCAATCAGTCAGTGTACTTTATTGAACTACTACTTATTACTCGTACTAGCATATGGAACTGACACGTGTTTCATGAATTGACGCCACTTGTCATCAACTCAAACAAACGGTTTTAAATTATATTTGAAATTCAAATTTCAAGGAAAGCGTCACAATCCTGTCGTCGATTTTGAGTCAAATTTTTGGCATGGCATAGATTTACGCAGGTTAGTCAAACATCAGTCATGTATGTAGCATAAACGAACGCTTTTTATGTAGATGAGTGTGTTCAATGCAGGGCACTATTTGTAAAAAGATTTTCCGCTAGTATCTGTTATCTTCCTAAATGTTGAATCTCATACACACAGCGCTAATAGTGAATGCTTGGCTCTAATATTTACCAAGTGCTGCATAGTAAGCAAAATATATAATTTTAACGGCAGAAATAAACTCACGGAATGTTAGGTAGGACTGATAATGATATACTGAACACAATGTTATCAATTAAGAATCTAGACAAACATTGTTAGGTAATTACTGTCACTTAGTCAGCGAATGAGTTTCACGCGACTATGTAATGGCAGTTATCAGATAACAGAAAGTCTACTAGGGTCTGATTAGTATGATAGCGCCGTATTATGTAGGTAATCACCGTAGACAGATTAGAGTTTTTGAGCAGAGAATAAGGACATTTTGTATGATAAAACACATTTTATATCAATTCAAATTAAAGTAATTATACTAACCTCACCGTTTAAAAATAATGATAATCAGACAATTTAAATAAGAGAAAGTACTAAACGAGCTACTTAATTTCAATAAAATATGAATGTTCATCATTTAAATAGTGTGCACTATGTGTATTACCTCATTAATGCAATGGTAACGTTACTCGTAATATGACTGCCACATACATCTTAATGCTTTGATAACAAGTATTTTTTGATCGTCCTACCTATTTCTTGGGATCACTTGCAGGATTGCTTGCTTACACGGCAGTCGCACTAGCTATTAATCCTACTACTATTATAAAGGCGAAAGTTTGTATGTATGGATGTATGGATGTTTGTTACTCTTTCACGTAAAAACTACTGAATGGATTTGAATGAAACTTTACCACAATATAGCTTATACATCAGAATAACATATAGGCTACAATTTTTGAGGTTTCTAATGTGAGGTCGTAAAAAAACACATTTTTTGCGCTACTAGACGGGATGAACCTGAAGTCCACGCGAACGAAGTCGCGGGCAAAAGTTAGTAAATAATATTTTGGCTGCACCTCAGCTGCAAGGTGGCACTGTTGCAATTAAAAGTAGTGGCTGACCCGCGACCCGCCTTTTGTTTCGTGCTCCTGCGCATGCGTGGCGCAACCGTGGGCTTGGTGCGCTAAAATGCAGTCTCTCAAGGACCTCTTCGTTAGATTAACATCTCAAAATAATACATCACCTTCATTGCTTTGACCCCAAATTAAGAATCAAGCAAAAAGAGGTTCCTTGCGACTTTACATGGTACATATAAGTACTACTTGTACAAACTTTTAAATATATTTTTTTAGTAACAATGTACCTACCTATAAAATCTAGAATATCTATACTAATATTCTAAATATCTTACAACAAAGCAGTAGATTAAGTAGAGTCGACATATTAAAAAGTTTTGCATAGGAACATACAGATAAAAACTGTAGGTATTAATGAACACGAGTTAATATACTGCCATTAATATTAATGTGATCATGCGCCTCATTTGTTTAAGTATGTGGGGTAATTATACTGGGTGCGATTGATATTAAAATAATAATAACTTACATGTGAAGAAAATTGATGAGATAAACTATTGTCACTGAAGAGGAAAAAAACGAACGAGGAGTGACTCAAGTTGCCTTTATAAGAGGTAATACCGAGTTATGAAAGAAAATATGTTTGTAACGTTAGCGAGGAGTAGAAAAATGGTAACTCTATTGTACCCACAAATGAATAGATCTATACTACGAGCATTTGCAAACAAATTTTCATCATAAAGCGACATCCGTCACAAATATTTCCGAACATTTTAAGATTTACTATAAAAATGATCAATAACTCTCTGGAGCTCTATTTTTTAATCACCCGCTTCAAGATGGCGAGTGATTCAAAAGTAGAGCCCCTGATCTCACTCACTTTTCCTCTTCTTTTATGTCTTCCGTTCCTTTTAACATCAGGAAGGTGTAAACGATTCAGCCTTAATGGTCGTACAAAATGTATCAGTTTAAGTATTTATCCTTGAAGGAGTTCATCATTTTCTAGTCTAACTAGCGTTCATGATTGGCCACGGAAAACGCGGTGATTGACGGTAATTAATTAATCAGCGTAAAACATGTTGCGATTCTAGTACGAGTACAACTTTTCTCACCGTGCTAGAGATGACCTATCCGACAGTTTTTTGGTAATATCGACAGATTACTTACGGTTAAATAACGGTATATCAATAAAAGTATTCATCGTTCTGACTTTCTACTGCGATTACATTCTTTAACTCGTCAAGTATGTGTAAACGAGACACAATAAAAATTCATTTGTTATGCGACTCTCGGCATTCGTTTGATACCTGACTGATTAATATGGGCAATTTCAATAGATTGTTCTCAATGGTTACAATTTGTAGGTAGTAACGACAGCTTTTCAATATGCATTTAATACGCCTTATTAGAGCTTTAGAAACAAAGCATTATACTTTGGAGGTGCACAATATGATGTGTCATCATAATAATGATTAATAAATAAATAATAAATATCCTTGGACATTTCACACAGCGCCATCTGGTCCCAAACTAAGCAAAGCTTGTACTATGGTAACCAGACAACGGATATAAACATACTTATATACTTTTTTTTGTAAATACATACATATTATACATAGAAAACACCCAGACCACTACAAACAGACATGTTCATGCACACAAATGTTTGTAATGTGCGGGGATCGAACCCGCGACCTCTGGCGCAGTAGCCAATTTTTTAACCACTGCGCCAAATTGGTCGTCAATTATTTGGTTTCAAGAAGAGGATGAATAGGCTGTTACTAGGCTAGGCAGACAATATGATCCATCTTAGTTTTAGTCGGTTGCTTATGAGAATTGAGCCCATTAACTCAAAGCGAGTAGCAGGACGAACTACTTCAGATGCATTATCGATATATCATACATACTGTTTATTAAGTTAATTTTGCACACCTCTATACTTATTGGTGCCCATGACCGGTTGCGTAAGCGCGCGCCGCGGCCGGGGACAGAAAGGCTCCGAAATTCCCACGGACCTTGTTTTGGATCGGACGTCCTTCTCAGTTCGCTTATGGTCATTACCTGATCATGGCAACTTATAAACAGTGCATGGGACCCATAAGAAAATGGTTATTAATGAAATATTACAACTACAAGGCTTCGTTAATGCAACCTGGAGCTCTATTTTTGAATCACTCGCTTCAAGATGGCGAGTGATTTTCGTTCAAAGATAAATTAAAAGTCAACGAAAATACCTAGTTTTCAATAGAAAATCACTCGTAATATTGACGCGAGTGATTCAAAAATAGGGCCCATGAAACATGTTTGTATTCAACCAACATTTGTACATCGAATGAAACATTAATTGAATAATAATACTAAGCAGCTATTAAAATAATATTAAACATATAAGAATAGTAACAATAACTAGTAATGGTACCTACATATAACCCCCAATATAACACCCTTACTTAATTGGTGTAAAAATAAATTAGAATAAAATAACCCAATAATCTTTGGCAATGGAAATGTGTCACCACACATAGATGCATCCGATTTTAATCGAAAATTTTATTAATCAAAGTTGTTTGTGTTCGCAGGTAAACAGACGCCGGTGTCGTTGCGTGAGTCTATACTCGTACATTCTCATTTTAACGTGTGCCAAATTGAGGCGGGTGTGACCGCAGGTGTGCAGTGCGTGCATCGCATCGTTATGCCGTTGGCCTTAACATGCACTTCTCAAAGGGCCCGATTATCTAATATTAAATAACCAGCCTTGACGTCTGACCGCAGCCAGCCTTAATTTAATTAAACCTTTTGAACCGACACAAATAAGCATCGTAGCTGGAGATCATAATTAATGGAAATGTAAAACTTGTAATTAAATTGGATACTTCATTTTAGCTAGGCTTGCTATCTACATAGCGTCATATACAATATCGAATGACGTGTTAATAGATCTAATCTAATCTTTAGATAGTTCAATTATGTGCATTAGAGATTACTAACATATTTTACATATTTAGATACAATATAATATACTGGTACCTTGGGGGTACAAATACAGAGTAACAATTACAGAATTATTTTCATCTCACCTACAACTAAGTACCTAGCGTTATGTAAACTTGAGATTGTTATCAGAGTTACATACATGCCATGATTATTGGGGAAACAATATATTTAATAATCATTCGAAATATATTACCATATTCCGTACGAGATTAGTCCGATATTAATAAGCATTATTATGATATACCAAGGTACGGTTTTGGACGCATACGTACCTACTCTTCTTGCAATTAAAAAAATGCAATTATTGTTATTAGGTAGGCCTTGTTCGCTGGCAAAGTACAAATCGACCCACTTTCGGGACTAACAATTTGAAAGCAATTGTGACTTACAGGCAATAACTGTCCCCATTCCAACATTCCAAGAAGCGTTATGCCACAGTCGCGTCTCATTTGCATATGCAGGGCACAACTGATGTGCATCAACGCTTGTTGCAGTTTGGTTACAAAACTAAGCGCAGGCTATTGAGTGCACTACACTTAGTAGCTACAGCCTACAGTAGTATAGCCTAGTAGTGTATGCGCGCATTGGGACTGCGACGCCATTTGCCAATCATAACTGGAATTCGATATTTATTTCGATATAAAATTATTTGGGTTTGTAGAGATGTCCACATTAGGAATTGAAATAGAGTTGTGGAACGTTGAATCCTAGATTCTACTGATGTATAGCATTATTCACAAGCGTGCAGCAGAAACGGCAGAAAGTAAATAATAGGATGAAAGTCGACGCAAGCAACTCTCAATACAAAGAGTATGTCTACAAAGACGACATGTGTTCAAGGTACACCTGTAAATATTGAAGTTAATACTTGAGACCATACATAGAGCTTCGGATATTATGGGTTATTGTGGTAAAAGTGAAATAATTCCTTCTTCAACGGCTGTTAACACTATTCCATAACATTTATCATGCGACCTTGAAGTGTCAAGACATGAGTAGCAAAGTTCAAGAGTGTTTAGCGCCGACAAGTAGAAGACGCGTGAATGCCGCCCGGTGCGAGGTGCGATGATGCTTGCGAAAGCGGTATTGTTCGCGGCGCCGGCGCAGCCCCCGATGGAGAACGCCCTGGTTTAGGTGTCAGCACGGTTTCTCAAACTTTTAATAAAAAATACAAACATCGGTAACGAGAGAGAAACAACTATCATTGGACATTTTCAAATATTGTTGGCTGAATACGGGAAAATGCCCGTATTCAGTCAACCCAGATGTTAGCAAAGCCTGTTAGAAAACTAGTTCTTCTTGATGCGTTTTACCAATTTCTAACCTAAGTTAGGTACTATCATTAACCCAATAACAATATCCAGTCAGAGATTATTAGGAAGAACATAATATTAGTTTGTAAAGATATTTGATTTGAACAGTTAATCAGCCATAAGTTTTTCCGGGTATTTTCATATATATATTTTTTACTTGATAAACAACATAGGTACAAACAAATCTATAGCAATGATATAATATAATGAATATGAAGTTATTGTAAGTTATCCTAAATGTAACGTTAAGCTAAGCTATTATTACATATTCCATTCTTCGATTTTGATTAAAAGTGTCGAATATAGCCTGTTATATTGTTATGCAGTTTTAGAACCACTGAAATCAGAAGCCTTGACTTGTCCATCATTCGTCGATGACTTCGATTGTTGTTGAAAGTTTAAGCCGACATTCCTAAGATTGATACTTATTCTTGTAAAACATTGTGGGCTTGTAACATGTATTGGGTAAAAATGGAATCTTTGTTATTCTGATGGTCCAAAAACATTATAAGTTAGTATTTGGTAAAACATAACTTATGTATAAGTATGTAAAACATTTTGACCGTTGAATCTTATTGCGAAATGTACAAATTGATGCATTTAAGTATAAAGTGCATAATACATCGTGTTTTACGCAGAACATTCCAAGTACCAATGTCTAAAATGTTTTTATTTCGTCACCTTCCGAATCCATTAGCCGCACTATAACCTTTGCATTTGTTTTGACGCTTTATGGTGATAAAAAGCTTTAGGCGAGTGAATTTCTGATTATGTTAATGGCAGTCACATCAATAAAAAAAGATTTTCTCGATTCGCTAAGTCAAAAAAACAAGAATCTTATCCCCGTGCTTATAAGTAGGTAGGTACTTCGTAATTTAAACGATAAACTCATATCATAAACCACGGGGGTCCGTTTACGATAGTCAATATGTAACCGATATTACTTACGTATGTTCGTAAAAATACAGATGCGTGATAGTGTGACGAAGTTTTTATGTTCTGAATTATTCACGAAATGGCTATCATAGCGATTGTTATAGTAAAAGCGAGATTTTATGTTGTGTAACTAATTAGTATTTATATGTATTGTTCTTACATGTGGTTACGACACCGTTTTAGAATTCGGAATACCTGCATTATTTTCATTTCAATTGTATTGCTTGTTGTGTCCATTCATATAATGATACTTTTATCTAGTATTAATTAATCTACATACCACTACCCCTACTAGGTTCATGTCATGTAACGTGTTAACGCGTAATAAAGTACATAATAAAGAGTATTAAAGTAGGTAGACAAAAAGTTCTTCTGGAAATTTTTGATGAAAACATCTGGTTATTTACCCAAGCGCGAGTTCAAATAGAAGATACTCTTTGAAGATTAAATTGGCACATTTATATTAAAAATAGCATTGTACTGAGAGATGCTTGTAAACAGCAAACGGCACGCATTCCGTTCGTGCCTGCACTTAGGATTCCGCACTTCATAATGTTGGTGAAACTTCAGGGTCTAATCTTGTTTAATCTTGGTCAGTTGGTTAAATATTGGTTCAGTAGCACATTACAGTAGTGGTAGTACGTTAGAAAATTTGTCACTCTGAAAAATTTTCTGAACAAATCACTTATACGGTTCGCTTACATGCACTCTACCATACCTTTACTGAGTGGACTATAAATTGAATTAATAAAAATTTTTGAACATTGTGAAAGTTTTTTTTGCGCTACTGATCCCAAAATACAGTGCATATTTTTCACGCTTTACTAAGTTTTTATATGAGGGATTGCTGCAACCAAAATAGAACAATATGTTTTACGATAAGAGAGTTCGTATTATATATAAATTCATACAAAATATTTACACTCCGACTGATAGCCTAAGTGTGTCTGTATGAAAGACAGATAAAAATTATAATTGGTACAGTCGTTGTTTACCGTATTATCGAGGTTGAGATAACCCGTCGTCAAGCGGTGGGGTCCTAGTTAATTGTTCTGATTGTTCAATATTTTCCATTGTTAATACGTTGTTCGCAATAGTCATTACGTTTATCAGTTGTTACGAGCCCCCCGGTTAATTGAGACTGATACCTATTTATGTACTGTTGTACATGCCTACAGAAAATATAATCTGGAACAAATACATAAAATAAATATTAAATAAATTATTAAAATGTTCTTTGAAACAAACAACATTGAACCGATTGAGAAATTCGCGCATTAGTAAAAAAAAATACCTGCATAAAATAAAGTGGTTCACTAAATTGCGTTTAAATATTTAAATAGCCTTCAGACTTATCAAAACATGTCAACTTAAACTGTCTGGTTTGTGTGTGTTTGGTAATATCATTAGTTTGAATTTAAATAATATCATATCGTATTTTAATTTCATATGTTATGCGTAGCGACATCTCTTACCATTCGAATGAAGCTAAATTATACAATTTAGTTTATTAATTAGGTATTAGTTGGTTGATAGATTCAACCTAAAGAAAAAATTTTGAGGTGAGCATAGAGAAATGTTTATCAAGTGTTTCATTCAGTGTAATTGATGTGATGACTGTAGTATGATGAAAGGAATCAAACAAATGGCTACAAATAAAGTCATGGGTTTATTATATGTACTTTTAGTTTCGTTCGGGATCTGTTTTTGTTTGTAAAACCGTATCTGCCCAAAAACAGTGATTCAAATAAAGGGGAAGCACCCTTTGGCGAAGAGTCCCATCTCACAAGAAAAAGGTTTACGAGAAATCTGTTGCTAGTCTTGTGACAAGCTTCGGCATTTTCTAATCATTGTTTTACTGCCTGCAAGCCTATAAAACGCGTAGAAACATCTCTCAATTCGCAAGAGGTGATCACTCATTGCACTTTGAAGTAACGTCGACACGAATTCCTTTGGCTATTGCAACATGACATGTGCGGGCGCAGCCTGGATCATAACAAAGAGCTTCAAGAACCATATTACCTCAAAATAATGCCTGCTTATAAACTCTGACACTTACATACTTGTATGATAAGTGCTAAATTTTATATTTAATGACCTAATAGTGAAGTAATGCTATTGAAAGAGGACAGCTTAATTTTGGCTGTACTCATACATTCCAAAACAAGTGTCATTACAGGAATACAGTCTTTATTACCTGCTTTCAAACTTAACTAATAACATATATTAATGTAATGAATGTTTTGCTACTTTGCCTAAGTACTTAGGTTCTTAGATAAAAAAAAACAAGACATCACCATTCAATACTCAAAATTCTCGAAAACACTAACTCATTTTGCAGTTTGTCACAACCTCAGGGATGTAAGGAGGTGTCAAGGCAAAAGTGCCAAGATGCCACTGAATCATCCCGCAGCGTAGGACGACAATACCTTGCATTGTGCTAACAGATTCGGCAGGTGAGCACCAACATTAACTTTGCGCCTACTTGCGCAAGTGAGTCATAATAATAAAGCATGGAAGTCATTAATTCAATTACAACGAACATTGGAATTAAATGACGCGTTCAATTCCGTAAATAGTTACATTGAAAATGAAATACGAATACAAAGTGTCGGTCTCGCTTAATTTAGTTTTGCTAATGTACAAGGAAATATGAAAGTAATTATTATTAATCTTGTACTACGGAAATTAGCCGGTGACAACTGATGCTTACTCGCTTTTAGAGTTTGTTCTGCAATATTTAAAAATTTACTACGTATACATATCACTAATAAACCAACTGGAGAAAAAGGTTAATAATGTTTGTTATCTTCCTACCAATGATTTGGTGCTGTTACAAATGGTCATCAATGAACTCGGTTTACTTTTACCACAGATATTATAATACTAGTTTTTTACCTATAAGAAGAAAGAATAGTTGGTAAAATGTCATCAGTCTTAGTACCTAATAACATTCATACTTCAATTTTGCTAGTTGTTATTTTGCTACCTATGAAAATATGTCTTGCAAAAATACATAAAACTCATTGAAACTACGCATCTGGTATATTGCAGACGCAAACGATAAAGGCGTTAACAATAGATCACGGTTTGTCGTAAACTAGATTATAGTAATGACTAAAGTATCGCAAAATTTGCTGAAAAGTTAGTAATTGTGTATATAAAAGTTGATTTTACATTTTTCCATTTAGGCAAACTAGTATTTTTTTTTACAAACTTACAACTTTACATTTCACGTATCTATTAATATTATTTAAAAATAAGTTCATTTTCCCAATTTAATTGTTAAGTGCAGCTTAGCAAATAAAACAAGCTTTTGTAAAATGTTAAAACAAAAACCTAACAATATAACACATGACCCGGGCCAGATTTAATTTTAGTTACTCCGGTACCGTATACCGGAGTTATATAATAATACCTAAGCTGTTTACGCTTTAGTTTGACGATATAATATAAGGCCTTGCCTTGTTCAGATAGAATAGTCAACAAAGTTACTCAGCATACTCAGCTTTAAATACACTTCGTTAAATCTGAATATGGCTCGTGCTGTTTATCTTTTGTCCATAAAGATTAGTTTAGGGAACGCCACCTGACCCCTGGGTCATGTGCACGTATTATTTGGATATCTATTCAAATTCTATTGTAACGAGCGTAACTGTTAACATTCCAAATGTATGGAGCTTGAATTAATAATGACGGCATTCATGCGGACGCACGCACGCTTGTGACCATGTTCAATATAATATCATAGGTCAGGTATTGTAAACTACATGTCAAAGTGTGCTAGACTAGAAGACAACACGATATATTTACCTACCTACTTAAGTTTGGAATTTACTGCGCATTGTAATAAGTTCATATTATGTAGAGGTATTATGCAAAAGGCATACTTAAAGTAAAGTAAAGTTAGCCTGCAAGCATCCCACTGTTGGGCAAAGGCCTTACCTCAAATGTGAGGTAGTATGAGCCATACTCTACCACGCGGGCTCAGTGCGGATTGGCGGAGGGGTGTTTGCAAGGCAAGCGACCAACTTTGCCGTCAGATTTTATCAAGCGGGCGGCTATAGGGCCTCTGACTAGCCTTAAAGACTAATACCAATCGATATTACCCGGGACCAACGGCTTAGCGTGCCTTCCGAAGCACGGAGATTCTCGTGATATACGCCACTTATATGGTCGGAATGGTCACCCATCCAAACACCGACCGCGCCGTAAGTTGCTTAACTTCGATATTTCTACCAAAGCGCTCCCACCACTGCGCTACGAGCGCCTCCATACAAAAATTACATACTTAGTTTATTATTTTTACCTATATATTATGACTAGCTGTGCCCGCGACTTCGTCCGCGTGGAATAGTGACTTTGGGTAGAATTTTTAATTATTTAGGCTTATGATTTTACAAATAAGATACTTTAGTATAAGTACTTATAAGTACGCAGGATATTAAGTATTTATATAAGTTTATTAAAGTACATTTTAGTACTCACTTCTCATTAAAATTGGCCATTGTTAGCAATTAATTGTAAAAGTTCAGGTTTTATATAAAAAAAACATAAGTTAGTGTTGTTATTTCACTGTCTAGGTAAAACTCAATCAAATGAAAAAATCCCATCAAATTCAGTCCTGTAGTTTCTGATATTCAATTTCCTGCCTACCCTCTTAGTCTATTGGCGTGATTATTGCAAGTGATGCTGAGTCAAATAAAAAAGTCCCATTAAAATCGGCCCAGTAGTTTCCGAGATTCAATTTTCTGCCTACCCCCTTAGTCTATTGGCGTGATTATTTCTATCCTTCTTTACCTTCCAAGTAATGTTGAGTCAAATAAAAAAAAGTCCCATTAAAATCGGTTTAGTAGATTCTGAGATTCAATTTCCTGCCTGCCCCCTAAGTTCATCGGCGTGATTATTTATATCCCAGTTTACTCTCCAGGTGATACTGAGTCAAATAAAAAAAGTCCCGTCAAAATCGGTCCAGTAGATTCTGAGATTAGCCCGGACAAACAGACAGACAGACAGACAGACAGACAAAAATTTTAAAAATTGTTGTTTTGGCTTCTATTACGGTAAAATTAAGACCCCCTGTAACAATTTTTCATAAAAATCTTCAATGTACAGAAATCGATCTTTTACAGTCTTATTATATATGTATATATATATATAATATATATATAGAAGATATCTATCTCGACATCATCTATTTATTTTAAGTATGGCTTGGGGTTGTAGGATATAATATATGTATGCAAGTAAAAGTGTATTGTTAAGTCCTTATGTAATGAGTACTTCACCAATTCACATGTTTATTTATCTCACAATATGTTTACTATTCTCAGCTCACACAAAATAAGGCAATTGTGGTTAGTTTGAGAGCATTAGTATTGCCTAGGTCTCATTGCACATAGCTGTCTGTCTTACAGACTATTTACATGCGAAAGGCTTATTGTTGTGCACTTTCGCAATATTCAAAGAAACACACAACTTGAGCAATTTGTTTTCCAGACACGTACCTAATTATAGATTGAGCAAAAATCTGTCTCGCCTAACATATTGGGATTTGAAACCGAATGTTCTCGCAACTTAGTATTAGCTCGTATTTTATCAGAAGATCTATGTCACTCGCAATCTTTGTAAGCAATGAAGCATCAATATTTATTCCTTTGATTAGTTATGCCCGATCGCCGACTATCAGTTCGTATTATAGGATGAGATCGGTAAACGAAAAAAGAAGCACACAGATTTCTAGTTCATTTGGGCCTTGTATATACGTAAAGGCAAAGAGCACATCCATCCTTTACATCCTGACTCTAAATTCATGACATGACATTGTTAATTTAATTTTATGACATTATGTTTGCAATTTTGACATTGATCGATTTGATTATTCAATAAACGGACTTGTTTGTTAA
The DNA here is from genome assembly GCA_963584085.1 of Pyrausta aurata. Taxonomy (NCBI): domain Eukaryota; kingdom Metazoa; phylum Arthropoda; class Insecta; order Lepidoptera; family Crambidae; genus Pyrausta; species Pyrausta aurata. The sequence continues at coordinate 11,505,890 of OY757252.1, read as the reverse complement.
TTTGTAAAGATATTTATAAATATTTGCATGCAGGCTGAATACAGTTACTACCTACTTTTAAGACCTGCAGTTTGTAACTTGCATACTTTTGTGCATTCTGGCAAATAAATGATTGAAATGATTTGATTAGGATTTGATACGTACGTACCCTCTCCCACAGTGTAAAAAGGGTGATGGGAGCCATAATAACTTGTTTTCTATGGGCATTATTTCATTCATTATTTTTTACTTAATGACTTAAAACAAAATATTTTTTTAATTACTTAGTAACAAATTGTCGCATTCGTGGTCATTTTGATAGTGATTGTTGAAGCTTAATGGGTGGCCACTTAGCGTTGACCTCTGGAGGCTTCGCAAAACATATTTGAGCAAGTTATTTGTGCGAGAAGTTTGCACTGCGGTGTTCGTGTCAGGGTCAAGATGCCTGCTACGAAAAAATAAAAAATACGATTACCGTTTTGCGGATTCGAAGCATTTCGTAGACAGGATTGCATACTAAAACGATGATCGATCTGACGGATTTCGTTTTTCGTAGTAGGCCCTCTGTTCCGCAATGTGATGCTCTAGGTTTAACCCTCTAGTCGATCAACATCAACATTATTTTGTCTAAATATCAAGCTAAAGCTATACAATCACTAAGGGTCAGTTACACCATCGACAAATAAGCACTAACCAAAGAGTAATTTAAATATGAAACGTCATTTCGTATGAAGTATTACAGATAACGCTAATGGAAACTTATCTAGAAACTCTATTTTTGAATCACTCGTGTCAGTATTCCGAGTTATTTTCGGTTTGAGACATTTATTTCTCTAAAAGAAATTACATTCACTTACAAGAGAAATACAATATAAACTTAAGACTAAGAACGGATCAATGTTACATATTTTAAAGTATGAACAACCAAGTTATCAATTTTTTCTCAGATTACCCACAAGAGCACAAACAAAATCGGCTCCCATGTCAGCTAGTCGGGTCCAATTACGTACGTAATATGTCAATTTTCGTTGACTTTAAATTCATATTCGAATGAAAATCACTCGTTATGTTGATGTGAGTGATTCAAAAACAGGGCCCCAGATATTGTAAAACAGACAATCTTTAAATAAATAAAAAAATAATCTTTACAGAGAAGGGTAAGCCTATAATAAGCTTTTTAGCAATTGAACTCAATTTGACGTTGACTATTTTAGAATAAGCTTTGCTAAACCAAACAAAAGACTAAAGAGAACATGCTTGAAATTAAAATTATTTATTCATAGCATAAATAACTGAATATGTTGATGAATTTACATATAATATACGTTCTGTTTGGAAAAGGAAGATTTATAAAACGAAATGAATGAAAATGTTTAACATTGATCCGGTTTCTTTTTTAAAGTTGCCTAAAAACTTGTCCCAAGCGCTATATTGAATGTCGAACGATTAATACTTAGGGATCATGATTCATTTGTTACAAACTTGAACTTTGAGTTACCACATGTAGATCACTGATAGGTATGTTACTACGTGTCACCGTTAATACAATGATTTATAGTGTGCGCGCACGCAGGTATCCATTTAATGCGGTTAACTAGATAATATTAAGTGTTGACACTTCAGGTGAAGGTTAAGCAGCTTATTAGAGGTTTTTGTTGGATAATCTTGCTTAAAAGCGGATTGTGAAGCAAATTGAAAAACAATGGGATTGGAACTATGTATGGCGAGATCAGCACTAATGATTCAACTATTCGGGCATGCAATAATAATAATAAAAATACTTTTTTGCACACCACAAACAATAGAATAACATCTTATATATTAGGTAGTAAGTATTATGCAATGTTAGAAATTCAAAAGCTTTTCTTGAATCTTTTCCTAATGGCAATGTAAACTACACATGTTAAAAATGTTTTTTTTCATACCTTAAACATTTTAGGATAGACACAATTTCAAGGACAAGGTTTCAATTTATTAGTCCGATGAGTCGTTCGTGTTGAGGTGATTTCCATCTGATGTAATTAAGCGCTCAAAATTAATAATTGCTCGATTTATGGATTAAGTCTAACCGGATATACGGGACAGGTTGACCTCAGACATCAGCGAGGATCATAATTATGCTCTCGTTATTTTATTGAAACACGATTCGCAGCTCATTCGATTCATGCAAAATAGAGCCACTGCGTGACCTGCCTGCCAACGTAATTCAACTTTGATGCCTGTAATGAGATCAACTGCATGCTACCATCCAAACGAAATGCAGTGACGAAACTGACCAGGAGCCCTATTTTTGAATCACTCGCTTCAAGATGGCGAGTGATTTTCGTTCCAATATGTATTATAAGCCAAGTAAAATAACTCGTTTTCGAACGAAAATCACTCTCTATCTTGAAGCGAATGATTGAAAAATATAGCTCCGAGAGGCCGATTCTCGCATGATCACTGTAAATTAATATACCTATCCACGTAAAAAAACTACCGTACGAAAGACACCCATTTGGGTGTCTTTCGTACGGTAGTTTTTTTTAGCATAGAAATCGTGACCCGAATAAAGCAATAACCAATAACCCGAATAAAGTAATTTCTTCGAAAATTAAAATTCAACCGGTAAACTTTTTTCGTACGAACTGCACGAGAATTGGCCTCCTGAAAATAAAATAAATATCAAAAAGATGTTAAGCGTGACCTATACTCACTTGTTTTCGAAATTTATTGCGGAGAGGTAGAGTTTCAATTGCGTTACGCTCTTTGCAATAGTAGTATAAGTGTTAATAACAAGTTATTATATTGTTATTGTCCGTAAGCAAAATACCTCACGCGTACTTTGAAGAAAACTTTTATTAAAACATAATGTCATGTCTCGTCAATAATTTGTAGTTACACACGGACATACCAACAAAAGCTATGAATGGAGTAATCAGTAATGATTCCGATTGTTTGCAAGTTTGTTTAGAAGTTGTATAAAATGGATAGATAGACAAATTTTCTTACAATAAAGTACCACATGCCCAGGGGGCATTGCGATGGGGGGTATTGCGATGCAGTTTTGACAGTTAAAACGCTCTGATTTACTGTCAAATTAGCAATTTTTATTGCAATTTCGCATTATATTGATAACATTACTATAATATAACAATATAAATATTATTATTCATACCATTGTATTATTATTATATTGATAATATTCGTTTACACTGAGTCGGAATTGAACTGCCTCGGAATTGAACGGATTAAGTTGGATCGCAATACGCCCCCAGGTATAAAAAAAAATTTATATACAAGTTTTCATTTTGTAGTTCATATCATATTTCTGGGAGACCGTTAATTAGTACTGAGTGTTGAGTAGCTTCTTTCAGTGTTAACGGGGTTTTGTAACACCTTGTATCTAATAAATATCAACACAAACGCTACAAAACTTTTTATATGTAGATTTGGTATAATTATAATTTCATGAATTTCTTTGATATTGGAAGCTCCAAAAGTCTTTTATTATCGCTTGTTGCCTTAATTAATAGTCAATAGAAAAATTGCCAAAGTTACGGGATTAAGTCACGCCCGTGCGCTATTTTTGGTTTCTTGTTTCATTTGTAAGAATAAAAATAACACTGTCAGTGTTAAAAAGCATTTTAAACCATAGTCAATAAAAATTCCTCGAGGCGTAATATTTAAAATAGTGGATCGTTTGTTGTTCGCGCTTTGAGAGGTAACACTAACAACAATGTTTGCGCATATTATTTGGTTGTTCCTGCGTATTAGGATCTGACCTGGCAAATATGCGGACGCCTTCGGCATTCCCAATTTCGATACCAAAGTTCAACCTTAACTGAAGAATCCGTGTACAAGGCGCATAGAAATGTCAGACAAAGGTCGTGATGGTTGTTGGTTTTGTCGTAACGCCCGCTCGATACTACGATTCACGTTATTAGTATAACCTCGTGACTAGACAAAGATATCGAATGATTAATCTATAGATTGTATTGTAATACTGGATTCAGTTGTTCTTTACTCTTAATAGAATCAGTGCAGTGATATCATTTGAAAAATTTGCTCCTTGAATTAGTGTGCATTGAATTATTTCAAGTAATAAAATTTGATTTGTTTGATTGATTGTTTCATTAGGGTTAGGATCGTGACGTTAGAAAAAATAAGGTTAATAAATTTTTCATCTCTCCTGTTCGGAAAATATAACTTTCCTGTGTAGATAGCCGGGTGGAAAATAGCTTAATCCATCCTTAGGGTGGAAAGTAATTTAGTTTTAATTGACATGGCATAGAGCCAAGGCCTGCAGTCAAAGCTTGGACCAAAGATAATTGGGTCACATCATGTTATTAAACTAACAAACATTTTTGCTTAGCTATAAATTTAAAATCATATTCTGTAGGTATTATGTATAATCGTTGATAAAAAAAATATACAATTTCTAATTTTAATTCAGTTAATAATTAAAATATTTGGCTGCCCGCCATAATGCCAAGATGTTTTTTTTTTTAATTTTATATTGTCAGTGTCATTTCAGGAAGGATTCGTCCTAAGCCGTTAAAACTTTTATAAAAAAAAAGAAATTATTTTTGGATTCTGTTATTATCTGTGGAAAAAAATCGATCGATATTCTTTACAAAGATTTTAATTATTTGATATTTTCTGCTTTTTTGTACAATGTTTTCATGTATTCGTGCCGTTATTCTTTCTAATCGTGTTAGATGTTAGTACTGTAAATCAGCTGTCATATTTTGTTCAAAACTCGAGTTTTCCTTTCTCGCTGAACTACATAATACCTCACCAAGACATCTACAACCACTTTTGTACATTTAATGTTTTCCTCACAGTCGAAATGAAAAATAGTATGTTTAACTCGGGTGAAAGCACCCATTTCACTCTCGAATTATTGGCGCTCTCACTTCGTTCGAGCGCCAGAAACATCTCGAGTGAAATGGGTCGCTTTCTCCCCTTGTATAACAATCTACTAATGTTCCTGGTATGTATGTACCACATACATGTAGACACAAGTTATCTACTATATAAAAAATAAGTCGGGTTTTCCTTCCTGACGCTGTAACTCCAGAACGCACGAACCGATTTCCACGGTTTTGCATTCGTTGGAAAGGTCTCGGGCTTCGTGAGGTTTAGAGTTTAGAGGGGCCGGGCGGGACAGGGCTGGGGGCGAAACTGCTACTCGTATTGTAAATAAAAGCGAAAAGTGGCGGTGAAGGCAGGAACTTTAATAACAACCTCATGGCATGGCTTATGAATTTTTTTTTTTTTTTTTAATATGCGCCAGACAACACACCAATTGTCTGGTCTCGTGGTAAGGAATTTTCTTCCTTGTGTTACGAAGTACCAGACAACGATTATGACGGGGGCGTCTCTCATAAATACTTAAATACATATAACATCCATGACTTAGGTACAAATGTTCGCGCTCATCACACAAACATTTGCCCCTTGCGGGATTCGAACCCGCGACGGCCGGCGTAATAGTCAGGAGCGCTAACCACTACACCAAACGCGTCGTCAAATTATAAATCAGGTCTAAGTGATTCCGGTTTCCTACATAACATGTTATCCTCAGTTGCGAAAAATTGTATCTTCATGGTTTATCCACGTTCTAGTAAGCATAATTTGTTATACATAAATTGTTTGGAGCGCATTTCCTGTGCCTTCGCTATAAATTATCGCTTGCGCAGCTCGCGGTGACAGATAAAAGCTGCTTCCTATTACATAACCACATTCTAGTCCGCCAGCACCACCGAATTTGACTTTTGACATTGTCTTCATTTTATAAGATTTTCTTTTCCGTCTTAATTGGAATTCGGTGCTGTTTAGCATCGCAGAATGGGAGTGACACATCGATTATGATAATTTTGTTACTTCAGCGAATCAATATTGACTGTTAGACGTGCGGCTCCAATAGATAAGCAAATGGTTTTGTGATACCTAATCATCCAATTAGCTTTTTTAAGTGCGGTTTTGAATTCGTGACATAATGTTTGTTTATAAATTTAATTTTATTGTATGATTTATAAATTAAATAATAAATCCATACATAAAATATGATGATGAAAGTTTCCGTTATGATTACCCACTAACGCGTCGTAACGAGTTGTTTGCGAAATATTATTGGTATTTAACACTTGTTATACTGAGCCGTTGGACTGCACTTAAATTATTTATTAGTATTCATGAATTTAACGGCCGTGTTATATTGTAGAGGTCGTGGCCGCTGCTCTTTGACAGGTCATTCTAATAAGACAATTAGGTAACCTGCGATGATATCATGAAGGATATTGATTTTTGATAATTTTAGCGATGTGTGAGTTTTGCGCATATGTTTATAGAGATTTAAATAATATTCATTATTATTAATCGATCACACTTCTAATAACGTATTCATCGTCACTTAAATGATAGATGATAAAGTATTAATATTTATATTTTTTGTTGCAGGTTTTAATTTTTCTATGGTACTTACATGTACTCGTACATACTCATACTTGTAGTTTTTCAAGTTTTGCATTGTCAAAGGGTGTTTGCGTCTTTTTGTTCCGCAAATAAAAAAAAACTTATTTAAAGTTTCACAAAAAATATTGATAAACAGACAGAGTATGCGAACAAATAAATGCGGTAAACTCCGTGTCTTACTTTAATTTTAAACGTATTATTTGCTCAAAAAAAACTTAACCGCCGCGTTAAGGCCGCAGAGGCGCCGTTACGATCCGATATCAGTAATCAGCGTGAGAGTTATAAATGGCCGCAATTAATATATCTCGCGAGCCGGTCACACCCGAACTGATGTATGCACGTCGGTGCTAGATTAGACACCATAAAACGATAATTCACGACCGTGTGTGATTAATTATTGCAGACCGAATAATATTTTATGATTGAAATAGATATATGTCGTAATATGGGCTTGAAATATTTTTATGGATTTTTTATTAATTGATTTAAATGAAATGAATTCTTTTCCAGTGTATGATTTTTAGATTAAATTCCAGAAAATCATTCTACATAATGGCGGCCGTATTGTTAAAAACATCCTCTTTAAACCAACCATAAATCGAATTAGTTAGAGAAAATTAAGCCGCTGCAAATAAATCTATCTTAGATCTAAAATGCTATCATGTAAAGATCTGAGTCCCATAATAGCCAATGATCACATGCACCTGATAGAGACGATTAGATACCAATATTTTCCGATGGATTCAATACACGGTTCAAAAAATATGGGCAAGTATGTACGTATGCATAGGAAATCTTTATAGATTGTTCTCGACGCGTGAGCACGAATGAGCTTCGCTTTTTGCGATGTGCAAGCGACGAACGAGGTACGCATGTTATTACGGTAATTATAAACTCCATTCTATTGTCCTATGGCGTGGAATAGTAGGATTAAGATCATATTTTGATAGAAAATATTTTTTTGGTCTTACTGTTGTTTTGACTTATTGTATTAGCTAGACGTTAAGCATTACTATTTTTACACAGAAATGGGTACTTCTTTATTGAATCAAAATTGTTTGTATTACAAACAAATGCGGAAATCAGTCCAGCTATTTAAAAGTACGTTTTGTCAATCGCAAATGCATCTTTACAATAATTGACTCTCAGACACCGAGTGCCGCTGACTCGTTGATGTCTTTTGTATGGGCCGCCCTGTCGTAGCGCAATTAAAAGGTGTTTGTTAGGTTTTTCACTCCAGTAATTGGATTGTTTCACTTGTGAGATTGTTGCGAGCGCTTGCATAATAAAGATTTTTCACTCAAACTATAAACATTATTGTTTACTTAACCTCTTAGAAATAGATTTGTGGGAGTAATTTTTATCATCATAATTCCATTAAGCTTATTCTGTCGTAACTCTAATGTTTAATTCCTAATGTACCCTTTCCTATTTTATGTACAGCCAGTGCTTATTTGGCCAGTACGTAATTATAAGTTTATGAAAATGATGGTCTGTGCGCCAAAGGTTACATCGCTATAACGTATAGCTCTACTTTTTCTGACCGGTATCGTAATTCACTCTTGAACCGGTATTCAATCTATGTTTTGAAATCTAGATAAATATTATCAATTAATATTTGCAATTAAAAGTATTTGGTCAGTCGAATTTTTAACGATAATTGCTGCCAATGGCTTAGAAAACTATTCGAAAGGAGCCTCAAACCAAAAATAGAAAGATTGAGCTGAGCTATTATGTGAACACTTTATTTCCAATTTAATCTCTATTTTACATTAAATTCTGTATTGTTTGTACTATTTCATTTGTCTCCTCCTACTAAGACTGCTTTTAAACAACTTAATTAGAATAGAACTAAACCAACATATTAACAGGAGTGGGCTCAAATTCACAAACTATTGCTGAGGATTTTTTCAATATTTTTTCTTGTGTTCATTTTTTTTTTAAATATGCATGTAAACAAATTGCAGTGAATAATGAAATTAATAAATTTTCTGCAAATATCTAGGGCAAGAACTATTTTTCGTCATCACAAAACTTTGTGGGAACCACTTCGGCCTTCTCATAACGTTCATTAGTTTATTTTGACAGAACGACGCGGAACACGGGTCAGGTGCGCGGGCGCAGTAATACATTCCATTAGCCTAATGGAGTCGATTACCGTACCATAATATTCAAAAAAACCTCCGTGAATGACATAAATAGAACTCACGAGTGATTTACTTTGTGAGAATGCTAATATATGGCAGTGCAATCATTCGCACAAAGGGCAGCAAGAAATGCTTTCAACAAGGCAATATTTCCTTAGTATTTTGTCGTGTAGTTTTTTGTGTCTTTTATTGAGATCGAAAAACTCGGTTTGATCCCTTGAGCATAATAAAAACTGTGTTAACGAGTGCATGGAAAAGTTACAATACCAGCACAAACACACAATATTATTATGTTATAGAAATAAATGATGCTTATTTATAGCTATAGCAAAACTCTCAGACTGGTAACATCATTAGAATAAGAATAAATGCATGAAACTAACTGCTTTTTTAACATCTTTATGGTCATTTATATGATATGTTTGGTAAGATACGGTATCGGATCGAAAACAATTAAGATTCTGTTTCTAGCAACAAAACAATTTGCGATTTGATTTGAAGCCCTATCGTTACAACATTCGCACTCGAACCGCAATGGATATATCGTCACTGGCTCACTGCTGGGAATTGGCGCGTGAGGTGTCTTCTCAATTAAACGGCTCGTTCATAATCTTCTTGTAACACATCACTTGCGCAACAAACGAATGTTAACTTCCTAAAGACAAAGGTGCATTGCCGACTCACACGCAGCCACGTAACGTACTATGAATCGAGCCCAATGTACCTGATATCAATAGTCATCGTATACATCAATATAAAAACTATTCAAATTATTATTTATCACTATCATGAGCATCCAATATTGCCTAGAGATTGCTTCTAGCGATAAGACCCACTAGCGTAATTTTTTCGCTAACTGATCCGTAACGGACTGTACCTAACTGACGTTTGTGATGCCCATTAATTAGCGATCTTATCAATATGGTATTAACTATAATTTCAAATGCAGCTGAATTATTTGCTATTATATGAATGCAATTAGTTGTATCCGACATGTTCGAACTTTTATTATTGTGTTAAGGAAGTTAAATTGGGTCGAGCGCTTGTCAGTGTAATTGTTAAATCAAAGGAAAGTTATTTATCATGCATACGTGCTAGAAATAAAATGACGTTTATAGATTCTAAGGTTATTTCAGAAAATTGTGTGAGGACACCTAAAATTTATGCGTATAATTCATAACAAGCATTAGCTTAACTGACGTCTCTAAATGTGACCGTAAAGATTTATTTGTTGGCAGTTACTCTAAACAGTGCATTAATAAGAATATGAATCAAGTCTCAGAGGTCGGGTCTCGTGTGGGATTCGTTTCTTCAAAGGTGCGCAGCCTATAAATCTTTTTAATTCGTTTTCCAAGGATTTCAGCCGACGTGTTAATTAATATGCACATTTCCCGTCCGTTGCCACACAATAGTTTTCTAAGTCAGTGGGTAAGTCGCCTAAAAATTATCTCGTATCTTTTACATTATAATAGTTGCGTAAAGCGAAGTTTCCACGGTGGTTGTCGACAATGCCAGTGGTGCAACGATGCCATCGGGGGCTCAGTCGCACGCGCCGCCTTGCACTGTCAACTCCTCATGCTTCAATTGTGATCTGAGCTGTGCTCATACGCGCGTGTTCATGTTTGCTGTGCAATAACTATAACTAGACAGTTATAAATTCCTCTGAAAGACGATTTAGTGCAGTGCTGTGTTGTTTACAGTAACCTGGATGCGGATTGTTTGTTTACTACGCCAAGGCCAAAATCTAAACACCAATTGTGAAGATGTTTATTAATTACATCACATTTATTCTCTATTGTCGCTTGGAGTTGCATCCACATAAGAGTCATCACAACATCTGTTAGTGCCTCCTAATGACGTAGTAGGCGGGCGGCCTTTGAGGCTTTTAGGCGCCGCGCACGAGGGCGGGCGGTGCGCGTTACCCAAATGCAGAAAGCATTTAGGCGTTATTATTTACGCATTTTTTTAAAACATACTATCGTTATATATTGTTTTAAACTCTCATGGTCACTAACATTAGAAGTACTATCGTTATTTTTTTGTAAGTCGGTATACTAAACTGGAAGTGTTGGAGTGTAAAGATATTATGATTTTTCAGTAACAATATTTATTTGTTTAGTACAAAATTAATTGCATTTCGATCTATTACAGATTTATTATTTAAATACTTATAATTAAGTCTAGGTGTAAGTATGGACGTAAAACGAGTAATTTATCTAATGTATGTCTATAACTAAATAGTCATACCAGACATGGCTTGTACTATATTCTTCAGTCCATTAACTTTAGTAGGTACCTATTCATGGTCCCTGCCTAATTGACCAGAGTCATCGACCGTCCAGTGGTTTCTCTTTAGTCCACCCACAACAGTTGCTAACGGTCAGCCGATGCTAATACCAACGTGTCACAGTTCAATGCTCTAATAACTCACGGCACATCAATTAATGATACGCAAATTGCACTTGCAACCAGTGCGCTACGCCAACCCCTTTCGCTGCGCCAACGCGCCAATATTGGCCCCAATGGGCTTGGGATGCAATTATACGCAACTGTGTTGCCACATGCGCTTGTACCAATATTGGCCAATATGATTTTAATATAACTTCATGTCATGAATAAAATTAAGACATTACCTATAGCACAGATAATATAATTACAGTTAGGTAATTACTTCCTTACTTTGGGTATCCATAGAACAAGATGACTGTCTACAATACGGACGTGATGATATGACTTTAGGATTAAGTTTAAATAGCTGATACATCAATATTATTGCACCTCTTGAGACGAACGTGAAACAAAGCCTTGGAGTTAATATTTATGTGTGGAAAAATGCATTATTTCCAAATGTTGCCAAATAGCTAATTAATATTAAAATCTCCGAGATATGCACATGAGACAAAAGAGTCATATATTAAACCAACTGCAGACCTGTTTATTGTTTGCAAATTCCATTGAACTTAGATTTTCCCAACATTGCATTTGTGCTAACTTTTAACGTTCTCTTCTTGCACATGAAACTGACGTGTTTCTGCGTCAACTACAATTTATGAGCAATATATCTATAAGTAAGCTCAAAGCTTGAGTTTTTCAAGGTTTTGTTTGATTAATTACTTGGAGTTATTTAGTGGTTATTAATAGTAACAACAATGGTTTATCCAAATAGGTTTTTAAGAATGTGACCTTCTACACAACATTGAATGTATATTGAGTAATGTTACAAGTCTTCAATATATTTAAACAATGATAAAATTGGTTTGTTTTTGACATAGAAATAACGAATATTGCAGAGAATTTGCTTATTGTACCTAGTAAATCTAAGTCCATGGGTGTTTACGATTGTCATATCGGTTGCAAATATTATTCAGAAATATTTGTCGCCGATATGTTCAGCCAATGTTGGTAACACCGCAATGGGGCAGTACTCGGCCGCGGTGCTCGCTGGCTCGAGACGTTACCGTAGTCTCAATGGGTCCCGCTACGCGCTGCGGACCCGACACGCCTGCGCATACTACGAACAATGCGTACTTATTAGCCCGTTGAGCGCTAAGCCGTATACTCATTGACTCGTCTATCTATGTTTACGATTAATATTATACCTACTACCGTCGTAAACGGTATCATTCGGATTCAATAAAGAAAAAGTATATCTTTCTGTTAGTTTACGGTTAAAGTATGTTGATGAGACAGAGCCTTAGCTCTAAGTTCGATCCATGGTTAGCTTAACTCTGGGTCTATGGGAGTCAGAATGAAATTGAGCACAGTCTTTGCATACACTCAAAATCTAGATTTTTCCTTATCCTGTGAGAAATTACACTTTCCATATTTTAGGTACCTACTGTAGATGAATGCCAAAAGGTAAATAAATAAGACAAAAACCATTTTCTTAAATTATAGAATAGAAGTAAGTAGATTCGCTATTGGGTCCGTGGGAGTAAAATATGCAACAAGTCATTTGCGTAAAGCTCGCGGGCAATTGTTATTTAGAGCTACATACATTTGTAATTTTAATGACTCATAAAATACACTATAAACTTCCTCTGTATACAACTTGAATACACAGTTTATGTATTCGTTATCTTTTTCTATTAGACTCTCTCAAGAAAGTAGGTATATCGAATTCTTACTAGCTCAATTTATGGCATCTGAAGATTTTCCATCGTAAATCTTTATGGCCACTCTTCATATTGTTTTCTAATGTATGGTAAACTACATCACGCTAATCTTACCCGTTAATATGCGTCCTTATTTCTTTACAACTATACATTACCCTGTATAAATTTATTTTTAATAATATCGTAGACACCGGATGGTTATAAGTAGAGATGGGACGAGTACTCGGTTAATACTTGGTACTCGGTATACTCGGCAGGTTTTTTGATACTCGTACTCGGCCGAGTAACTCGGTTTTAATGCCGAGTATACTCGGTTTAAGAAAAGCAATATATTTAGGTAGATATCTCCTAAACGACTGGGGAAATCTATCACAACTTCAATTATGAAAAAGAATGAGTAAAGACAAAATGAGGAAAACGTTAATAAAAATAATATTATGTGAAATTTTATAAAGTTAGATTGTGTTGTGGTGATGCAAAGCTCTCTGCACGTTCTAGTAACAGACAATTCCTTTTTTCTTCGTAGACTTTACCAGCCTCCGAAAATAATCAGTCGCTGTGAATGGTGCTTGCAGGTGCTCATAGAAACACTCTTGCTAAGAGTGCCAGTTCTGAATACCTTGTTTGGGGCCCTGCCCACCACTCGAAAGGTCTCTTGTCTTTTGCTAGCAAATTTTCTTTGAAATATCGACTTTATAAAAATTTTGTAAATTAAATGTAAATCTGTCATTGGCGGTAAGTCGTACATGTCTATATTTTATGTTATCATCATGCTGTGGATTTTGTAATATAAAAAAAAGTAACGGGGCTTAAATGATCATCGTGCTCTAGTGGCTTGATGAAAGGTTATTCTGCGCGAACCTGGTTTGTACTTGTTTACACCCCCGAAACAGGAATTTGATTGAACCGAGTTACTCGGTTGGAAAAAAATGAACCGAGTAAATTTCGGTACGGTACTTGGTACTCGGCAAAAGTGCTACTCGGCGCATCTCTAGTTATAAGGCTTATCTATGCAACAATCTTCAAATAATCGTTGTAAATAATTTACTTTTAACGTTTTGATCGTTATAACTTGACCACACAGGCTAAATGTTTATTTAATTTTCGGCATTCGGAAGTTATATTCCGGTAATCAGAAGAATCATTAAAAGTTTAAAACAATAATTTTATAGTTATTTAACTACTGCGTGATGAACGGAACTACCGAAATACACCATTTATTTGGTCATTTATTCAAGTTTGTTAGTTAATTATTGTATGGTTCAAAAGCAATGTTCTTTGATTGCCAAGTATGTAAATAGCTACCTATTAGTTAATTTCAATAGCGGTTGGTTTATTCATACTTATGATGAATGAGAAATGATAGGTATGTTAGCTACTTTTGATTAATTATCTTGTACCTAAAAGTTGCTTGCAAATTAGAATCCCATGCAAGTATTGAAAGATAAATGATAGAGACAGAACAAGACGATGAATCAATCACAACGAGCCTTTCTTATTTATGACGAAACAAAATTTAATAGTTTATTCAGTGCGATTAACTCTCTTTCAGATTTTAGTTATTGAACCTTTAATGCCACAGATGTTTTTTAATATTAGGCGTACTATTCAAGTAAATTTTTTAACATTTACCCACCCTAATTAAGCGCCAACGACAACACAGTAGATGGAATCAAACTATTTTTAGTTGCTTACACGAATAAATAACAAATTTTATTTCATTTCAACCTTTGAAAAGCTTTCTTTAGGTAAAAATAATCCAATAACTGATAATAAGATTAATAGGATTCAATTAGAGAACTTTAGTGTCGAAATTGGCGGTTCGCATAGCACTGTCTAATAAATAATATGCCAAGCCGGTTCATTAGATAAAATTGGGCCACTGATTTGCCGATAACTCGAAGATGAACTTTAGCGGGGTTCGAGATGCATTGTAATATTATGTATTACGAAACTTAATTCTCCATAGATCAAGGACGACACCATTATGCGCAGGTATGGTGGGAGCCATTATGTGAATTATGGGTTAGGCTTTCATAAATATAGGGAGGGTCGATTCATCCGATTAGCTTCAGTTAGGTAGTGATTGCGATATTTCAAAATTCCTAATGCAAGACGTAAGTAAGTTGTAATGATGTTTGTGTTTCATCTTACATCAGCTCATATCTATCTAATGAATTTATAACAAAGAACGATAAAAATATTCACACAAATAACTTTTGTCCTGTGTCTTATTATTTGTCGTCTGAAACTTATGTAAAAGTTGCAACAAATTTAAGTGGGTTCTAAAATTCAGGATGTTACGAGCAAGAAATAGTCAACCTATGCATTTTATAGTCCACCTAACCTGCACAAAGTTATATGTCCTGCAGTAATGTCATTCGGTGACATCGCAATAACAATACCAGTCTCACGAT
This sequence comes from Pyrausta aurata, assembly GCA_963584085.1. Lineage (NCBI taxonomy): Eukaryota > Metazoa > Arthropoda > Insecta > Lepidoptera > Crambidae > Pyrausta > Pyrausta aurata. The sequence continues at coordinate 11,490,773 of OY757252.1, read as the reverse complement.
TGCGCAACATTATGTTATCTAAGTCGGAGACATCATCATCAGACGACCGCCGCACATCCTAGCGAGGAAGCTGCCGCGGCGACCCGGGTTATCAGTGCATCTGTTGCATTAACGGCACATCGCTTGCATAAAGCGCGTTGCACAATCGGAGCAATTCGCTATCGGCGGAGTCGCGGGCATTGTGGTGCGGCGCACGCGCTGTGAACGTTCCCGCGTCGGGCAAAAAGCTTGGGAACCGTCCGACAATAACGGCCGACATAACGCTACGAATGTTATCTCGGGTTTACAACATCGCGCGCGTTCTCATTGCCTGTAACGACGGCCTATTTCGCAATCTCATAAACAAATAAGGCCTTTGTCCCCACACACCGCATCCTGATTCAATGCCAAAGGTACCAACTATGCCCATTCTCGTGGGGCCTACGTTTACGACTAATCGACCTTTCTAAACACAAATGGGATGTTTCGTTAAAAATAACAATTTATTTATTTTTATATACGGTATTCATACAGGATACAGTCGTCGCATACTATAATTATTGCAATAAACAAATGTGACTAGACCGTAGCCCATAGATAGTATACACTACATGTTTGGTAAGCTAATGTATGCTACTAGGACATAAAAAATTATATAAGTAAGTTAAAAAATAAATTAACCACAATAAGAAGAAAAAAAATTTTTTTTTTCGCGAGCTCACTTCTGCCTTAAGAGTATTGGATATGGCTTTTTTATAATGAGAAAAAATACTATTGAAAATATCTATGTCTTTGCTACTGCGGGAGACAGCTCTACCTAGGCAACTAAAGTAATATTTCAAATTAAGGTTGTACTTACTCGTATGTATTGTTAGCAATATTGTTAGTGCAAGACCTCGGAGCAATAAGGTTTTTGAAAGCGAACCCTAAAATACTAGTGCTAGAAAGCTTGCATATTTCGAAAGGTATCTAATGTTTACCTACGTATAAATAACAATAGCTAAACATAACACCAAATGGTGATCTCATAGCGAATTATTTTAACGCTATAAATCGATCACTCTTATAACAAGCATATGCTATTGAGGTAGGTCTTCTGCCACACAAGCATTTTCTCCTTGAGCTAAAACTTAGCACTTTATTTACAAAACAATGGGAAATGATGCACTTCTACGGTTATCCGCTGCGTGTATTCAATGTAAATTTTTAACATTTTACAGCTAAGGAATCTCTTTTCTTCATTGTAATCACAACAAATGCCAAGTAAACAAACAAACAATCCGCATTCGATATCGATCTCTCCATTCACAGTGCTACAGTGTCGTTCGAAACTATCATTCGGTGAACTCTCCCTAGACTCAAAGTGGTTTCCAAATGGAGTGAAAACGAGACAAAATCACGAAATGTGCGAAATAAAAAATATCGAATGGTATCGCTTAACTAAAGAATAAATTAAGTCGAAATGGTAAACGGAAATTATGTACTCTACGGGGACAGGCCGTCCTCCGAGTCGGAGATCGTGGACGACCATGTTCACACTAAAACAGCCGATAGGAAGACTAGACGAAAAGCGCACAGGACGGCCAACGAGCTGCAGTCGACGTTGAATCTAGCGCAGCTGGACAACGAGACAGATTCGATCAAATACGAGAAAAGGATCAAGGAGCCGCGGCTGCTGCGGTACGTGCCGACTACGGATGTGGAGGAGAACTATGTTTCGGAGAAGTTCGAGACGTACGATTTGAAGCCGGCGACTGAGGAGCGGCCGCGGCGGTACGCGTTCACGAAGAAACCTAAGAATCCGGCGGATGGTTCTGTGAATTACGCGTATTCTCGGTCTAGTAGTAGCTGCAGCTCACCAAACGGCAATCTGCCGACGATATCGGAACATGCGGAGCAGTACGGCACGTACCGCGTGCGGCCCGTGCCCAGCCCGACGGTCGACGACATCATGTCCGGCTACGAGTCGAAGTTGAACAAGTACTTCTCTAAGCCTAGGGAGGTTAAAAAGTTCGCGGCTAAGGTAAGCTACAATGTGAGTTGAAAAGTAACTTTTTTGTGTCTATTATAAATTAATCTTGGTATCTAATTGCAGACATAATCACTTATTATTTATTACCAATTAGTCATTTGGTTTATTATAACTAGACGCAAAAAATTGCAAATTGTTAAACACGTGATAAATGGGAAAAATTCTTTAACTAAACGAGATCAAAATGCGTTTGACAAAACCAAACTGAATGTTATTTTAGTGTATTAATTTTGTTAGTTTCGCACAGAATTGTGTAAGCCCATAGTTCTGGTTAATTAGATTAAATTTGTATATTGTTATTCCTCTGCTTGTGTAACGGTGACACTCTAAAAACAAAATTAATGCTCGCACCGGAGTCGTATATTAAGCTAATTTATCCACAGCAGAAGAACAAAAGTCGTCAAATAAGAGAAACGATCCTATTAAAGCATCGTTCACAGCGCGGGGACATATTAGTGTGCGATAAAATATTGTCGCCTGGGTTGTTAATGTCCAAAAGAGATTCATTCGAGGTGTAAGACGCATTAATCTAAAGCGAACTACGACAGTTATTGGCACAACTTTTTCCCAAATTATGCAGAGAACTCAATTATTTTTTATTTCCTTGTTTTCCTTTAAGATCTTATCACAGGAGTACATTTATTCTTAATTAAAGTACTTTTTTTATCATTTCGAACTGCAAATAAGCAATTTCAATATCGATTCATTCTATAATGTGGCACCAGCAAATTAATCTGATGTTTCCTTCGTGGAGTCGTTTATTAATATCGCAATATATTTCGTAGTTAGGTAAGGTACCAGTACTCTAGATTACTAATAGTGCATATCAAGTCGTAGATATCGCTCAAGCAGTTATAAAATATAATACGTGATCCATAATATTAGTTGCTGTGTCACAGGTGGCTTACTTGTTTCGAGTAATTGCCAAACTCTTTCAGGAACCGAAAGTAAAATTGCATTTTGTAAGAGAAGAAACTCTTAGCTATAAAAAAACGGTTATGGTATCATCGCAATGATCAGAATTTGTTATTAGTTTGTTCCAAAAAATAAAAATAAAACATTTTGCACTGTCGCATACTTAAAATTATATTTTGTTTTTACTGTGGTGTGAGAAACACCATTGACCTTCTCAAACATTTTCGGTATATCCATGCTTTTTTAAGTTGGTAATATATTCATGTTGTTTTGAACATATTTACTTATGTAATACCTTTAATATGTAAAAATAAAAAACAGTCACCCTATATAGATGCATATTACTCTAATTAAAACCGCCTGTCAAACCTACTTCACTCTCCGTAGCACGCCCTACTCGTACTCATAAATGTACGGGGTTTAATGCAACATACGCAACGCTACAAGATCCAATTTGTTGCGGCCTAATAAGTGAAAGTAATCGAACGGAGAAATGTCTTACCTAGCACACATTTTCCTTTACTTTTTTCTGGCTTGGGAAGCTATGTGAATGAATACTGGCTGGTTCTGCTTTGGCGAGTAAACATAAAATCAAAACAATCTAACATCGGATGTTCCTTTCAATATAATAAGTTAGACGTGAACATGACAGGCACTTAAACTTTAATTGCTGTAGTACCTAATGTAAGGTTTTCAATGAAAACAGTGTCGCAACGTGTTTTATAAAAATAAAGTAGAGTAGACACTTTCATCAATTATTGAAAGTATTGCCTTTTTCGGATAACCACGGATAACAAAAATACAGGTATTTTTTATTTTGGAATAAAGATACGTAATTAAGGGTTTTTATGTACGTAGTATTGCATCATATTAAGCTACTACAGTAAAAAGTATAATTTATGATCGAGCTGGAACTATAATCTCCGTAACTGCTTCTTAAGCTCTCTTTTAGTATCCGTTTCGTGTTTACTAACCAACAGCTTTACTTTTTCTAGAAATGTATTTATTTATTTGTATCGTTTTCGCCTTATTAACCAGCTGCACATACCTACTCATATTGTTAGGTAACATTAACGGATTCGATTCAATAAATCAGACCCAAATTGACACCGATATTGTGAATTATGAATGAATAACGCCCACATTAGTCATCGCAGCAGTGGAGAACATAAATCACAATTAATGAATAGAACACTCGTATCATCACATCAACAAACGTCACACTAGGTTGTATTATACAATAGATGGGCCTCAGAAACATAAGCTATGTTTGTTTTAGATAAAACACTTTTCTCATGCAAAACATTTTGCAAGGGATGTGTTATACATTCATCGGAACATATCACTCTTGGAGATAAGGATCGTATCTCGACTTTGAATAAATTAAGGAAGAAGAATTTTACTCGGAATCTTTGAACAAATTATTTTCTGTCTTTATTATCATACAAGTCGTTACATAAATGAAGTCTTAATTCAGGTATTTGCATTAAACATTAAATAGAATAGAATAGAATCGTTTATTTCGTAAAACATGGTAAATTTAATGTGATTACAGAATTTTATTTTAGACCTCATGCTTTGCCACAAGCTTTTTTAAATTAAATGTAAATATTCGCCAAAAAACACTTGTCTGGTTTCGTGGTAAGGAATTTTCATTCTTGTGTACCAGACAACGATTATGCCGGGGGCTTTTAAGCTTCGATATTGATGTCAAATACTTGATAGTAAAGAATTCGAGTAATACTAAGTCAAATATTTTTGAAAATGGTTAAAACGAATAGCTAGGAATTGAGGAATGGTAAGGAATTAAGCGTTTTTTTTCTTGATTAGTCCTAGTACGTCTAGCTAGCACGTTTTAGAAGAATGATAGATATAATAATACATCACGCAACACAAGCTCAGCTGGATGCGATGAAATACTGCGAATATTCGTTTGGACATTTATATTGCTGTTATGTTAAATAGCGACGACCATTAGAATACCTTGAATTCCTGTTGAGAATTCTTTGTACTTATTAAGATTAACTATGTCACATTTTTTTCGTATTCTCATAATATCTTCGCAGAACGAGCCTAATATGTCGTATCTGATAATTCTCGAGGCATACTTGGTGTTTTTCTTAGATAAAATGTCAATAGGTGTAAATTACTGCCACCATTAGAAAATACTAAGTGGTCATCCAATTTAGAATTTATAGGATGATTATTAAGAAGCTGTGTTTATTTTTAAATCAATAACTGGTTTGCATTTTCCTATTATCTCTATCTCTTAGAATCTCATATCTGCGCTCTATCTCAGAAGCTCTTATCAATAAGATCAATTAGTAATATTTTGGCTAGGTAGTTCGTTTTGAAATAAACGTTTATTTTGTGCAATCATGCCAAATCACACTACTGAATGAAAGACGGTTATTATCTTGATTCTTTGCCCATTTGAGTGACAAAGAATTGTTCTTTCAAGATTAAACAAAAATATATCGCTTTTATCTTTAAGATCGAGCAGAGGTACATATGAAATATATTTTTTTAATAGATAGTCATATGACGACTATTTATGACCTAATGTTGTGTTATGATGTTGCTAAGGATGTATTATGTCTAACTCTTATCAGCCTATTCACTCCTTTTTTAATAATGCAAATTATTTTTAGAGCAATTACGCAATTATACACTTTTGTCTAAATAAATAAAAATGTTTTTGTATTTTGATTCTTACGTTGCTTTCCTTCCATTGCAGGGCTCGCACCCCGACAGCCTGTACCGGGTGCCAGCGGGTAGCGGCGCCGGCGCAGGCAAGATGGCGCGCGTGCTGCGCGTCCTGCGGTGGCCGGCCGCTCTCGTGCTCGTGTGCGTGGCGCTGGCTGCCTTCGTCTACTTTTTGATGCCAGGTAAACTTAAAAAAAAATACACTGCATGATGGAGGATAATCCTGCAACCCGGAGCGATTCTGTTCAGCAGTTCTATTGTACTATTTCTAAATGGAATCACGGTGGAATTACTCTAGGAATGGATGGTTGGTGTACTTAATCGAGAATAAAGAACTTACTTTCAGATTAACATGTAATATTTTTGTAAAGTGTTACAAAAACATGCAACCGACTCGAGGATAAACCCTCTTTTTATTCAGTTTAAAACTGAAGACTATTTACCACATATAAAAATGGCAGACACTATTAGCGTTAACAAAATTTGGATTAGACGGAGGTGTTACTTCGTCCGTTAAATTGAGCGATCAAATTAAGATAAACAAATGAAAATAAAGGCAACTTATCTTAGAATCAGTGAAGGTTCTAAGTGTTACCTTTCACCACAATCGCCAATTTTACAAAGTTAAGAAAGCTTATGAAAGCACCAATCACAACGATCACCCGATATATTTTCTTGATAACTCATTATCTTGTTCTTGCACTTTTAACATTGGTATGCAAAAGTAGTACATTTCACTTTAATTTAAAATTCCACTTAACTACATACCTCGCAATTGTCATACGTGCAATTTGTCATGGCAGTAAGTGCGCCATTATCAAAATCCTTTGTCAGCGCGTGAAAGTGACTGCATATTTATGAAAAGCGGGCTGGCAGCTGCTGGTTCCTTTATCAAAGTACAAGTTCGCACATGAAGGACTATAATTGCTATGAAAGTTATTTTATGGTCCCGTCGCTTCCGTTTCGAGGATAATCACCGAATTTTTAACGCGCGTATTAACCTTTTCAGCTTTCGATATGTAAATTTTGACTCAATTAAAATCGATTTTTAAGCCGTTTCGTTGGATTATAATAGTCATTTGTATTCAAGAATCGTGAGATGTGGGTGGATACTGAGATGAATTGCTACTTAATGTATGTGTCTCATTAAGAGGATCGTGTGCGCGCAAGCTACCATACAAAAAGAGAATACGTTTTCCACCCCTTAAACGTTGTCTGATTTTAACATTTTTTTTACATGTTAGAGGTATTTTGAAAAACTATGCTCGTACGTTTTTATTTTTTTTAAATCTATATATATATATATATAAAAGAAAGTCGTGTTTGTTACAACACTTATAACTCGAGAACGGCTGGACCGTTGCCATGTTTTTTGATTTGTTGGGTTTGTTTCCGTCCCGAATAGCAGAATACATCTTAATAAACAATGAAAACTCGATATGTGTAATGAATACTTAATCATTCTACTTTATAAAAATAAGTCGGGTTTTCCTTCCTGACGCTATAACTCCAGAACGCATGAACCGATTTCCACGGTTTTGCATTCGTTAGAAAGGTCTCGGGCTCCGTGAGGTTTATAGCAAAGAAAATTTCCATAAAACGAGGCCGGGGCAGGACGGGGCTGGGGGCGAAACGAAGTTCGCTGGGACCGCTAGTATTGTATATTTCAGAAAATATAAGAACCAAAACATTCACTTTTTTGACAAAAAAAAACTTCGGAATTTCGTCCATTTTTAACTAATCAAGGCTTTATACAAAAAATTGAAGACGATGTATGAACACGAATGAGACCAAACTTGTCTCAGTCCATAAAGGTTTACGGGAAGGAAAACGTTTTCCCCCGCAAGCATATTTCGACCGTTGGCGTTCGAAATGTATGAAAACTCGCGCTGCGCTAACGCCTGCACACGATCCTCTTAAGTATACTTAGTAACTAATATGCGTTTTATTTGTGAGCATTTACATAAAATACAAACAAAGACAGCTGTACACAATGACGAGAGTTGAGCGACTTTGCACGCCGTTAGCACGAGTTACGTACGTCCATCTAAATCTCACCTTTGACACCGCACGCGCCAACTAAATTAGGCATTTGTTGCGCTTTGCTACGCACTCTGCGTAAAAATGTTATTTGATATCCCTCTACAGAGTTTAAGAATATTTTCTAAAACTGGCAATGATCATATTAGTTACGATACGGGTCAGAGATGTGACCACGACTCAAGGCAGGTTCCTCACGTGATTGTAGTGATACAATCTTCAATTTTTTATGTCTTTCTACAACCTTGTTATTAGTTAAACCAATATCTTCGATTTGGTAGTGATTAATTCGTTGTAGAGCTGGAAATTGATTTTAATCATTAAGGTGAAGACTATTTACTGATTCGAAATTTGCGTTTCTTAAAAAAAAAATAAGTCCAACTCGTAAGTCTTTGTATTAATGAAACGTTCAAGTACTTAATACATATTAATAGTATTTAACTCGTTGTTTTATTGTATTAGATATTGTAGTTGTTAAAGCTCGTACCGTTAAGTGGTCCAAGTTTAATGCATGACCGACGTCCATTGTAGTTCAACTTTTCGCAACAATAAGCAGCATATTGAGTGATTCTTTCTTTTATTGAAGACCTCACATAACAGCATGCTTGTTATGCTGACTGCTATTGTCCAATAGCTATACAAAAGATTTATTTACGTTACATAATACGTAATGTAATTTTTCTGTCAACTAAATATAGAAACAACATTAGGAAACAACTCAATGATTTAGGTGTTCCAACGTATACTTTGTTTACGTGCAGTACTCCACAATAACACTATCAATTTTTAAATTAGCACGTGTTTTTTTTACTGTGATGAATAGTATGTTACATGCTAGGAAAATGGAACAATCGATACGTGAAATAAGTGCTCTACATCATATGAGTTAGTGGAAAACGAGACTATTCACATGAAAACAAATGAGGCCTTATGATTATCCGATGCCTTCAATGGCATTCTAGTTTATCATCATTAAACTGTGTGGTTAAGTGTTTGCATTGGGTTTATAGGAATGTAAAATTCCAATTTACGTGCCACAAAAAATAAATAACACTTTCGGGAAATATATTATCAAATTGATATCGAAATTTTTAGTGTGGTCAAAATCGAAAGTTGACCTACCTGCCATTGCTGCATTGTGTTCCTTATACAAATGCATACGGCAGCTTAATTTTATGCATTTGAGTTTATTTTCGGCGTGCCCACACCGTATGCATTCACTTTCACAGTTTTGGCCAGATTGCATTTTCCTTTCCTGTAAAATAAGGACAAGTACGTCTTAAGAAATAAAATAAATTTGTTGTGACTTTTGATTGCGAATAAAGCTTGTCGAGTCCCACGTTTATTGCGCCAAAAGTTGGTCCCTTGACTTGAAATTACTTACTTTCATCCTGCCTGTCATTTCGTATTCAATTAACGCCCTTGCTTGTAAAAGTTTTTACGGTGAGTAGTCGTTGCCTGTCGACTTATAAGTATTCGTGACGAAAACAATAACGTCGAACTAAATATTTATCGCAAGATTCCACCAATAGCAAATATTGCCGAAAGTCTAAATATTTTTCTAGAAGCACTAAACTCGTATTGAATGATACAGCTCCTTGCTTATATTACGTCGTGACTGTGATTATATAATATTATGCTATGTGAATAAGTGCTACGTGATCTTCGAAGTGAAGGACAATCAGAATTACTGCCCCAGGGAATACTTGACATTTTTACTGCATTTTAGTTGAGGATTGAGTGCGAAGCTGCCAAATTGCTCCGGCTACCGTTAGCTATTTACACAGGAGCTGAATGCAGCTCAGAATTTAGCCACAGGCCAAACACTTATGTGGGTACACGAAGTCGTTATCTAGTAAATTACCTAATAACGCCAGCATTTAATAGTCTCCCGTCGTAAATTGCGTTGAATATGGATGCGAGACGAGTGTCAGTTATGTAAAGATATAATGATCTTTAATTAGTTGGAAATAAGGGACTAGCTAGGGGAGCACGTTTTAAACTGCCTCGTGCTCGCTGATTCAAATAGTATGCATTTCTGTGAAACAATTTCTGTTAGAATTTGTTCCTGGTAGAGTTTCTAGGCCTAGCCAAGCGATCCCAATACGTAGAAAGCTCAATAACAACTTAATCCACTTCCTACTAAAATACATGCATGTAAGTGACCAGTTTTTTATCTTAAAAAGAGTAAGTGATTTCCTGAACTTAGAAGTGCCAGTCTGTACGATTATTCAATCGGTACTTACTCATCGAGCTTCCAAAGAGAGACTTTTCTGCAGATTTCTAAGAATATTGTAAATGCAAATTGAATTACATTCCAAAAAGACCGTTTTGCAAATACACAAATAAATGATAGTCGGAACCCATAGAACAGTCGTGTCGTTGTGCAATCGAATAGGATTAATGGTTGCCAGGCCATAGATCTAAGCTGGTACCCTCGTGACATCTTGAACTTTGCTTTCATCACTTCGGCACATCGCTAGAGCAGCTATGAGCAGCTCCTTGAGTTACGTCACAATTCTAACCAGAATTCACAATATAAAATTAAGTTTTAAATTGTTCATTATGTCTGTTATATTCAACTAAGAATACTTTGAATTCTATTCCAGACACGCCAACAAAATATTATTTACTAGTGGTTCCCCGCCACTCTACCCGACCTAATAACGCTTTCTTCCCCATGTTCACCACCATAATATTTTTTTTCCGCCTCCATGGTTTGATTTTTATTAGTGAAAAATAAACTTGATCAAAATCGGCTTCACAAAACTAAGTAGTACAACAACACGTTTTAGATTGACTCCATTACCTATGTATATTTTATCATGTTTCCAGATAACATCGAGACTGATTTGGATACAGTGAACAGTACATATTGGGAGGAGTTGTCATCCGGAGCGGGCGCTCAAATTCTGAGGATGCCGACCAAGAAACAACAGACGCCTGACAGCAAAGGAAAGGCAACCACGCAATCTCCAAGTCAGGGTATGGAAAATATAAGTAACACGACGAATATCATGGGCTTCAGAGCAACTGTTATCGTGTAGAGCACCTCGTTTAGCACTTTATTGCAATGCAAATGGCAAAACACAATTTTAATTTTATTTCCCAAATGGCAAAAACACTTGCAAAAAAAACATTTATATTTTTGTGGATAGTTTTTTGTCAATTATGTAACATTCAAATGGGATCTAATTATAATCATTATCGTTACTAATTAATCAGCGAGCACGCTATTCATGTAAACACACTACAGAATGCATTTTCGTAATTACACGGTTTGTTGTATAAACAATAATTGCAGGTACAAAAACATCGGAAATCGATTTCTACGATGCTGATATGGATAAAAATTTCGATCTAGCTTCAGTAATTGACTCCGCCGCAGAGACTAACGCGAAGAGAAAATTGCCGATACCACCAGTTTTTCCAGCTCATATAACACCAGAAGTACAATACGGTAACGAGAAAGCAGACTCTGAAAAGCTAAGGTCAGCAAAAATACTAGAAGATTCTAACACTCTTCCCGTCGATTCCACACTCAAGCCGCATATCACTCAAAAGCCGGAGAAACCTTTGGCAGTTTATTTCAAAGACGGCGATGGCATTACGACGACCGCTAGTACGGAAACCATAGCCAAAGCTGAGACACTTAACGACTTCGTTAATTATGGGGAGAAGTACTCAACAAAGCAAGCCGAAGAGCCAAACCTTAAAGTCGCATCAATTTACAAAACACACGCTGTGCCACAAAACAATAAAGTGAAAACCGTGCCGCCAGTTTATGAAAAGGAACCTGATATCCCACTAGAAATTCAAGAATTTTACTACCGTCGACCTTCCGGAGTGGATGTGAATTTCACCTCAGGTCATTCTAAACTTTTTGGTATATCTATTGAAGATGCGGAAAAAATGCGTTCTACTACACAAAGTTCAGCATACAATACTAGAGTTTCGCCTACACTGCCGACGTGGCGGGACGGCGATGACTCGACCACAAAAAAGTATCCAGTAAACGTTAACTTCGACGGTAAGTTTCAGACATTCTATACGATAGCACACGGGGCATGCGGATTCACCAAAGGTCAGTAGTAATGCTACGATCACATCACATTCCTCATTTGCACTCTCTAGTTTTCTTCATCATGTATTGCATCGTTCTTGTGGGCTAATGTCTTCACAAATCATGTCTGACTAACTTTTGGGACTTAAACTTCTCACTTAAAAGATGTTCTTAGACCCTCTTGCGCATGACGATTTAACCCAGGGTTACGCTTATCCTGGATTAAATGATGATTCTGTCTCTGTCAGTTTATTTAACGTTTACAAAGACAGAAAAAAGATGTAATCCTGATTAGCGTAATCCTGGTAAATATCGTGATGCGCAATTAAGTGTGTCTTGATATAATGTAATGTTTAAATTAGTATATAACGAATACGATCCCAAATGAAATTAAAATGTACTCTGATTATGTGTTTACAGTGCCCCAATGTCGTTCGACTCGTCTCGCGATGTGCCGGGGCGTGTTGCCCTACGACTTGGCCGGGCCTGCGGCGACAATTGACGGAAAGGACATGACCATTTACTTGCCCCAGATCGACTACCTGATAGCCAGCAACTGCAGCGACCGCGTGCAGCACTTAATGTGCGCGCTTTTGGAGCCAGAGTGCAACCCTCCGCCGTTCCCTACGAAGATGCCTTGCTACAACCTTTGCAGGGGTTAGTTAAACGACGTTCCACAAATAAACAAATTACTTTATACATAGGTACTTTTTTAAATAACTTTGACAACTCTTGGTATGATCTTCATGCCGTCTCTATCGAGGTAGTAATTGTCTGTTGTACGTTCCTTTCTTATGTATAGAAAGTAGTTTAACGTAACGAAGAATATACAATCCGTTATTATCATCTCCGCCGTATTTGCCAGGCATAAGGTCACAGCTCTACATCAAGAAACCCCTTTCTCCATTCCAGCGATTGCCGACAGCTGCGACGGGCTTGTCCCCACCGAGTTGACGGCAATACTGAACTGCAACAAGTACCCCACCACCAACTGCGTGTCTGCGCGCAGTCCATGCTACCCTCGCGAGTTTGGCTGCGGAGACAATACGTGCATTCCAAGAGACTGGATCTGCGACGGGGCTCCGGACTGCCCCGCTGGCGAGGACGAGGCCAAATGCGTCACTTGCACGTCGAATGAGTATAAGTGAGTTTACCTTATTGATATTGCTAGCGATATCCCACAGATATATGCATATGTATAGGGAGGAATAATTTACTTACAACTGGAGCCTGCATCACAGGCAGCCCCACTAACTTACAAGAACCTGCGAACTCTATGTTTCATACTGAGACTACATTGCTGTTAACTTTTCCATAGGATAAGCACTGACTGTAGAGTCAGTCAATTTTCTCTAACTCTTTGACATGGAATATCTAATAGATTGACCCTACTCAGTAATTTACTAACATTATACATTAGATAAATCTTTCATCCCTTGACCCATGACGCGATTCTAGAGACAATATTTAAGTCCTCCTATCTTTGATTCAGGTAAATAAATAAAAAAATTGACCGACTAGAAAATGTATGTAATTCATAATAATATTTATTTTCAGGTGTCCCTCTGGTGGGTGCGTTCAAAAGCGATGGCTGTGCGACGGTTACGCCGACTGCCCTCGCGGCGAAGACGAAATCGACAACGTTTGTGAAGCGCATGGAGTCGCGATCGGAGCGAATGCGCAGCGGAGAAGCAGCGAGCCGGGCGAGGAATCCGCGGGGTCTGCGCCCGCGCCGGCTATCAGGAGGCCGTTCCGGGTACCACCTGGACAACGAGCTAGTGACCGAGCAGGTACGTACATACTTGTAACATAGCAGTAAGACAGCAGATCTAGATAGATGGTTGTTAAACGTGTGTATGGCGATCGGAGCGAAGGAGCAGTGAGCCGGGCGAGGAATCTGTGGGGTCTGCACCTACGCCGGCTATCAGGAAGCCGTTCCGGGTAATACCTGGACAACGTGCTAGTGACCGAGCAGAGATGTAAGTACATACTTGTGACATAGCAGTAAGACAGCAGAGCTAGATAGATTCTTGCTAAACGTGTGTATGGCGATCGGAGTGAATGCGGCGCGCAGGAGCAGCGAGCCGGGCGAGTAGTCCGCGGGGTCTGCGCCGGCGCAGGCTGTTAGGAGACCGTTCCAAGTACCACCTGTACAACGAGAGTAAGAACAAGTATTTTTTTTATTTTACAAGTAATAATAATATTATTATCAAAAGACTGACTTTTGACGTATGATCGTAGATCAGCCAGCTCTGTATAGTGTATTCATTCTAGATTTCAATGTATGGGCGAAACGGCAAAATTTATAATTTTAGTTTGTTGCTGCTGTGTTGTAGCTCTAAGTGAGTACATTATAGAACACAACTCTCCCACCCCCCCAACCCGCCGCTTCACCCCTCCCCCCCTTGATAAAGGTCCCAAATTTCATATTTCCTCTATTTTCAGGAAAACTATACAAGCTAGGACAAAATGGTCAAGGACTAAATTATTTGTCAATAAATTACCTACAAATAAGTATTAACATTCATTTTGATACGAGTTATAGTTTTTAAGCTATGGAGCATCAAAGAGTACTAAAAATGATCGCTTAGCAGAAATACAACATTTAACACAAAATAAACAATATAATTTATAAATTTTGACAAGAAATGCGTTTCTGTAGTACATACCTATCTAAAACAAATCAGTATCGTCATTGTTATCTTCTAAGGTTTGTCGAATCTACTAAGGCCCCAATGTCTGCATATGGTGGAACAACGGAATGCACCTTTAACACATCCACATATTTTTCTGTAGCCATTTTTGCAGCTGCATGATATTGTTTTCAGTATCAACTGTAGAGCTTGATCAAAGTATGCATTGAATGCTGACAAGCTGAAGAAGGTGGTCTATTCATAATAACACCGTATTGTTCTTGAGAGTTGGTCAAGAAGTGAAGTTGAAGTACCTAAATGTTTCGTAACACGATTATACTTTTTTCGGTTTGCTTAGCCCCATACTATGCAAGAATATATTTTCTCCTGCCTTTTTACCTCCTCGCGTTAGGCATCAGGAGTTATTGTATCTTGCAAGTCGATGTTATATGTTATTGAATAGACTGAACCTTTCCTGTGCCTTAGAATGCCGATATTATGTAGTACGTCGAAAAGACATTGTCGTAGTGGTTGGGCAAGACATTGATCTGTTGGTTCTTTTACTGGGACTGACTCCACCACGTAAGAATATATTCTACTATATCTGCATTCTACAACAAAGGAAAGGTTTAGTCTTTCCTGTTTGGTAAAAAGACCGACTTGCAAGTTACAATAAACGTTTAAAATAACCCGGATGCCTCACGCAAGCAGATAGAAGAGGCAGGAGAAAGATATATTCTCGGATAGTATCATAGTAGGTACCTAAAAAGTATAAACGATATACGAGAGGTCCACTTTTACAAAAACATTGATCTGAAGAACAATACAGTATTGATATTATCAAAGTTTCCATCTTCAGGAGCTGCTTGTCAGAATTCAACACAGGTACTTTTCATCAAGTTCAATTATGGCGAGCAAATTTATTCAACCCAGAAAACTGAAGCTGGAAAAAAATTGTAACTTCGTACCCTAAATACCACATAGGCACCAGCTCCACAGTAGATACTGAAAATAGTATCAAGCAGCTGCAAAAAAGGCTAAAGAAAAGTATGTGGATATGTCAAAGCTGCATTCTGTTGTTCCACCATATGCATACATTGGGGCCTTAGAAGATTCGACAAACCTTTAGAAGATAACAATGACGATACTGATTTGTTTTAGATAGGTATGTACTACAGAAACGCATTTGTTGTGAAAATTTATAAATTATATTGTTTATTTTGTGTTAAATGTTGTATTTCTGCTATGCGCACATTTTTAGTACTCTTTGATGCTCCATAGCTTAAAAACTATAACTCGTATCAAAATGAATGTTAATACTTATTTGTAGGTAATTTATTGACAAATAATTTAGTCCTTGACCATTTTGTCCTAGCTTGTATAGTTTTCCTGAAAATAGAGGAAATATGAAATTTGGGACCTTTATCAAGGGGGGGAGGGGTGAAGCGGCGGGTTGGGGGGGTGGGAGAGTTGTGTTCTATAATGTACTCACTTGGAGCTATAACACAGCAGCAACAAAATAAAATTATAAATTTTGCCGCTAAAAAATCTAGAATGAATATACTAGTAGTAGTTGAAGACTACATGTATTTGACATTCATCATTACTCATTAGTCAATGAACTAACTTCATGTAGTCAATACTGTAACAAAGATGGATTTTATTGACACAAACTTACGTTTTCTTCACTTTTCGATACAAAAGACTTCAACGCGTTATTATTTGCTGTTTTAGAATTTCAATATCAATATTGTTAATAAATCACACAAAACATACACAGGTATAGGATATAACTTATATCTTTTTATACTACCAACAATTATTGTTATTTTCTTAGGAGAAGCGGAGAGCAGCAAAGAACTGCTAGTCACCAGCGACAGCACAAACGCACTCAAGAGGAACTACACGCGCCGCCCTTCCCTCTCTCGCCTCACTCCATACTCTCGACCCAAGGTCAGCTTCGTCCAGCCACCAGACACTCCCGAAGACAAGCCTGACACGAATAGAAAACCACAATACGGCCGAAGAGTAGCCGACAAGAAGCCCAAAGCAGAATCAATTGAAGATGTAAATATTGGTGACTTGGGTATCTTTGACGATGCAGACAAGGGAGAAGAGAAGAAACGAGAGGAAACGCAGGCAGCGGGGCCCACGAAGGAAGCGGCTGCAGCTAAGGAAGCCGAGCTCACTCATCTGGACAAGACAATTAACAAACTGGAGAGGATCATTGATGGTGCGGCGCTGTTAAGGGTAAGTAGAAAGTATTATTTGAATAACTTTTTTGTTAATTTTTGTAAATCTAGAATTAGATATTATAACAGAAAGTATCACATAATAATTTCAGAAACATAACATATATAATACATTTATTTTAATAAAAATAGCCAGGCAACGCTCTCACCACATTACTCGTACTTGCATTCCACTTGCATGATTGGACATTGACTTGACTCAGCGTCAAATCAGGAACAGAAAGAATATCAGCATGTGATCAAATTCATCTTCATCGTAGTCACGATTCACAGTAGTCACAGATCAGTCGCTCTGACTGATTATTTGACTGATTATCCTCCTAAAGATTAACCTCTGCCTACAGAAAGCGGCAGCAGCCCAGCAAGACCCGCCAGACTCGCCGGAATCTAACAGCACCGCCATAGACAAGGATGAGTGGGCACTTCCTCGGGCCGAGATGGCATCTGCGCACGCGTCACCCTGCCCCAGCGGCGAGCTGCGCTGCGTCGACGGCCGCTGCATCACTCTTGCGCAACTCTGCGATGGAACCATCGACTGCACCGACCATGCTGACGAAGACAATTGCTATACGTGACGTGTTGATGTATACCTACATAGGATTTAAGCGTTGTTATTTGAAACAGAGAATTGATCTTCAGTCTTTACAGACGTATTGTAGTATTGTTCAAACGATAGGAAGGAAATTATATAGAGGTAAGTTACGAGTACGAATAAATTTTGTAAATTATTCCATGAAAACTTTAAATTGGGTACTATGTGTAAGTGGAAGGAAGAAACTTTCAATTTATGTAAAGTTAAAAATACTTGATTTAGCGTTATAAAATCCAATAATGGTAACCAATTCAATGCAATCCAAAAACCAGTCAAATAAAAAAGCAAAACTAACGATGAAAAGAAATACAATATATTTTAATTGTAAAATTCAACAACTAAATAAATTCAATAAACAATATAGTGAAAATATGTAAATATTACTCAACAAGTATTAAAAAAACTATTGTTTGGCTATTTTTAAGTAAGTACCTATTTGTCACGAGCTAATTAGTTGTACAATTTGTGTATGACGTAGTTCTTCATTATGATTATACACTTGCCTAATTTAATTAATTATTAATTGATCAATCGTTAAATATACTTGTCTATTTATTTTAAGTGTCTGTCCCCGATCCTTTTACTAAAATTGAAAGAAAAGATTGTTAAAACTTTTGATGAAGCTAAAAGCTAAGTAAAGACGACAATTGATGCTGTGATAAAGCAATGCATGAATGAACTTTAATAGTTATTTCTGTGTAGTTATTTAGTGACGTAGAATACTCATTCTTTTAAGGCACGTGTTACCCTGTGTTCTCATAAACTAGTTTCAGTAAATATTATCGACATGTGATGTTAAACTGCCGTCCAATGTTAATTTACCTGTAAAATTCGTATTTGTGTTTGTTTGTTTGCTTTTTTTCTATAATCTATGTATTTTTTTTATATAGTACTCATTGAAAGTTGACGTTATGACAACAGTGTAACTTATTATAACCCAAGATTTGCTCTCGGCCGTTAATTTGCTTCAGTTCTTGCTTTGTCTTGTTTAGCACGCGTAATCATTTTTGACATGATTTAGATAAACCAGCATTTTTGTAAATATGTAGCTTAATAATTTAAGGACTAGATGTAAAATTAGCTTTAGTATTTAAAATAACGTAGTTTTACAAAAAGTCGTAATTTTTTCCACTTTTGGTCTTCATTAAGGTGTTATGAAGTCTAAGCATACATCATGTACTTACGCAAAACAAATTAATGTTTCTATATCTGATGTAAAAATTAATCTAAAAAATCAAATTATTTTTTGCACTTTAAGAAACCGCAGAGGCACCATCAGTTTAAAAAAAAAGATTGTATGTGTTTAAATTACTTGTAAGTTCTCACTTTTGATATAATTTTTAACTTTTGTTACTTTGTTAGTGTTATAAGTAAGCTTATGTAAGTAAGTATTTTTTGTTAAATTTTATACAAACTAACTATTTGATCACGAAGTAGATCCAAAGTATTGTCATAATAAAATTTATGTTTATTTGAATCCTACAATATAGCAATGTAGGTCTTACTCCATAATTAAGTATAACTAAGATTTTGTATTTATCTTAAAATCTCAGTTTAAACTTAACTTCAATATACTTTACTCATAATATTATTTTAAACGTTGAAATGTTTAACTAAGTGGTCGAGTTTTTACCATGTAAGCTATCGTTTTTTACATGATTAAACAATATTATGCCATGTTAATATAAAGCTGTAATTAAGCTGTACCTACTATGTCTTTCAATATCCTTATTCTCAGAGACTTCATTACTCATCAACACGACGTGTTATAGTTTTACAGGCAGGATTAAAAAATAACGTTTGAATACCTAGATCTGCTCTGGTAAACATATTTGCCTGCAATATGAATTAGGAGTGGAGCTGGTGAGTCATATTCATTCTGGAATACCTATTTATCAAATTCGAATGGCGTGTTTTTACAGCGATGTTAAAATCGTCCTTGGAGTGCGAATTTAAAGCTCATTGTTGCTAAATATATTTCCATCGTTTCTTGCCAAAGTTACAGTTAGTTTCGAAGAGTTTTTATACATTTTTTCATTCATAGAACCGACGATTAAGTACCTCATCGGCGCTACCGTTCAGTTTTTAGACAAACAATAGGGTCTGTGACTTAAGCTCAATGTCATGTTCTTGAAGCTTTGGGAAGCTTAAGTACAAGTATGTATTCGTCGGTCGGACTGATTTTCAAATCGAAAATCTGACAATGAGACCTAATTAATAGTCATGTGGTAGCAACGATACAACGTTGATGAAGGTAGCGCGAATGTTTGCGCGTAATGTTTCCTTACCTGATGTTACCGCTGACCCACGCGGAAGACAAAAATGACAAGAAAACGGAAAACCTACAGTCACGACGCCGTGCTTGCTTGGCTCGGCCTGGACTATATCAATACATGGGATACTTAGTAGTACATATACAAGGTGTTTCAAAACAACGAGTAAAGAATGAAGGAACCTACTCAGAATCAGTTACTAAACACCTTTCTCGTAGAAACATAGGTCGAATAACGCCAAAAATAATTTGACTTTCCATGCTGAATCGGTCATGTGACCCGTCTGATTTCGATGGAGAGTCAATTAATTTTCGGCATATTTCGACCCATGTTTCTAAGTTGTTCAGTTACTGATTCTGAGTAACTCAATTCATTCTTTACTCATTGTTTTGAAACACCTTGTATAATTAGTGACAAAACACTATATAAAAAACAAAAATAAAATATTGTATAATTAGATTACGGGAATCATCTGTTAGGGTGGTTATAATGAGGTGAAAGTTTACCGTATATAGTCGCATTGTTATGCGATATTTGCGCAAGCATAGTAGCAAAATACAGCTAGTTTCATTTAAAATGATTAATGCACTGACTCTACATCCTTTTGGTGCCTTCAATTAAATTCATATGTTTTAAAAAAGCTTACATTACAGCTTACATCCAAAAAACAAGAACATCAACGTTTCATTCGTGCCTACTAGAGTTTTGCAGGTCGAACTTAAAAAAAACCTTATCGATTGCGCTCTCTTACATCTACAGATATGAAAATCTAGTCGCGATGTGTGTGAGTTGGCGATTAATGGATTAGATCAGCAGTACACAATAGTATGTGCCGAGTACGGGTATCGGGAGCAAACTGGCTGGTGTCATCGACCGCTACCCACCGTAGAAAGTGGAGTGAGTCACCGAGACGTGGCTCCAAGCTGCCTTGACGGGCTAGCCATGCAATACGTGTCTGCTCGTGTTCGGTTCTTAATGATATTCTGTAGTCATAATGGTTATGATGTATTCAAGTCGTAGGCACATGTAGTAGGTAAGCTAAAATTAGGAAGTTGATCAACCTCTTTTGCTAGAAGAAGCTTGGCACTGCACTGGCTACAGAAAGGCATGAACCTACAACAACCTTGAATTGAACAGCTTAATTCACTCCTTTCTTATTATAGATAAGTAAATTCAAGTGTTCCTAGGCTTGCTTACCACAACATTTACACCACCTATTTAATAGAAGTGACTCATCTATCAAGATTAAGCACCCTACGTACGACTGATAAGTACGAATTATAGGGATGAAAATATCTTTATTGACGAGTAAAACAGTGCCTACATTATAAAAAGCAGAAGCCATAAAATGTCCTAATGTCTCCTATTTTGTGCCACAGCTTCGAGGCATGGTCCATTTTCTTTCTTTTTGCTGACTCCTCCATGCAATGGCATGGAAATAAAAAAAAAATACAGTAACTAACTTAGGAAGATGCAAAGGACACACTCCCGACACAACACAACAAACAATGCATGCATTACATAAACTACGTGCAGGAAGAACCGTCGAGCCAAAATACAAAACAAGTAGATACGCAAAAACAATTAGTTCAAAGGTGCTTGTGTGCTTAAGGAAGGATAGATGAAGGAAAGTAAAGTAAAGTAAGCCTGTAAGCATCCCACTGCTGGGCAAAGGCTTTACCTCAAATGTGAGGTAGTATAAGCCATACTCCACCACGCGGGCTCAGTGCGGATTGGCGGAGGGGTGTTTGCAAGGCAAGCGACGAACCTTGCTGTCAGACTTTATCAAGCCGCCCATAGGGCCTCTGACTAGGCTTAATGACTAATAATATCAACCGATATTAGCCGGGACCAACTGCTTAACGTGCCTTCCGAAATGGTCACCAATCCAAACACCGACGTGCCGTAAGTTGCTTAACTTCGGTATTACTATCAAAGCGCTGCCCTGCCACCACTGCGCTATACGAGCACCTCTAGGATGAAGGATAATGTAAGGAAACTGAATTATAATTAGTGTACGTCATCATCACATGAATTTATGAAAAGATAAATACTTGACAGACAGATAGACATAATGTATGTATCTAGCGAAACGTACGTAATGTAAGTATACAGCGGTTGGATATGGCTCTTATAGTTAACTAACAATCCCCTGCGACTTCGTTCGCACGTTTTTCTTTTACTTTGCTCACATAGATCGTAGCATAATATTGTTCAACCCAAATAGGTAGCCTTCCCCGATAAATAAGGGCTGAGATTAGCGCGTTAAACTAACAAAAAAAAATACTAACAGAGTCTTCAGCTATACATACAGCTGTACACACATAGAGATAAAAGATATGCAGTTAATGTAGGTAGTAGTTAGGTAACGTCGTAAAAGAAAAAAAAAGTAGTAAGTAAGGTACGTCGTAGCATATCGAATTTTTGGCTTTGTCGCAATCGCATATCTCGAACAAACAAACCAAAGTTCTTAAAATTTAATAAAAGCTAGAAGAGAGGAAGCATTCAATGTTCGAGTTGATAAACGCTTGCGGTAAAGCGTAAGCATAATTAATAAACTAGCGTTTGCCAGTTGTATAAGAGTCGCAGTTTCAAATATTTTGCCTAATATTTGCAATTTGCACAAGTAGCTTCATTGCCATTACGGACAACCCACAAGCATAGTAGGTACATGGAATCACTTTAAGAATCCTACTTACTAATGAGTGATAGAAGCCGATCAAGCGCAATGGCCTGCCATTACAAAACAAAACGACTAACATTTACGTAACTAGGCTTTATAGTTGCGTCTATAGATAGGTAAGTAAGTACATACTTAAGAATAGAGACAGGTTACAGTCGACGAACGTCGAACGAAAGTAAATAAACAGCGCAATCGTGAGGTAAACAAACTTGGGGACTGGTTTGTTCACCGCTTCTAGAACTCAGGGAATGCTTTCTAAAGACGAGCTGTTGGTGCTTGTAGATACAAAAATTAACTATTGAGGTACTACCAGCCTTGGCTTCAACTGACAACTTTCGCGATCTCGCCGGATTGGCCACAAATACCCCACGACTACCACCACCACGACCACTTAAAAACAATACAACACACTGTATTGTTAAAATGCAATCAAATGTGGATAAAGTGCAATCAAGATTGGAGGTGAAATTTATTTTCTGCCCAGTAAAACTGAGAATATAATTCTTCATTTAAAGCTATTTGAATGAATGAATGTTATTTTTGGGTCTACTTTCACCTCCTATCGAAATTTCGCTATATCCAGGGATGAACCGTATTTTTAATTGAAAATCTAATTAATTAGGTATACTCGTATATTCAAATGTTTTGTTACTACATCCTGTCTTGCCCGCCGATGCGTAATTTTCTTTCGATTCTGTTTTCAACACTCAAACATTTTTTTTGTGCATGTCGAGTAGTCTTCCTTTCTAATGCTTATGGTACCTTACCACCTTACCCACCTGAATTCTTGATCCACCAACCCTGAATCTTTTGTTTATAAAACGGAAAATCAATAATTACGAAGTGAAGTGTTTATTCACACATGATCTTATTCGCAAGACTTGTAATGATGGAGATATATCGAATGAGTCACAAGTATCTGATTGCGAAGTTATGCCAACGCTGCCAGAGTTCCTTAGGAAGTAAAGTAAAGTCTAGCTGTTTTATCGAATATTTGAAGTTAAAAAAAACCTAAATTAGGTCAAAAAAGTCCTAAGTAGGTACTTACTCGGTGTGACGAGTTGGTTAAATACTAGATAGCCTATTTACCTACTTCTACTATCTTCTTCACGCTCTTCCACGTGCATGAAAACTTGAGGAAAAATAACAAATGTAGGCCTTAGGCGATACTATACCCTACCATCTCAAAAAATATATTTGTGAGTTTCCACAGGGCCAACTTACAATTCGAGAATTGTAAGTTGGCTTACGAGTAAGCTTTGTAAGATTGGTTGCTCTAGCTAGCAATAGCTCTACATAACGAATTTGTCTGCCGAACTTGGCTTGTAAATGATTATTGATTGATTACATAATTGTCAGAAAAAAGTGTAATTTAACGATTAATGAGTAAAACCTATTAGTATACAACGGGCATGTAGATCTCTATTTCTACTAGTAGTAGGTAAGTATATTGCTTTATTTACAATAAAAACCACACACAACACTTTAATAAAGCTATGTTGTGAGGGAATGCGTCGTTCTACTTATACCATTGTAGAACTGAGTACGGTTGGTGTTGGTGATTCATTTCTCGGAATTGACCTTGCTATGAGTCATTCGCTGGAAGGCAGAGTCGGGGATACCGCGCCTGTCTGCCGGCTGCTTGCTAGACGCACTCCGCTTACCGCCACCGCGTATTCGAAATAATTCGTGCTAAAATCTAATCGTAATGAATCAACGAAAAATGTAAAAACCATACGCGGGAAAATTACCTAACTTTTTAACATTTTAAATATTGTAAATATTTTGGTGTTAGTGACGGTGGATAACATGATAACAACCATGACGTCATTCATACTATTGAAGGTAAGGAATATTCGTAAACAATTTTAAAACGATCTATTAATACTAAATTACTAAAAAATCATTAACTTTTGTGGTAAATGAATCATCATAGGGTTCTTATCAGTTTCTTATTTGAGCTCCGTAGTACGTGACGTTTACATTATTATAACTCCGAAAAGTACAAAGCATGCCAGTTTATTTTTGTCTCTTTTTAACTTCATTGAGTGATGCCGTGTTCAACGAAAAAGCAATAACCCCGTCGAGCTTATTTCATTTGTTCCGTTCATAGGAAGTGTAATGTTGGTGTGTTAGAATGAAATAGAATGAGAAACATGGCGAGTAGTTTGTTGTAAAGTTTGATTACGCGTAAATAATTTATTCTATGGGTTCTGGAGAATTTTATAAATGGATTTTTAAATAAGTGATATTTATTAATTATTAGCATTTCGATACGATTTATTGTATGTGGATGGTCATTTCCGCGCTGTGAAATGGTCAAGGAGAAGTTTGTCAGTCATCTGATACTTGTTGAACAAGTTTTCAATTAACTTTTCAGACAAATTCTTTTTTATTGAGGATGAACAGAGAGGATAACGTGAACTGGTTCCATGGGAAAATATCACGAGACACTGCAGAAAACTTGCTGAAGGAAGGTAAGTGATGTTCTAAACTCATAAAAAAGTTGTTTGTTTACTTGACCCTGATCTCTTCACCAATAATTTCTGTGGTTTCAGAAGGTGAGGATGGTGTTTTCTTAGTACGTGAGAGCAATACTTCACCCGGAGATTATGTACTCTCTGTTTTACACCAGGCAAGTTAAATTTAATGGAATATAGTAACCTCAAAATGTAATAGACCTTGTAGCACTAGTTAAATCTTTTGTTTTTCCTTACATTATGTTTTCTTTTGATTTATTTAAGAAAAATAAGATTTACACATTTAAGTACATGTACAATCCCTTTTTTTTCTACTTAATACAATATTTATGTATCTAATGTACATCAATAGAACAATGTAAATCCTTTGTTAATCATTCACTCAACTCCTTTCTATATCATTAAAATGCTACAATAACTTGAACAGGGTGAAGTAGTGCATTATCAAATTCGGAGACATGGGGAGGATGCATTTTTCTCCATCGAGGAGCACACAACCGTCCATGGCCTGGACACGCTCATTCAACATTACCGCGGGGACTCCAATGGCCTCGTTACCCGACTGTCCGTGGTGTGCAAAGGGCAGCCTCCACCACATGAATCCCGTACTCAAGGCACCACTAATCTTTTGCATCGGTGAGTTGTGTATTTTTCTTATTACATTTTAAGTTTTCGTGTAAAAATGTTATATGGTACTTTAAAGATAGTAATAAAGGTTTAAAGTTTTTATCAGGAGTTTTACACATTTAAGATTAATTTGTATTAAACTTGTAAACACAACAAAAAAGAGGATATTGTGTTTATAATACAAATTAAGTTTTCATGCTGTTTGCATGCATTGTTATTCATTCATGTTGTCCTTTAACAACACTTAATAGAAACTATCAGTTGAAGTAGGAAGTTCTATTAGAAGATGGCGACCCAAATTGCCCTTAATTTTTAATTTGTGTTTCATTGTTTGAGTAACAGAAGATAACTAGCTTCTCATTCATTGAATATTTTCAAGAATAGTAATGACTTTTAATTCATATTTATTGTAATTGGCCATAATATTGCATTACACAAGTTATTTGATATAAATTTAATAAGCCATTCAATCTTATTTATGAACTTTACACAATACTAGCAGTCACAGCAAACTTTGATTCGTCCCGGCCCTGTATTGCCCCAGATCTGTTCTATGGTTATTATTAAGCTATTCGGGGCCAAAACAAATCCAACAAAGTGTTACTTTTTTTTAATTACTTTGATCATGAGAACGGGTGATTCTCGTGTTATAAGTGGTGTAACTACTTTCTTTTATGTATATGGTATCTAACTAATCAAATAACTACTGAAAACTAAAATGATTTATTCTGAGTTCATTGAACTCATTTCTTTATTCACATTGCATTGAAGTGCATTATAGTCAGTACCACACAAGTGCATAACACACACAACTTTATTGATGATTTCCTGTTGAATGCATTGTCAAACGCATTTATTGAATAAATATCGAGACAACCACACCACATACTAAATCATACGCAATAAAGTCATACGCAATAAAGGCAGGGCAGGGTGATGATAACACAATAATCATTCTCATACCTAATGTATGTATAAAATATCAAGCTTTACTAGTCATTGTAATGAACGCTGATTGGAATACCAAATGTGGTGTATGATAATTATTTCCACATGTTTATATGCCATGAAGTCATTATTATACTTTTTTGTCATAGAAAAGTAGTTATGTAGTCAAATTGTGGATAAATATACCTACTTGAAATTGGACTTAATTCTGACAAACTATACCCATGAATCTTATTGGCTTACAAATCTACACAAATATTTATTCAAATGTTAATTACATGATGTGTTACTCATCCTTAAGAATGTTTTGATGATGTTGCTGACAAATTCATAGCAACTACATCCATTCAAGACACATCTGTGTTTGGCAAAGATGAATCATTGTGTATATTAGTGATTCATTAAAATATAAATATTATTACTTCTCACTGAAGTATTATTTATCTGTGAGAACAAATATCATTGGATCAATGAATGGGAATTCTGTATGAAGCTATTTATTAGGTATTTGAAGTAAAACTCTTTGATGACCCTCCTTGGAATTAAAGCATATACTCATTACTATCTATTTAAACGTAAGCGTACTTAACCCTCAATGATTGCCGGAATTTTAGCCTTAAATCTACTTACAACGTAAGCGAAACCTAAGACGTACCACAGACATTATCATATGTATAAACCAACGTAACTTTAACCCTTGGATGAATAAACCACTGGATATGAAACGCAAGAGCGAATGTATGAAAACATCATCAACCAATTTTTGCGGGGCGGGGGGAGTTTGTCTTGTCAGTAATTGACATTTAGTGCGTGGAAGTGTCGATATTATTCTATCGATATGTGTTGAAGGAATGAATGAACGAATCTTATGCAAAATATTTTTATTTTATTTTTATTACCAATACAATAATTATGGGCATGTTTAAATAAGTACAAGCCATTAAACGAATAATTGAAACATAGAATATTTTTATAAACGGTCTGGCAAGTAACACTAACTAGAACTTCCTAAGACATTGTGAAACAGGCCGTAAGTCCTCCAATGGTATAATAAAATCCTCTAATGGTATAATCTAGCAGTAAATGAGCTTACACTTCAAACTAAACTTCACAATTTCACGGGATTTTATGCAACTTTCAGTTGTATAAAAGGTAAAAATTGTATTATTAATGGTATTCATTTTGCCTTTCTTCGGACGGCTTCGACCCACTTTGTTTTTCTTATTGGATCTACAGGAAATCTGGAATATTATTAATAGGATGTATTGTAATAAAATATGAAGTTTAAAATATTAAAGAAAACTGTTGTATTTTTAGGATTACTTTAATCTACTTTAGAGTTAATCATTTTACAGTAGTATTATTTTATTTTATATTATCAATTTATTAGTACGTTTATCGATATGATTATCGACAATTGTCAAGCACAATTAAAACTAAATTGACAAGGAAACGAATGGTGAATGTACGATAATTCTACCAAATGAAGTATGCGTCATCTCGTTGATTTTGCAGCAACTGACCACAACTTTTTTAATTAGCAATGTAACTTTTCTCTAGGAAAACACATTTTACTATTTTAAGAAAAATTAACAGCTTTATTGAGATACAAAGTTACTTACGAATGAAAAGAAATATTTTTTGTCGTGCCGCTATAATTTTTACACAAAAATACGGCACATTTACCCATTTTTTTCTGCAATGTTTCTCACCGAGTTCTGTCATTGTACTGACAAGACGTCACATGAAATTGAGGCTAAAATGCCCAATTCGTTGCCGAGGGGGAACAAGCGAAATTTCCTGTCATTGCGCGTCCAGTGGTTTATTCGTCCAAGCTTTAACCCTAGGGCGACGGAAGCAGGCGATTTCAACATAGTGTCTCAGCTGCTCGCCTGCGGGTACAGAAGTCGGGATGCGAAGAACCAGGACGGACAGACCGCTGTGCACATAGCCGCGCGCGCCGGCCGCGACAACATCCTCGCAGAGCTGATAGAGAGCGGCGCCACCGTCAACGTTCGCGACTCGTTTGGGCACACGCCTTTACACGTGAGTATCAACGTACTAAAATTTAGCCGCTCAGAGAATGCTATTTTGACGGAAAATTTATAGGAAAATTGACAAAGTCAGTAAGTTCGAAATTCTTTTCATATTTACATTTTGTGTCAGAACCGAAAATATCAAAATAGCATTCTCTGAGTTTCTAAACATTAAGTAGAGTCCAAGGATTCTTAGTTGCTAGCCTGTGGGTACGGAAGTCGAGATGCGAAGTACCAGGACGGACAGACAGTAATGCGTATAGCCATACTACTTGCATGCCAGAAAAAGTGACCTATTATACTCCTTTATTTATATAGTTTGTTTATTTTCCAGTACACATGCCAGAACAACTTGCCGAGCACCACCTCGCTGCTGATCACCGCGGGCGGCGCGAACTACCAGATGCGGCACGCGCCCACGGGCAAGGTGCCGCTGCACGACGCCGCGCAGCGCGGACACATAGACTGCGTCAAGGTACACGAACTATCATATCTTCATCATGATCAGCCAAAGAATGTTCCCCAGCTGGCCTCACCTACGTTTTCCCACAGCAAACGGTTGCAAGCGATATCCATCCAGAGGATTATTTACTAGGAAAGAATAAGTGACAATATCATTATTTTTTATTAAAAATGCTACAGCTTTCACTAGTCATAATAGTGGTCCGACTGGCCAAAGTCTGAAGACAGACAGCACTATTTTCCGAATTTTGAAATAACTGGAGAATGCAATTATTTCTATAATCTTTGCCTGCCCATAAGTTGCGAAATTCTAATTTTGTTTTCTCCTCCTTCTGAAAACTTGTGTTGAAAAAGACTTGTGTTGTCAGGTTCTACTGAAACTTAAAGCAGAATTTAAAAGAATTGTATTGCTTTTTCAGGTTCTACTGAAGCTAAAAGCACCAGCCCATCCGAGAACTTTAGCAAAAGACACACCAGCCGACTTGGCTAAACATTACGGTCATACGGAATGCTATCAGTTACTGAGTAAGTATAACGTTAAATTATAGAACGATAAATCACTTAAGAATCCCTCAACATTGCAAATATAATATTTACATGTTCTTTGCTATTAATATTTTCAGAGAACCACAAACCAGAGCCGTCTTCCACGTCCAAAAGCGAATGGTACCACGGCACGCTGAACCGCGATGAGGCTGTTCGCATACTAGAAGACTACTGCAAGCAGCGCTCCTTGCGGGATAAAGCGGCAGATGGTGTGTTCCTGGTGCGATATAGCGAGAGGCATACCGGCGCGTACGTCCTTACCATGCTGAGTGAGAATACGCCTTACAACTTCATCATTAGGAAGGAGGTGAGATCTAACGTACGGAAGACAGCACGTCAAGGCAAACACTGCGGTATCCTATGCAGTTGTAATAAGGGCTAGTTTGCAACAAACATGGGTAACCTGATGTGCTGGCGACTGTACTTGTTTGTATCAGTAAATAAATAATGTTAAATAAATCTTTATTGAGCCATATTTAAAACTAGTTTACTCTTAGTACCGCGTAGTCCAGGGTACCGTCGAGGTTTCAACATTTCTTGCGCACACGACACAAAAACTGGCGACACATTAAAACAAAAGACGTCGCGTTGTGCAAGGGATTTTGGCTCCAGATGGTAACGCGGCAGTTAACTCGATAGTACTTGCTAATGTTCCCCTAATGCCTGCATTTGTGAATAATTGTTCTGGCATGAAATGAACCAGTCGCTTAACCCCATACATTTACGATGGTTCAAGGCACTGCCATCTTATAAGTAATTATTTTTATACACATGCCATGTCTTATCTTGCTAAAAGCATCATTCAAAATTCCCATTCCTGAAATCATAATTTCTTTACCCAAAGGTTGTCTGAAAGAGATCGCTTAAAGTGACAAGACCGCCTAAATTGTACATTTCTAAACGAATTTGTAACTAACCTATGTGTTGTGAAATAAAGAGTTATTTAAGTGTCTTTTACGCCCCATTTTATAAAAAACAAACCAACTTAATATTTTGATATTGTTCCAGAGTAATTGGCTGTTCATAGACGACGGCCCGTACCTAGAATCTCTTGAAAGACTGATCGAGCACTACAGCACGGTGCCGGACGGCTTGCCCACTCGCCTGATGATCCCCGTGCCTCCCAAGCCCAAACCGCCACTACCTGAAGTAAGTTATGGTTTAATTTGTCTGTGACTTTATTTGACGACGCGTTTGGTGTATTTGGTTAGCGCTCCTGTCTATTACGCCGGCCGTCGCGGGACTGAATCCCGCAAGGGGCAAATGTTTGTGTGATGAGCACGAACATTTGTACGTAAGTCATGGATGTTATATGTATTTAAGTATTTATAGGAGACGCCCCGTCATAATCGTTGTCTGGTACTTTGTAACACAAGGAAGACAATTCCTTGCCACTAAACCAGACAATTGGTTTGGCGCTTATTTATTTATATTTGTAATTGAATGAAATACTGATCCATCAATATCTTTCAGTTCTCCACGATGCCACGGACCAAGAAACCATCGCCGAGCCGCGCCGCCATGAACCAGACGCTATCCCTAGTCAAGCACGACATCCTCAGCGACAAGCAGATCCCCCACCCCCTCTCCCCGCCCATCCCCCCCGTCGCTTCCAACAACAACGCCTTCGAGCTCCTCACACGCAATCTGTCCTTCTCTTCCGACTTTAATAATGATAGTCTTAACAACAACGATGATTCGTTACAAGATGATAACGAGACTTACAAAGTGCCGGTCAATAACAGCGCGGTGGTGACGCTAGCGGAGAATTATAATGAGATATCGATCGACTCTGACGGACAGCTGTCGACGTTACAAGGTTAGTTCCTTAGTCTTTAGTTTCCGATGAGGGCAATAGCCCACTGTATCTTTTATAAGGCAAAAGTCCGCTGCATACAAAATTGATCAGATGTTATTGACTTATGTGTAATATCTCAATATACGATCAAGATCTAAGATGCACCAAATTGATGTCATTTGTAACTTCACTGAGCTACTATTCAACAATCGCGCAAGCTGATTGCAAAAGTTGACCGATTGTACTGTGTTACAAAGGGTCACTAAACTATAGTTAGCCTATAGGCGCTGCTGACATGTCCTATACCTGTCTAAGTAAAAAGTTGATGATTCTTTCTTGTTATTAGTTTAATAGTATGGTAGCTATTACCGTAACGTAGTGCCTTAACTCACACTCTTCAAGATTTTTTTTATTGATTCATTGATAAATTATTGATTGCAGAGTTTATCCCTATGAGCGAGCTGACGCTGGGCGCGGTGCTGGGCGAGGGCGAGTTCGGCTCCGTGCTGCGCGCCACGTACTCGCCGCCCGGCCAGCCGCCGCAGCAGGTAATATCGAGGGCTCCGCCGCCTAACCACCATAAGAGCCAAAATAGCTTGCACTCCCCGTTATCTTTTGTTTGAATTAACGCCCGATTTGTGGGCGTGTGAGCAAGCGATTGCGTTTGAAAGTAGTAAGGCGCCAAAAACCTTGCTCGTCCGTACATGATTGTGTGTTTACGAAAGTTCAACCTGAAGAATAACCTGTATATTAAACTTAGGTTCTGTCGAGGGCACCGCCGCATTACCAGTCTAAGAGTCAAAATCGCTTGCACCTCGAGTTGTCTTTTGTTTGAAGTTACGACTGTTGTTGTGTCGTTTGTGCAAACAAATTAAGCTTGAAAGTGAAGTCAGTTCGATCGTAAATTATTATTTGTAGGATTTCAGAGACTGCCTATATCAATTAAACCAATAATCCGATGAGTTACATAGAATAGTAAGACGAAACTCTTAACAAAGGATGAATTTCCTAACTTTAAACGACTTTTGAAAATATTTAAATATCCTTTTTTTTCTAGTTAAATAATTCAAGTTGTTGTTTTCAGGTGGCCGTCAAAACACTTCACATGCAGCACACGGATACAAACAAGCGAGAATTCTTATCAGAAGCCAAAACAATGATGTCGCTAAAGCATCGGTGTATAGTCCGCATGATTGGCATATCTTTGGTAAGTTTTTCTGAATATTATTTCGTATATTATTTTATCTTATAATTTCTGGAAAGTCATCATAAATTTGTTTTTGGATGCACGTTTACAGTGGTTAAAGAAGGTCGTGTAGATAGTCCTAAAACATTAAGAAATAAGCGTAAATGTATGCGATTGTCTAAATTGATATGTATGAATAATTTTAATTATTAATGAATAAATATTGTTATTATTATTCTTTGCTTATTGGCACGTATCGGAAATCATTTAAAATATCGATAGCTCAGGTTGTACAATACTATCAACATAGCAATCCTATCTATACTATCGATACACCATGGCCTTCGCTCAACTCAAAATCCCCAAAGCGTCAGCGGTCACATCATATTAATAACACCCGTTTACGATTCGCCATAGTCTCGTCTAGTATCGCGGCAGCCTAGTCTGACTTCGCTCGAAGACTACCGAATGTAAGTTTTAGGTCACAAACATCTAAACACAGCCACCCGATCGCAGGGCCCGCCGCTGGCGATGGTGCAGGAGCTGGTGGGGCTGGGCTCGCTGCTGGCGTACCTGGTGCGGCACGCGGCGGGGCTGGCGCGCGGCGAGCTGCGGCTGTGGGCGTGCCAGGTGGCGGCCGGCATGCGCTACCTGGAGCGGCGCCGCTGCGTGCACCGCGACCTCGCCGCCAGGAACATCCTGCTCGCCAGCAGGTCGGTGAAGTGCGCTTTCGTTACTTACGACCCCGTGGAGGCTCCGAGTTAGAATGTACAGACTTAACCTTACAAAAAAAGCATTAGAGTCAGTTTTTATAGACGTTTTTTGTTACCAATATCTCAAAAACTACTGGGCCGATTTCGATGAAACTATCACTGTACCCTAAGTTGTAATACGAAATATACCTGATTGATTTTAAAAAAACATCTCGCTTTAACTTCTCGTTTTCGTGGATACATACACTTGCGAAATTTCGCACACTTGTTTGCAAGCGTTAATAGATCGATGTACTCAAATATTATTAAATTAGAAAGATATCACATTAATACATACATACGTCGAATAAATAATATATATTTTTCTAATGAAAGTAACCAAGCTAAAGTGAAAGCCACCTATTTAATGGCACAGCTCACTGCACGCGTCCGCTCCGCTCTGCGCCGTTCACGGACACTCCTGCGTGCGCACACGCAGGTTTTAGTGTATGTGTCGTATGGTTTTAGTGAAGCTATCGAAAGTTAAATGAAAAACCAATTTCTAACTGATAACGTCACAAAAATAATGTAATCGGTCGCCGCCATGTAATTGAAAAAGAGCTGATTCTGTTTTTTTATATGTAAGTTACGAAATTCAAGCCTTTAAAAACGTTCAATATTCCAAGGGCAAGTTGCATACGCCTGAACTAGATGTTCACAAAGTAAGCAATCGATGTGAGCTAACTAAACATTAACAATTGGTTTGCGTAAATTTCGTATTTTTTGTTCGAAAAAATCCAAGAAATCAATCCATGATTATAAAAATCCAACCTCATTTACAGACAACAAGCCAAGATCAGCGACTTCGGCCTCTCGCGAGCTCTGTCCTCCGACAGCTCGTACTACAAGGCGAGCCGCGGCGGCAAATGGCCCATAAAGTGGTACGCGCCCGAGTCGTACAACTACGGCACGTTCAGCCACGCGAGCGACGTGTGGAGCTACGGCGTCACGCTCTGGGAGATGTTCTCGTACGGCGAGCAGCCCTATGGAGACGCGAGGGGCGTCGAAGTGAGTTGTTTTTTTTTTAAATTCGGATTTTGATTCTTACTGGCCAGTATTTAACAACAGCATCTTAAACATGATTGCAAGTAGACTAGATCGTCCTTTAGTCAATCACTGCTGCGCCATCTCAAGTGGCATGGCGCTGCAGGGAATGGCGGTTTTGTTTTTATTTTTTTCAATAAATATTGTGTTACTAGGCTAGGCTAACTTTGTTACTAACTGCTCTTATATGGGCTGTGGCGAAATAAATAAATGAAATAATGATCACGGTAACTACCAGGGTGAGCAGAGTATTTTCTTGGTTAGCTTTTTTATTTTTATACATACTGGCCAGTATTTAGGTAACTCTTGATACCGAGGTGAGCATAGTATTTTTATTGGATGACTCATGCTGATCTGTATCTTGGACAGACCTAAAAAATACAAATAGTGACGAAAATACAAAACAAAATTTGCAATCGGTCAGCCTATGAATCATTGTACTTATACAAAGCAATTGATTTTTATCTAAATACCCGATAATATGTCAATAATAAAGATGTCTATTTATTGATAAAATTTAGTCCCCAAACAGACAAAATAAATAAATAAGTTCATATTTTCAGCTTACATACCTATCTAAAGCTTAGGATTAACTTAATTACACATTTAGTTATTTATCTTTTAATTCTATCCACAGGCGATACAAATAGTGGAAAGCGGTCAGCGGCTAGAGCGGCCTAAGGACTGTCCAGACGAGATCTACCAGGTGATGTTAGACTGCTGGGCGTACTGCCCCGACGCGCGGCCGACATTCGACAAGCTCGTAGAGGTGTTCTCGCGGCATCCCGACTACGTCAACATCAGCCAGCTCGCATTGGATGACGACGACGCGTAGCTAAGTAACCTAGCTTATATCAAAGACATAGAAACTCGAATGATTATAAAATAGACTTTATAACGTCGGTAAAACGGTTTGTTACGCGCTATCAAAGCCATAGAACTGCTCCGATGATTGTCAACAGTAGCCAAATGCGTTACTCGGTGATTATTTACTCCGCTATAGAAGGGAGAAAAACGGTATAATATGTTGTATGGTTGCCAATGTAACCATTAGTAGGGGTCAAGCTATGCCATGACGCGGTGACGTAGAAGGTTGGGAGTAACTTTTCAGTATAACGTACATGATGTATGTAGTTTTATATCGTTGATTAATGTCGTGATTGAAACCGTGTTTGTTCCTCGCCCACATTTGACAATTCTATGAAACCTTTCAATTATTCCTTCGAACAAATTCTCAGCTCACTGCTTTTATCTAAAGTCTAAACCTACTTATGTGAAACAACTATCAATTGCACTTCTAATGAAAAGATAAGCAATAATAGTTAATAATGCATGATTCCAATATGTGGGCAGCTGTAGAGTAAGTATTATGAAATTACGTAAATGTGCATTGAATATTATGAAATGGTGAACACTCTAGAATGCCATGATGTGCCTGATTACGTAGGTATTGTTTAGTATTAATATTCAATCATTGTAAATAGAAAATAATTATAAATATTAAAGTGTTTGTTTGTAATCAATATATTTTTATAGGAAGTAATTGTAGTTAGAATAAAATTGCATTTCTGTGTATCACTCATCTTAGGCTAGTATAATTATTTCTGTCTGTATCAAAGCATTTTTGTCTTCTTTATCTCTCTCTCACTCTCTCTAATTTTGAGCATTTCCAATGTTTTGTTCCTTTACAACCAAAATACATAATTACTATCAATATTTTATATTAGTATGAAAGAATAATTAATTATATTTTTACATTCCATTTTTATAGTAGCATTATTACATGAACATGTTTTTGAGTCCTTCATAAGAACTGTATGCTCGGAATACTTTAAAAAAAATACAAATTAGCTAATTTAAACAATAATTGAAGTATAAAAAGATTTATTTGTTGAAAAAGGCCATTTACATGCCATAGTGTATACAAATTATTGCCATTAGGTTGTGTTATGAAATGTACAAAAGTCTATATAGTTACCGAAATCGTTTATTTTATAAAGAATTTATATTAAATTCTGCATGAGTCTGAATTTTAGCGTATGATTTTAATGATATATTTTTTTTATTTTGACAGATCATATTATATTAATCGAAATGTGATAATGGTATTTATAAAAATAATAAATAAATTTACATTTATTGATGTTTATTATTACTTTACACAAAACTATCAAACTAACCGCTAAAATAGCCATAAAATATGGCGTAGTTGGTTAGGGAGGCTTGTATCATTGATTCATATAGTATAGGTATTTTACCACATGACCAAAATCAAGTTATGCCAAAAATATTAGGCCATCTCAAAACTTTATCACAATTTTGATAACACACTAGTCAGTATCTAGCTGCTTTGTGCACAAATCACATTTTTCGTTTGATCTGGGGCAAGATTGATACCGTCATATATTAATGCGGCATTCGTGATATGGTGGCGGGGGTGTCTCACCTCGATCTGGTAGCCGAATTGCATCCACTTGTAACGCCGCCGTTTCTCTTACTATCGGCACCCCATACGTAGGCACCGGCGGGCTGCGGTCTGGCAACGACAGCTGCCTGCGAAACGACGGTGGCGTATCCAAATCCGGGCTTATCACGTTACTCCACAGCAAATTCGCGCGCATATCGTTATCTCTCACTCTCTGCGCGCGTCTCCTCTGTCTACCTGTCTGTGGCTGAATGCAGGTCAGTTGACCACATTGACAGAATTTCCGGAGCCATATATACGTCCCTACTATTCCGATCGCCAAACCCAATTCGAGGCCTATTATAAACGCCTGCATCGAGGAGAATTCTTTGTCGAACTTCTCATAAGGAGTCAGCGTCTTTTGGACTACTACAGGAAATGTCACATTTTTGGAGGAAGTCATATTCCACACTTCCCTCACGTCTACTTCTTTCTTTTCCACAGGTACAACAGAGATCATTTTTTCAGACATCTTGAGAGCATTCTTATTACACTGCTTTTGATAGGTTATTCCACGAGACCCAATCCACGATTCGACGGATATGAAATCAAAATTGCACTTCCAATAATCGTTTCGTAGTTCCAATCTTTCCAACTTCCGTAACGGTACTAGCACTTTAGTGTTCAATGTGATCATGTAGTTTTCACTGATATCCAACTTTTTCAAATTCGGCAGCCGAGTAAACAGTCGATCTGGGATCGACTTTATGCGGCAGTTGTTTAAGTTAAGCACCTGTAAAGATTTACGTATAATTAGCATCAAAATTGCACCCGTTACCATATGTCTGCGTGACCTAAAGTTTTGACTGGAAGATAATGCTTTTAGCATTAAGTCCATCTTTTTACACTACTAAGTTTATACTTTTATTTTAGCATTTCGCCTTAAAAGGTACCTTTATGAAATTAACGCCATTTTGTTATACAAACAAAACGAAAATTCGAAGTAATACGAAATACAACACAAACCTGTAGTTCGTTGTGCATTAAGAACGGTTCGTTTTTTAGTGTTTCGAATATGTTGGACGATAGATCGAGTGTCGCCAGTTTGGGGGTATCCCAGAAGAGATCCGTCGGTAAGTACCTCAGCCTGTTATTACTGAGATCCAGATGGACCAGCTTGTCCAGTCCTGAGAAGGCATGTAAGCCGATCCAAAAAATAAGATTGTAAGAGAGGTCCAATATTTCAATTGATAAATATCCTGCTTCCTGAAAACAAACCAAATGATCACATTATACCCGTAATTTGACGTGTATCAGGTTTTTTAAAGATAAATATTCGCGTATCAAAGTGTGCGCCGCAGTTTTATCTCTTACCTTAAAACTAAAATTTTCCAATTCACTTATGACATTGTGACTAAGACTGTACACTTGCACCCCATGAGGCACTCCCACTTCTATACTGATAATGTTTTGATCTACGCACGTTGCTCTATTCAAACCATTGTACATATCACAGTCACATTTCTTAGGACACAAATCTCCACTAACACAATCTAATACAACTAAAACTAATAAAGATACTAAATATTTTAACTCCATTTCCTGTGATTTCGCACGATGGATTCGTTCGATGTGTTTATTCGCATTGTGAGTAATCTTCATTCAATAATTGGAATTGCACTGATGTTAACGTTATAAAAGTAGAACAGCGGTGAATGATACACAAGTTGATAAAACAAGCGTTATCAGGTGCACCTGATAAGAAGATACTACACCTACTGACTCGTACTTGTACGACGAACATGGACATATTTTCGCCAACCGACTGTAATTAAACTTTAATTTTATGAAGCACGTTTGGTTGGATTTAATTAGTACTAATTCGCAAAAAGATTTATATATAAAAAAGTGATTTATTATTATTTACGTACATTATTATCGTTGAATACAGATGCGAAAGATACATAAAAATGGTTTATTAGTAGTCCATATTTTTTTATCTACTGACTAGTTCGAATAATTAAAAAGCATTAATCCCGTAGATATGCGCTTTTTTATGTTCTGAACCTCGGGCCAAGGATAAATAAAATTAATTTGTTTTTTTTACAAATATTTGAATAGTATTAAATATGATTCCTATTTAAGGTAATACATTAATAGCGGTGTAATTATTAAAATTAAATTATTACCATACCTTAGTATTTTCTAATTATACAATAAATGGCACAGTTTATTAATTCATACACTCATTTAACATAAAACGTAGGCTACAGTAAGTTTTAAAAGTTTTATTCTTTTAGATCACTCCTTTATGGCAAAATATTAATATTACCAATGCCACGAATCCCAACTGATACATAAATAAATATTTATATGTGTACACAACATCCTGATTTTTTAATTAGTTCCATAATGATGCAGTATAAAAAAGTAAATGGCAGTTCATTTAACTTGTACGTTTGATATTCAGATTTAAGTCTGTATTATTTCCTTCTTGGAATTTTTGTAAAATTATCTTTGACTGCCATAATAATAAAGATTTCTGCCTGCTACACTGTAGCATACCCATGACCTTTATGCTTGATTTTACAATAGTTCTTCTACATAATATATTTTTATGCATTCAGATATGGGTGTATTTCAAGTAGTGCATCACACGCGTTATACATAAATACGCTTCTAGCTGAATATGTTCGAATTTTGTCGCTGTGCTGCTGTTGTAGGGAAGCATCTCTTCATTGTGTAGTCAATACCAAGTATTGCATTTCTCACATCATGCACTGAAGAAGTTATAGTCTCAAATGTACCAGCTAATCTGTCTACTGCCAATGCCTGTTGAATAAAAAAAAACGTGTTAGGTTTTGTATTTACTTTATTAAAGCAATTATGGGAACAAGAAAATTTTATTATTCTTATGCCACTGATTGCTTTCTAACGTATGATATTAAGGTATAAAATGGGGAACAGATTGAAATAATTTTTCAGAAGCATATTATTTTGATGTTGAAAATCAGATGTGAAAGCATCAAATAATATCACACATACACCATGCTTAACATTACATTGTAAAATTCAGTAAATAACACACCTGTATGTGTGAAGCCTCAGCTAACCTCTCCAAGGACTTTGAGTTATCAAGTTGAGCTTGAGCCATTTGGGACATGGCTGCAGCTTGTTGACCCATCACATCAACCTTTAAAGAAGAGAAATTATTATCTTTAAAGTTAGTTCTGATACTAAACACTAGTTATACACTTATTGAAGTGAGGTGTTGGTGGCCGAGTGGTATAGGCATGCGCCCGGATAGCGTAAGACACAGGGTTCGTTTCCTAGTCTGACGCAGTTGCAAGTTTTGCAAGTGCAATTTATATAATTAAGTTTGTATAGTGACAAAATACTATGAAAAATATACAGTTGTATCATTAAGTTTTGAAGAAACCTGATGCTGAATAAATATTTTATCTTTCTTTATTTATTCTTATTGTTACTTCATAAATATATATGGCACAAAGTAATTACAAACCAGTTTTTCCATCATGTGCATTTGTTGTTCTTCATTGTCACTTCCAAATAACATATCTAGTTCATCATCTTCTTTGGAAAACATATCATCAAGAGAATCATTATCGTCATCACCATTACATGGCTCCTGCTTGACACCTTTTTTCTTTCCTGTAATTAATCTATACTGATAAAATGGTACTGCTTTCATGAACACTATTCTCAATCATATTTTTTTATTTGGTGCAAACTACAGGGCCCCTATTTTTGAATCACTCGCTTGGATATGGCGTGTGATTTTCGTTCGAAAACACATAAAAAATCAACGGAAATCACTCAATATCTAGACGTTAGTACTCACAAAATTGAGCAATGATTTTTCAAATCCTTTTTGTGTAGATTACAACTGGTTTTCATTCCAAAATTCGACTTTAAACATTGAATATCACATGCCATCTTGACGCGAGTGATTCAAAAATAGAGGCCCTGTTATATTCTCAGCCATTTCATCACAATCAAATACAGAATTAGGCTTAATTTGTTGCAGCTCCAAGAGCGCTTACACACATTTTTACATAATATTTTATGACATACTTTAACTAATCAATAGATTACTGAGATTTAATAAATAGGTAACTTACTAGTTGCTGCTGTTTTGCTCTCACACAAGACCAGAATGTTTTGTTCTAATGGTGACAGCTTTCCTTGCACTTTCCCTTGCTCAATTTGTTTTTGTTTGATCATAATGCTTCGTCGTTTATCTGACCAAAACTGAAAAGAAGATAAAATTTACAAAATGAATTTTCATTTTATAAATTTTAGTGATGTACCTTAGATCAATCTTTTTGATTCATTTAATGCTTTATATTATAACTTTGAGTATTTAAAGGTCAAAATTGCGTGGGAAGATCTAGTAAGCTCCTTTTTTGAACAAAATGAAAGAAGCAAGTAGATGAAAGAAGGAATAGCATCTAATAATTTATTATGTTCATATCTTATATACAGTTTTAACAATAAATACAGTGATTTTTTATTATGGCCATACCGGTTATTCAGGCATTTTGATTACATTTGGTAATCACTAAAGTTTGAGTTCAGTTTTATTCATATTTTTTGAAATTAAACAAAATTACAAATCAACTAACGGATCAAAATTTATTTATAGTGTATAATTAGAGCATTGTTTTGTTGCTTAAAATAATGTTTTTAACACTCAGTGTTATTTTTTGTCCACTTATTCATCTTAAAGGGCATTTTTTGTTATATGAATATTGGCATCAATATCAATTTTTGTTTCTGTATTATTTGTGAAATAATATTTTCGTTCTTGGAATGTAGTATTCATGAAACGGAAGAATGGACTATTCAATATTTATTTGTAACAACTTACTTTAATCCACCCTTTAGTCGATTTTACAGCGCCATCAATTGAATTTGCTATGTTAGATAGTTCTATCCAAAGTTTTTTGAACTTTTTGTGACTGACACCATACCTCAGTTTTCTGTGTGCTAAGTCTGGATGCTTCTGCATGAAATCAATCACTGCTTTTACTTGTGCAAGAGTAGGTCTTGATACCTGAAAATCAATTATTGATTCAATGAGAAATCTCTATTAAAAAAAAAAACATTCTTTTACGAGCATATAAGTAGTCATTAATATATGTTGCAGTAAATAATACTTACACGACTTCCACTATCCATATTTTCCACTTCTATAAAAATATCTGCCATGATTTTATTCGCAAGATGTTTTTATTTTACGTATAGAATAGATTACCAACTAAACATGGGCTCAGAGAATATAAACAGTGTTTATATTCTCAGCATGGGTTTAAATTGAGCCCGGTTTCTAACGTAGAAAATATCGTTTTTTACACTTAGGTCACTTAACTTTCTTCTCTAATGATTAGTACAATTGTTTTAGGAATTAGAAATCCGTTTCATTATCAAAAGACTTGTTTTTCAATTATTCTATTCAACAAAGGATTCGTAAATTAGACAAAATTGTCGTAAAAACAAACTCATTTTTTTATTTTAACGTCTGTCACACTGACATTGTTGTCAATGACAAATTGACTTTTGTTAGGGATGTGATTGATTTGTGTGCAGTACTGTGCAGTGCGCCGGTCGCTGCATTATTAAGCTTGGCAGCACCGGAAAAATCATTCATTCAATGAAAGTATGTGCTCAGCAGTAAACATTTATCTACTTGAAGCACTTTTTCTGTCAGTAGGCCTAACATGCATGACACACTATTTCTTTCGATCGACATGACAAAATTAGTCGATCTATGCTATTTTATCATATTTCCTAACATGCCAACCACTTTGGACAAATTTATCCACAACGATAACGAGATATGTCAATTTCTAACCTTTCACTCAATTTTATGTCAGATTTGGCTCAAAATGATAAACTTGACACAATGACAGATTGATTCCATATTGCCCACAGATTAGTAAGAGTATATCTAATATTGCCCAAAGATAATGAATTCAAATTAACAAATATGTTAGGGATAAAAAATGTTCCACGGGGACTTTCTTTTTAATATTTTTACACTTTATTGTTTTTTGAGAGTCTAGGATAAAATATGGCACGACTCAGTCATATATTTTTGCTCTAAATATGTTGTTTATGATTTGTCTTCGTCGCTAATGGTGGACGATAATGTTACACGGCGAAATGACAAAATTCGATAAAAATATGTGTGGCATGTTAGGGTTCAATGAAAATTTTGTCATATTTCGAATTTTGACAGTACGACATGACTTTTATGGCAGCCAGCCAGCAACTGCGGGTATGTCGATTTTAGACAAACAAACGCGCTAAAATGCCTCGATAAATTTTTATCACGGCGTGAATGCATCTTAAGCCTGCAGGCCAGGATCCAGGACATTTTGCTTGCACTGATAAAGCTGATATGTTTTAAGTAAATTACAGATAAATTAGCTGACAACAAATGATGTTGTATTGAGTTTACTTACAGCACAGCATAGTCAAAAGAAAATGCTGACTAAGCAAGCAGTGTCAGCGCTTGGCGCTTAGTAGTAATAACATAGAATGTAGTATAGTATAGAATGACAAACGCGGATTTTCAGCGAAACCAAAAAGTTACGTTACATGTGTGCGTTCAATAGTGATGTGTATCTTATGGTGGTCCAAGTTTTATCGACGAGGTTACGATAAATCATGTAAATTGAAACAAAAATAATCAAATTAATGCACTTTTAATAACATAACACTTTTTATTTGATAAACAAGGCAACTTCATTTTTTTTAATACAAATTTATTTATTTATGTATGAAGACTTGCTTGCTTATACACGTTCCAACATAGACCTTACCACAGCACAGCTTCGGGACAGTTGTGTGGGCCAGTGCTATGAAGAAGCTGTGCAAGAATTACGGTTACCAAAAAAAACAGTCAAAAAATTTTTCGATACTGATGACGTCATCATTTAGTCAAGCCCTAGTGTAATGAAACGGTTTCTTATTTTACTGAAAATATGGGAATTATTCTATTGGAAACTTTGATATATGGCTGCAAATCACAAAGGAAGTCCCAAATTTACTGTACAATTTGGTATCGGAGTCGATTTCACTCACAAATTTTATAAAATTTGGAATTAAAAATTTT
Source organism: Pyrausta aurata (assembly GCA_963584085.1). Lineage (NCBI taxonomy): Eukaryota > Metazoa > Arthropoda > Insecta > Lepidoptera > Crambidae > Pyrausta > Pyrausta aurata. Next base: position 11,447,181 of record OY757252.1, on the reverse strand, counting down.
ATCAATGATTCATATTTACTGGTGAAAAGTATGATTTTCGGGATTGTATCCTCGGCGCACTTCACAGTTGCTGAAAGCACAAGCCATTTCATCTGAAATTGTTATACAAAACTTTAATTATAAATTTATCCATTCATAATTTTTCAAAAATTCCAGCGACGGAATCTTGACTGTAAACGCCTGCGTTAGACTGATTATTAAATGATTATTATATGATTTTGACATTGACGTTTCCATTATTTCTTAGAAAACGGTCTCGCTGTCATAAGGTCTTTCGCTGTCAAATCCTATAGAATTTCATTATGTAGCACGCTCTTTTTAAAGCGAAGATTTTTTCTTTCTCTATGAGTAATAATAACTAGTGCTTGAGTTTTCAGCTTTACATATACCTCATTCACTCAGACAAATCATTGTACACTTGACTCGTTCTATCGTTCGTCGCTCAACAAAGCTGTAGTGAGCTGTCAACTACTGTCAAGTCATTTCTTCTGAAAAAAAAAAACAACAATTTGTGCTTTTTCATAATATTATTTTGAGCATCTTTTAGTGCCTATAAAGTTTAAATTTTCACTGCAAACGTGAATTATGACTATAATATAGTAATAAGAATAAAAAGTCCGACCAAGTAAGTTAGCGAACACACACAGTTCGTGGTTCAGCTGATCTGTGTTTATTTCTTGTTTGAAGCAATGGAATATAAAAATAATGATATTTGTAAATATTTCAGGTATGTATTCCTTCGAAGGAGATTTCAGGCGAAAGCCCCAACAAAATTTAGCTGGTGCGAGTTCCCAGCGCCAACAAAGGGATGCTTTGATACTTCAGTCTCAGCAACAAAGGCAGAAACGAGAGGTTACACTTTAATGAGCTAATTCTTTACAATTGAGATAGAAAAGCTTTGTTAGATTGCTATTTCTAAGAGTGTGACCATAGTGTTTAAATTTGTTCATACGATTTGAGATTTACTTTGCTTTCGTCTTATACTTCAGGAACGCAGGAAGCGTGAGTACAGTACTATAAAGATACAGGCATTTGTGAGGAGCTATTTGGTGCGGAAGCATTGCAAGCAACATGAACGTGAGCAGTTTGATTCAATGTTTCCTGGAGCTAAAGCTGATGACCATTTTTCAATGTCAGCTCTTATTGTCAAGATTCTGTTCTTCTATGATCACAAAGAAGACACATCAAGATTGGTATGATGATACTGTAATTCTTATAAAAAACTGTTTTATAGCAGTTATTTAGATCAGTTTAGCTTTTATTTATTTATTTTATTTAAGCCTTAAACCTATTAACAATAAAACTTGTTTCATATCATAAAAACTTATTTGTTAGTTTTATTAGTATCTATCCTTATTAATAAGTTAGTTGTGTTAGTTTGTTATTTTTTCATAGTCCCTTTTCGGGTAAAGGCCTCCTCCAAGTCTTTCCACCCTTCCTTGTCCCTTGCAACTTCGATCCACTTTCTTCCCGCTATTTCTTTTATGTCATCTTCCCATCTCGCTCTTGGTCTTCCAACCTTTCTCTTCCCTGTGGGGCCCTTCCATTTTGTAGTTTCAACTGTCCACCTTTTGTCTGTGTATCTGGCTAGGTGCCCCGCCCATCTCCACTTCATCTGGAGTGCGTGCTCGAGAGCGTCCGTCAGCTTCGTTCTTTCTCTAATTTCTACATTTCTAATCTTTTGGATCTTTCTTAGTTTTAAAATACTTCTTTCCATTGCATGCTGGCATGAGTTTATTTTATTTGCTATCCTCTTAGTAAATGTCCAGGTTTGGCATCCATATGTGAGACATGGTAGAATGCAGGTGTCTAGCACTATCTTTTTTAGTTTAAGACTGTAGTTTCCTTTTACAATTTCTTTTCTTTTTTTCAGTTTTTTTTCTTTCAGTTTAGCTTAGTGCAGAGTAATTTGTATGGTACTCATGTATACATCGTAACAAAATGGAAAAGCCATTACGTGAATTGATTGTATTTTGTTTGTTTTAGATATCAATATCCCAAATGCTTTTGAAACAATGGCAAAAAGTGTTTCAAAGTGGAGGCTCTTGCATTCAAATTCGTCGACTGCTAGCACTACATCTGAGGCTGTTGAGAGACAATGCTGAGGTTGGTATTCTACCTTTTCAAGACATCGTATGAATTTCCTAACATGAAATATTCTATAGAAAATTACTAAGAGCTAATATTTGTCAATTTGACTTGTCACCACTATTTACATAACTAACATTTTTGACCCTAGGGCAATGTAAACATACAAAAATTTTAATAAAATGGGTCCTAAATTAAGAATTGTGGTCATATAATTCTATTTTAGTATTTTGCACAACATTACACAACAGTGACTTGCGCTATTAAGAATATTGCTTGTCAACATTTACATTATCAACAATACCCATACATGTACTTTTATCATATTGTATATGAGACACTTGCTCTGAATGTTTAATTACACTGTTTTATAATTATTTACTACTGCAGGTGCCTTTAGCAGTTCCCCTCAGGATGTTTGAGGTGTTTACTTCTGTGTCCTCAGCAGAGTCGGTTATGAATAGTGATGAAGCCATGAAAATTGTGGGAAACACTTTTCTGTACCTGATAACTAGAGGTGATTTTTATTTACTACATTCATTATCTAATGGGTGTACAGATTTACTAATAAGTTATCTGTTTTTAGGCTATTTCAAGGATTTATGTTACTTGATGTGCCAAAGGACCCCACCTTTATACGGACCGTCACCCAACCCTCCGACACCTCTATGTGGTGCCCTATTAGACCTCATCCAAAGGCCCTTGAACTTGACTACCAAGCTCACACCACAATATGAGTATGTTTTTTTTGTCATCATACATAATAATGTTTTATTTATAGCATCAAATGAGGTACATTATTGAAAAATAAGTACCAAGAAAAAAAAACAACCAGTAAACTAATTGTTATTCTATTTGTTCTAGTGATTCTGTTATGTCAGAATTTGCCGCAGCGTTTCTGTGCAACCCATACCTTGAACCAGTAGAGATGTTCATCATACCAGCACTCCATGATGATCCTACGAAGAAGTTCCCATTCCTTTCGCTAATACAATGCCTGCAGGACAGCAAATTTAAGAGCAAATTACTAGTAAATGACTCATGGTTATTGCATTCTGTACTTTCATTAGAACCTCCAGGCTTTGGTATGTATTTTTATAATAACTATTTTGTACATATAATGTCCTTTATGTTGTGCTAATGAATTAAACTACTCATGATGTTGATTTCAGTTAACGATATACGTAATTTAAACAACACAAGACTGCCGAACAATCCTCTTGTTCTAAACTACCTTAAAATAATAGCTAAGTTGACTGTAAATGTGTGTAATAAGCAAATAAGTTACGAATACGAAGACTCGTTGTATAGTCAGGAAACTGCAGCGGATAAAGACGATGACAGCGACAGTGATATTGAACCTAACCCGACCTCAGTGAGAGAGAAACTGCTTTTGACGAAATGTATAGAACTGTTGAATGAGCCCGATCGTTGCATTATGGTCACATGTTCTCAGATCACTGAGAGCGACTTGAGTGATGAGTTTCTGGATGACATGTCGGAGATATGCCACAATTTGCTTCTAAGTCATAGGATGGCGTTACATAAATATAGGTAAGACACTGGATTTGACCCTCAGATCACAGAAAGGGGGGGCGTGGCGCGTGTCGCCGCGATATGCCTAAACAGTAATACTACGTAATAAATACATTTAATATTTCATACTAACAAGCTGTGAAAGCGCTCTATGAAACTGCGTAATGGATTGACGCCTCTACGCGGTCACTGTGCGAGCGAGACGTAGACTCGCCGCCTCTCGTCGCTCGTCCTATTGGGGCGTAGACGTATTTGTGTGAGAGCGTTTTACGCCACGCTTATTAGCGAGCTACGTTGCGTGTGATCTTGTACTAACAACAGCGTCCTAGTAGTTGCAACGCACACATACATAATAATTAAGAGGATCGTGTACAGGCGTAGCGCAGCACGAGTTTTTATACATTTCGAACGCTAACGGTCGAAATATGCTTGCAGGGGAAAACGTTTTTCTACCCGTAAACCTTAATGGAATAAGACAAATTTGGTCTCATTCGTTTCAATACATCTTGAACTACGCTTGTACGTCTTAGATTTTTTGTGTAAAGGCTTGATGACTTAAAAATGGACGAAATTCCGAAGAGATTTTTTAGTCAAAAAAGTGAAAGGTTCTTATATTTTCTGAAACATACAATATTAAAAAAAAAACGTAAGAGCATAGTTTTTCAAAATGTCTCTAACATGTAAAAAAAATGTCAAAATCAGACAACGTTTAAGGGGTGCAAAACGTTTTCTCTTTTTGTATGGAAGCTTGCGCGCACACGATTCTCTTAAGCGCCTTGCGTGTACAAGTTAGGGCTCATTTCTTCTTTCTGTGAGCAAATACCACTTTTAGTTATGACCACCTTATAAATTACTACTAATAATGTTTAATATCTTCCAGGTTACTCTACACATTGGCGTTCAAGCCGATATTCATCCGCGGTCTCTGGCGCTGGCTCAGCAACATGAATCACGAGTCCTCTTTCGGTGGATCGGCAACTCCGCTCCTCTCCGCCCTATCTCGCGGTATGGGCGCCGAGTACAACGAGATAGGAGTGCACAGGCTACTCGCGCCGTTGGCTGTGTTCTGTGCACTGTTCTCGCTACTCATCGGAACACTGCACGATACGGAGTTCTGCCGGGACATCGATGATGAGGACATCAAGATGACTTATAGTGAGTTTAGATATTGCAATCGATCAATTCAAATCTGTTTTTATATTAAAAATGCATTCATTTCCCATTAAACATATTTCTTTTATCCACAGTAACTTCTTGACTTGACGTTCCAATATTTTGAGAAATGTGTTTATGTAGGAATACTTATAAAACAATTATTTCAGTAGACATTGTTAGGCATTTTAAAAAGTAGATCTTTTGCTAGCTGCGCGCTCACTCGCACCAAAAGTTTCATATGTGTCTTCCTTTTGTCTCGCTCTCGCGTTGTAAATGCCGTCGTGTTGCGTTTTACAAAAATAAATATTTATTTTGAATTCTTAAAGATGAAATAAGAAGAATAAGCGCACGGGTGGGACTCGGACCAGCATCTTTCTGGCTTACCGGGTCAACTGCTCTTCCAATTGAGCACTTTTTGGTTACTTATTTCATCTTTATGAATTCAAATATGACACTGTGAGTGTTCAGAAACATTCTAAACCATATTTATTTTACACCTCCAGATAATTTTTGTATTTTTTTAACCAGTATCAAATACATCAATCAATTCATCCGGCGGGGGCGGTCGCGTCCACGCGTTCGAGTTCTCCGAGCTGGGCGGTCTGTGCCGCACTCTACGCCAAGTGTGCCTGGGACTGGTGGAGCTGGCATACCCTGAGACGAGGCCTGCAGTCGGTGGGCAGTATAAGGATGCTGTGGGCAACACGCAGATTGAGCTGTCTGGGAAGAACCAGACGCCAGCTTGGTCTCATTTATTTAAGGTAAGAATAGGTCGATTGCAAATTTGAGACGTTTCAGACTTCACTTGTCGCTTTCTTTCATTCTTATGAAATTAACTTTTTTTTCACATCATAAACATTTGGAGTACGTTAATTGAGAGGGAAAGACTTCAAAGATGGCGTCAGATATAGGGCTCAAGCCGCTTACGTAGACCGCATTACACGAAAGTCTTAGACCTATTACACACTGCGACTTTTAGTATCGATACTAACGCGCGTTTTGAAAACGCACGACAGCATCGCGCGTTAGGCAATGAACAGGTTTAATTGGCATCGATGCAGTCGCGCGTTAGTATCGATGCAGAAGCGCGACTGCATCGACTAGCATCGCGACTATAAGTACTAAAGTAGCGCAGTGGGTAAAGGTTGACATTTTGCGACTGCATCGCTGCTAAAAGTCGAAGTGTGCAAAGGGTCTTAAGGTTACTAAACCTCACTATAGAAATCGAAATAACTTTTGAACCGTCCCATTCGGCAGGTGTGCACGCACCTCCTCCGCGCGCTGTACGTGCGCGACTCGCGGCTGCGCTTCTTCGGCGCGGAGGAGTGGCCGTCGGCGGGGTCGGTGCCCGAGGCGGCCGCCGCCGTGCTCGTCATCGCCGGCACCGACCACCGGCCCAACCCGCGCCAGCTGCGCCGCCCGCCCAGCCTCTCCACCGCGCGCGCGCTCTCGCAAGGTACTGTAAACGTCGAGGCCGAGCGGCGAAACTATTCCACAACATTCTCCTGTTGCACGTTACGATCTTTTTGCATGACCTAAAGGTTGACTGAGAAAGAATGCTTTTAGCACGAAATCCGCCTTTTTTATACTGTTATTTGTGCAATAAAGTTTTTTTTTTCTACACTAATATTATAAAGAGGAAACTTTGTTTGTTTGTTTGTTTGTTTGATTGTAATGAATAGGCTCATAAACTACTAGACCGATTTTAAAAATTCTTTCACCATTCAAAAGCTACATTATCGACGAGTAATATAGGCTATATTTAATTTTGAACAAAAGTAGGGTTCCTCGGATATTAGGGTTTTTCGGACACAAGGTGTAAAAAATCAACCAAAAAAGTTACTTATTTTGCGTACCCTGCCTAACGGCTGAACCGATTTAGCTGAAAATTGGCAGGGAGGTAGCTTAGAGCCAGGAGAAGGACATAGGATCCGTTTTATCCCGTTCAACGGGGCCGGGACTGGGGCGGGACGGGGCCGGGGCGAAACAAAGTTCGCTGGGACCGCTAGTAAATAAATAAAACCTAAAATCCAAAATCGCCTGCATCTTTTTTTGGTTAGGCGCCGGAGATATCGGCGATACGTGCTGCGAGAGTACCCAAAATTATAGATGGATGGATGGAGTGAAAAATAAAGTGCGAAAGAATGCAACGCTCCTGATTGGTCAATTGCCGTTCTCCTTCCCTTGTAATTTGCCGCTCTTGAGATATGTCGTCGATAGGCGGTAGTATTAATTCTATACAGTATAACCGGCGCCGATCTCCGTAGGTCATTTTGGGCATGCATAAATAGTAAAGATGACATTGTACAAAACATCCGTTTACTTAAACTGCATCATATTAAATTGTCTTTATTTGCAGAAGAAGGACCGCCGTTAACAATCAAAGAATTAAGAACAGTAACAATATTACGAGAAATACCATTTGTAGTGCCTTTTTCAACCCGAGTACTGATCTTCCAAGGGCTTTTGCTAAGGTAAGAGCATAAATAATCAAGATTTTTAAATAAGAAATGTTGTCTGGTCTCCAACAGTCATAGTTGAATAACAATTATATTTATTTTTTCCAGGGAAAAACACGATCACTGGTATGAACTATCAAACTTCAATGAAGGCCCGTCAATAAACATAAGCGTTCGGCGCACGCATTTATACGAAGACGCTTTTGATAAATTAAGACCAGACAATGGTAAGAACTGATATCATATTTATTAATTACAAAATAGTATAAATAAATTATATCTTAAAACCCATGGGTTTCTTGGACTCTATTAGTTTACTAAATATTTAGTTAGTTAAGCATCCACAAAAACAACACAAAAACAGATTAAAATTAAGCAAAAGCGTTGATTACACACAATATAACTGCGGACAAGTACTTAGGTGATTGACTACTTATTTTGAATACTCGTTAATTTGTGTTTACATATTATAGTTTCCTCAACTAGGCTGCATACTATCCCTTTGTCTTATATGGGGCCACGGGTGTGGTTTCCGACAAAACCGAGCCAAGCGAAACAGTCACTACCCAACTTCTCTCGAAGTGCTTCTTCGATTTTTAGAACACCTATAAACTTCAGTTCTAATTATTTACTTTTTTCAAAGACGCATGTCCTGAAAATAAGCTAGTTTGATAGATGTATATTTTGGTGTCACCTTTGCATACACAATAAAATTTGTGTTTGTGCCTAATGTATGTGAAATATTTTTCATCTCTCCTGTTCGGAAAATAGCACTTTCCTGTGTAGATAGTTGGGTGGAAAATTGCTTATCCATCCCTAGGGTGGAAAGTAATTTAGTTTTAATTGGCATGGTATAGAGTCAAGGCATGCAGTCAAAGCTTGGATCAAAGGTAACTGAGTCACATCATATTATAAAAATAATAAACATTTTTGCTTAGCTATACATTGAAAAACATGTTTATTATGATCGTTGATATAAAAAGTATTCAATTGATTCAATCTATAATTAAAATATACATTTACTAATCTGTGATTAAAATATTCGGCTTCCCGCCATAATACCAAGATGACACTTTTTTTTTACATTGTCAGTGTCATTTTTTTTTTGAACTCTATGCCTACTTTTTAAATTTTTACAATTATTATCTGTGGGAAAAATTCGATCGATATTTTTTACAAGGATTTTGATTATTTCGTATCGTCTGCTTTTTCGTACTGTTTTCATGTATTCGTGTCGTTATTCTTTCTAATCATGTTAGATGTTTGGAGAACTGTAAATTAACTGTCTTTTTGTGCAAAAACTTGAGTTTTCCTTTCTCGCTGTACTACATAATACCTGACCATTACATCTACAACCACTATTGTAAATTTAATGTTTTTCCTCACAGTCGAAATGAAAAATAGTATGTTTAACTCGGGTGAAAGCACCATTTCACTCTCGAATTATTGGCGCTCTCACTTCGTTCGAGCGCCAGAAACATCTCGAGTGAAATGGGTCGCTTTCTCCCCTTGTATAACAATCTACTATTCTTTCAGAGCCTGATATGAAGTTAAAACTACGTGTTCAGTTAATAAATCAAGCGGGCGCGGAAGAAGCGGGTGTAGATGGTGGCGGTCTCTTTAGGGAATTTTTATCAGAGTTACTCAAGTAAGTGAATATTAAATGAGATCTTATCGTTATTGTATTAGAGTTCAAAATGTATTCTCAGTTTTTCAATTATGTTTGATGGTGAATGATGGTTGAGTTAAAACAATGTGTCGTTTGTTTCAGATCCGCATTTGATCCTAATAGAGGATTGTTTAGACTAACAAAAGACAATATGTTGTATCCTAATCCAGGCGTGCATTTGTTATACGATGATTTCCCGATGCATTATTTTTTTGTCGGCAGAATGTTAGGAAAGGTATGTCTTATGTACAGTTTCGTTATTCAATAATGATAATCTATATTTCATTTGGCTTCTGAATAGGTTCGAAATCGCGCTAGGCACTTCAAAAATCTACCATCTACTATATAAAAATAAGTCAGGTTTTCCTTCCTAACGCTATAACTCCAGAACACACGAACCGATTTCCACGGTTTTGCACTCGTTGGAAAGATCTCGGGCTCCGTGAGGTTTATAGCAAAGAAAATTCTCATAAAACGGGGCCAGAGCGGGACGGGGCTGGGGTATCGGCACGGTAGCTCGATTGGACAGAGCGTTGGCTCGGTTAGGCAAAGGTTGATGGTTCAAATCCAGCTTCTGCGCAAGATTTTAATTTCTTATTTCATTTTGTTAAAACAGACACTAATCTATAGTTTTCCCTGATGATAAACAATTTTTTCTTTGTTTTGATCGTCGATTGAACTTTCAGGCAATATACGAAAACTTGCTAGTCGAGCTACCTCTAGCGGAGTTCTTCCTCGGCAAGCTGTGTTCCTCGCGCGAGCCCGACGTGCACGCGCTCGCGTCGCTCGACCCCGGCCTGTACCGAGGCCTGCTCATGCTCAAGGCGCACGGACGCGCCGACGTGCCCGACCTAGGGCTCGACTTCACGATACTCAGCGACGAGCTGGGGGAACAGAGGGTGAGTACATACTGAACGCTCGACCCCGGCCTGTACCGAGGCCTGCTCATGCTCAAGGCGCACGGACGCGCCGACGTGCCCGACCTAGGGCTCGACTTCACGATACTCAGCGACGAGCTGGGGGAACAGAGGGTGAGTACATACTGAACGCTCGACCCCGGCCTGTACCGAGGCCTGCTCATGCTCAAGGCGCACGGACGCGCCGACGTGCCCGACCTAGGGCTCGACTTCACGATACTCAGCGACGAGCTGGGGGAACAGAGGGTGAGTACATACTGAACGCTCGACCCCGGCCTGTACCGAGGCCTGCTCATGCTCAAGGCGCACGGACGCGCCGACGTGCCCGACCTAGGGCTCGACTTCACGATACTCAGCGACGAGCTGGGGGAACAGAGGGTGAGTACATACTGAGATATACTCTCACACACTACGTCTTACTAATATATATAACTGACCTCCGGTGTTTGAAGAAAGGAAACTTTTACTATAGAACATGGCTCACTTGGTTTTACAATTTTTACAAAATGACGGCCACAACTAAAACCCTTCAAAAATCCATAGATCACATCAATATAAATCAAAAATATCTTTTAGTAAAACTTCTTAAAATTTCAGGTTTTCGAATTATAAGCTGTTAAAGATGTAAATCTAAAATTTGAGCGTCATTTACAACCTGTTTATGGCTAAATGAGGATATTATGTAGTTTAGGAGATTTTGTTATAGAATGTTTTTATTGTAAATGCAAGGAATCGATTTTTTATTGATGGCCGCTTTTTTTCCTAACAAAATTCTAATGGCGATGGCGGACCGAAAACTGAGACAATAGTTCCATACGCCTTTTATGCGAACTAATGATCTTACACATCCTGCAATAAATAAAGTATCTCCATACATCTGCAGTAGCTTATTTTTATTCCCCTTTTACCATCTACTGCTTTTTCTTGTACAGATAGAGGAATTGAAACCTGGAGGTGCAAATATACCAGTCACTGCCGAAAATAGAATAGAATACATTCATCTAGTCGCTGATTATAAGTTAAACAGGTATGCATAGTTTTACAAAATAATCTTGAATAATGTCAATGGCTGTGTGATGATAACGATAATATCATAGATGCCATTAACATTACTTAATATAAGTAGAACCTAACGGAATTTAGAATGCTTAAAATACACTTGTTTTTCACCATATTGCGAGTTGTTTTAAATGTTTCTAGTTATTGGCAAACATTACTTTCGTTCTTGACATAAAAATAATATTTTTTCTTTTTTCAGACAAATTCGTTCTCAATGCAACGCGTTCAAGCGCGGCCTGACGTCGGTGGTGAACGGCGAGTGGTTGCGGATGTTCTCGTGTCGCGAGCTGCAGCTGCTCATCTCCGGCGCCGAGGTGCCCATCGACCTTGACGACCTCAAGGCGCACACGCAGTACGCCGGTAAGATGACACTTAGGTAGAACATGTTCTACCTTATTTATTATTAGAATGGCTATGGACGAGTGAGAGATAGGAAATTCGCTAGAGAGTGTTAGAGTAAAATAGGTCTATAGGTAGACCGCGAAGTTGAGACCTCGTCTGCGAGGTGCGGGTGAGAGCGGGTAGCGTGAGGGGTGCGGGCGACGCGGACACCCGCCCGCGTCTCTCACGCACCGCGCTCTCGCCTCCCTCTGAACCCTTTTGCCCCGCAGGCGAAGTCTCAATGAAGCGGTTTAGCTATAGAGTTAAAAATAAAGAAAGATAAAACACACAAAAAAAAATATATAAGAAAACAAGCATAGACTTATATGTACTTTATACTGACACTGTTCAGAACACATCTTTTGACACTTAGCATGCACAAACACGGTAATAGCCATGAAATGAAATCAAAATAACTTTTTTTGACGCTTGTTGGTTGACTAAATAGAATCGTGATACAATGACAACACTGCGCTGTGAATGATGCTCCATCTCGCTTCAACTTAGTGGCTTAGTGTAACATAGAGGTCGTTGAGAACGAGCGAACCTTTTCACTCTATTTCTCTAGGCGCGTGTGAGAGAGAAGCGAACGAGCAAGAGTAATGCGGAGAAAAAAGGAAAGGATTGTGTTCGTACATTTTTTTGAGTTTTGACGATTATTGTTATCTGTTTTCAGGTGGGTTTTCAGCTACTCACCCGGTAGTCCAGTGTTTCTGGAAAGTAGTGGAGAACTTCACCGACGATCAACGAAGACAGTTATTAAAATTTGTCACAAGTTGTTCGAGACCTCCACTACTGGGATTCAAGGTATAGTTGCATTTTCTTAGTGTAGGACGTCATGTCTGTATGTATAAGAATGTTGCGTACAACACAGTTGCGCCAAATTGGTGGCCCAATTTTATGTCAAATATAAAGAAGGCAAAGGGAAGCGTTTCCTACCGACCGGGTTCTATGCCCGGGGACCAATTTCCGATGTTCACCGTCTTGGTTTATTCATACGTAGTTAGGTCCGATCTAAATATTTATCGCGGTTCAGTCTCCATACAGTGCGCCATCTAGTCGTGTCAGCGTGTTGCGATGATATGTAGTGACAGCGGTCGAACATAGATGTCGCTACACCGTTATTCCATTCGCTGTTATAAGTGGCAATAGTAATTGATTTGCCCGCGCCGGCCCAGGACCTGCAGCCGCCGTTCTGCATCCAGTCGTCGGGCTCGGCGGCGCTGCGGCTGCCGTCCTCGTCCACCTGCATGAACCTGCTCAAGCTGCCCGAGATCGCGCAGGAGCCGCTCATGGCCGAGAAGCTGCTCTACGCCATACAGTCCGGCGCCGGCTTCGAGCTCAGCTAGAGTGAGTGCTGACCTTGGTTTTTATACGATTTGGAACTTTAAGCAAGTTGCTTAAAGATTAAAATCCTTCAAAAGTAAAAAAAAACCCTTTAGAACCCTATTTAGATAAATAAGTTTAATAAGAACCTTTAGAACCCAGTTTAGATAAATAAGTTTAATAAGAACCTTTAGAACCCGGTTTGGATAATTATCAATGATAATTATCTCAGTATTCGTAATGATAATTATCGTGATAATAACAGATGGATAATTAATTATCTATTGATAACAAAAAAAGCGCTCGAGAAAGTGAACTGTATTCAAAGTATACGAACGTGTATTTCCGCACTTGCGTTTAGTGGTGGGCGTTATTCAACATAAATAGTTATAAAACTATCTATTTAGCTCCACAACGATCACTAGTTACAGCTCAAAAATAACTATCTATTTTCCACAACGCTTTAAGCGACTAGCGATGGATAAGTTGACAACAATCAGCAACCAAAATCATAAAGCAACATTCGCAACGAATAACTGAACTCGCTACATAAGCTCTGCAGCGATCGCTGGCTGAACGTCGCAACTGAATCTGGTGATTATTATATCTGATAATTATCCGATAATTATTCGATAATTATCTGTTAATTATCAAGTATAATCGTTATAGTTTCGGACCATGATGAATCAAGCGCACATTAAGCCACTTGTCGCGGCCATTAGTGACTTAGTCAAAATACTGGATGCGGATAATTATCACGAAAATTATCCTTGCTTAACTTTAAAGGAAGCATGTAAACGAGTGTGGCTTAACTCGTCAAGTATGTGTGAACGAGACACAATAGAAATTCCATTGTTATGCGACTCTCGAGAGTCGTTTGATCCCTGACTGATTAATGCGTGTGACATATAATAACACTGCTACTAGTAGCGAGCGCAAGTGACTTCCGCAGCTTGTGGCTCGAACGTGGTCACTCGAACGCTCAATTTGCGTCGATGCTATACAAAATGTATCTCAACAAAACTTGCTATTTGTGGTCGTATCTAGTGGCTCAATGTGCACTTGCATGTGCAAATCTTATAGAATTCTGATATTTTTTTTACGGAATTTGAAGATCTTGATGAACTAACACATTCTTTTTATTTCAGGTATGAAAAGACACGACGGGTCTAGTATGTACTTATTTATTACATGGGTAAGTAGTAACTATTTTTCCACCGTTGTATTATCATTATGTCGGCTGAAAATCTCAATGTGATAATAATAATGTTGAATAGTTATTGTAAAAATAAATGTTACCTGTCTGGAACTATTTATGTGTAAAATATTTTCTTTAAATTCTTACTTATGAAATTATAATTATTTATTTATTTTCCTAAAATCCGTTTTCATATTACATTCTATAGTTTCACGATTTTTGTACTTTGATCAAATTGTGGTAAATTACCATATAGAACTGTTTATGCAATTTAAATAAAATATGGTAGACTCATAAATAAAATTGATATTTTAATGTCGTAGGTTAGATGTAAATAACATAGAGAAATATTGTCGAATTTATATTTATAGATATGTACTACAAAATAGGTGAATCGGATGTATAAATGAAAAAGGAATATTTTTGTTTTACGGGATTTTGTAAGTACTAATTATGTAAATGGTACGTGTTGTCTCTTATAATATTGGTCCTGTAGGTACTGTCGCATGAACAATCGAGTTGTGTCAAAGTTGCGAATTTATATTTTAGTACCTTATAAATAAAGTTGTCCATCTCCGAGCTACGTGTTTCTATTTCAACGTTATCTTACACACATATTTTGAAAATTCATCCATAATCACACATATTAATACAAAGTTTTAGGTGTAGAACTAAATAATTAGCGCTCAATTACATAAATGTCTGCTCAATAACTGCTTAGCCTCAAATAAAATAAAATAAAGACGCATTGGCAATAGAAGAAAAGAAAAAGACAAAGTAATATTTTTTACATCATCATCATCATCATTATCGTACCAAAGGCCGTCCACTGCTGAACACAGGCCTCCCCCACGGCTTTCCACAACGACCGGTGGTGAGCGGTCTGCATCCAGTGCGATCCTGCGATCTTTACAAATGATGTTTTTTTTTAAATGACGATCACTTAATTATCCCTGGCCGAAACTTTTTATTAATCGAGAGGTATTATACGCTTATGTTCCCCACTGTCCATGTACGTAACTCGTTATCCTGAATCACAAGGCTGTGTAGGCCGAAGCCGATGGTTATCACATCAGCCGTCCGGTGTCATGCGTCTGACGGCCGCTCTATGCCGCGCTCAGATGTCCAGATAATGTGCACTGCTTCACTAAATACGCATTCGCATTCTTAGTGAGTACAAGTTGAATATCGCTAAGATACGAGCTGGAGTTTGCAAGCAAATAGTTGCATTCTGTGCCGTACCACACACGTTCAACATTGATATGAAAGGGCTGCCGGCTGACACGATCAATATTATCCTCATATTTGCTATGTTTCAGTGAAAGACGAAAGTTTTCCAAGCACAATTCTTATAATATCGCATGATTCACGGTGAATCATTCACCAGGTCAATCATCCACAGGGATGGAATAGACGAAGCGGATTCAATTGAAGATTTATGCCTCTCTGCCGTACCACCGGAGCTGAGGCAGAATGTATCTACTGGTACAGTCGTAGACAACTGCAGTATGCTGTGTTTGATTGTATCCGTTTAATAAGGATGGCAAGGATAATGAAGGTGTGTTTAATGTTTTGTGTTATGAAATATAAATTTTGGAGATAGTAGAGGCAAAATCTGGCGCTTAGTGCTTTTAATACAACGATGGTTCTCATAAAGACGTAATCATCTCATTAGATAAATAGATGGTGAGGTACTACAGACAGTATACTCTGAAGTTAAAGAGTTTAGCCTATGCTTTTTAGCAGATATGATAGTTCTTACATTATTAGTAGGGATCCAAAAGTCTATACGCTTATCTGAGGTAGATCTGCGAATAACTTTTGCCAGTGACTGTACTTAGCCCGACCGCTAACGAGGCTTTATCGTTCGCTCATTTACCTCTTTCTAAACGCGTATACAATGTTAAATAAATTACACATCTATTAAGTAACCGTGAACTTGAGTTGGGGCTCATCAATAACGTGCATTAATATTGGCTTAGGTGCATTCATCGGTTCCAATATGGCGGCCACTCGCCGCCATTAGGGTTTTGACAGTTGCAATCAATCTCAGCTGATGAATGGGTTTCGCGAGCGTGAGTGCTCGTGTGCGGTAGCCCCATAAAGGAGCGGTGCTTAATCCCGATCCGGCAAAGAATCCTATCTTTGATGAAAGCAGAACGTTGAAGAATGATAACACCAGTTATTTATGAGACGCCATTTATATGAGTGATGAGTATGGCAACATAATTCTTAAATTGATGTCGTGTCAAAATAAGCATTTTTAAGCGAATCAAAACTGAACTAAATACCATAACGACGAGGCCAAAAAGCCGAGATAATTTCAAAAGTAGCGTAAAATATAAACATCGTGTGATTTGTCATCGTAAAATACATTAAAGTTGTATAGGACTCGCCACAAAAGAAGTCAAAATCACACTTGGTAAGAATCTTGAACCCGTCCTCCGTATAAGCTATTATATATTCTGTGGTATAAGCCTACCTAGTCAAAAGTGGTATTTCCGAAGTCCATTCTGTATTCTTTGACTCAGAATAGATATGTGGAGTGGTTGTCCATAGGTAATCTATTCATCCGTAATGCGAATTAAATTACTTTTCTACATCGCTTAAGTAATAGTTACTTAAATACTTATGTTGCGTGGTTTAATACCCATTAAACCATATGGGTCAATGTATTCGTTACGACCTGCGAATACAACCTTTTATCAACGATTTTTAAAGGCACTTATGTTTCTTACTAAATACAGGGTGTATTGAATTATTGTTAGAACTGCCAAAAATGGCCATCTGAAATATAATAGGGTTAAATAATAAACCTAAGAGCGTAAAGTGCAAAAGCGTCTTTTCGTCTCAATTACCTCACGGTCTGAAAACGAAAGTTTCCAACCAGTGTGTGTTCTAATGCTGTCATACGGATCCCAAACATGGTCTCCAACGATAGGCCTTATAAAGAAGGTCAAAATCAAACAACGAGTGACGGAGAGGGCTTTGCCCGGTATTTTTTATCTATGAGATCGAATCAGAAACGTGAAATCGTAGAAGAACTAAGGTAACAGATATAGCCCTGGGAATAAGTAAGCTCAAGTGGCAATGGGCAGGGTACACGAAGAACTAGAAAACCGTCGGGGATGCCTGTGGACGTCCTTCGGCTAATGATGATGATAAAATAAACCTAAAATACATAATATCTATTTGCCTCGCGTCGTAACTTTACACAAACTACAGGTTTATGTCCTGAGTCATACACACAACTTGGCTGTTAGCTTGCCTTTTTGTAAGATAGTGACAGCAAATAAGACACATTATGATGGATCGGGGCAGGCCGGCTTGCTATGACATGTTCTTCAAATAAATTAATTGATGATGCTCAAATACGCCAGTCACTGCGATATTTTTAACATTCCATTCGCGAGTGTATTTTTAGTAAACTCAGTTTTTTTTAAGTTATTCTAGTAGAGTAGAGAGTTTGTAGCAAGTAAGCATGCCCACAGAATCTCCCATATTATAGGAGTTTTTATAATATTTGCTGCATTAAACTTCTATTTGTGGCTATCGCACATATCGCATGTCATAATAATATTATGTTCTAATAGTCTATGTCATTCTTTTAGAACTATCGGTAATACTGCCTAGCTACATAGGAGCTATGTTATATTCTATACTTTTATGTTACGAGTGTATTAACCGATACAAAGTTTCCATCCTCTAACTGAATGATCCGGACAAAGACGTCAGCAATGTCATGTAGCGTTTGTAAGCGACTCACGCGCAGCCGCAACAGCACGGTTGCGAATTTGGTCACCGACTCACTAACTCACTTTACGACTTAACATTGTTTCCCCTACAAAGTTTACTGGACTTGGGTTGTCCAGTTTAAAGAACTAACGATAAGACTTCCTTGTAAGTAGTGAGACGACAGGGCTATAATTATTTTCAGACTTTATTAAATACGAGTTAAGCTAGCCAGAAGTGACATTTTGAAATCAACCAGATCTGGAGGACAATTCTAGTGCAGTTCGTATACGAAAAAAGTTCACCGATCGAATTTTCTTTTTTAAAGAAAATACAGTTATTGTTTTATTCGGGTCACGATTTCTATGCATTTTGATTTCATTCGTGCGGTTGTTTTTTTTACGTGAAATATTACTTGTTTTTTTTTCGGTAAAACAGTGATACTCGTAATCGAATTACAACACGAAATAAGTTCGATCATGCGAGAATCGGCCTCCTGATTCACATTTGTACATTTTACAGTAAAGTGGTACATACAGTAAGGTAAATCTTAATAAGCAGCCAAAGTGTTTTTTGCCTGTAATTATTACACAATGCTTTAGGATTACTGTTATACCTAAGTTCCTGCTAGCATTGAAGAAATTATAAGCTGGCATACAGAAATTTGCTTGCATTACCATAACGGATTTTAACAAATTTTCTTTAGAACGTAAATAAAGCTTACTTGGAAATGGATAGGTATTGTTGTAAGAAGTTTATGTCACTCAACGAACAAAGCCTTTTAACTGAAAGGTAATCAGAACTTCGTGACTTCTAATTTGCAAGTCGAGGAACACGAGACGTTAAACATTTTAGCTGTCATCGCAGGCGTCGTAAAAAGGCAGTCAAGCTAATTGTTTTGAGCGCGTCACGTATTGAGGGCTCGGGTATTGCCTACAAACTACAAATTTAAGTGACAATGAGCGACGCGGGTGGTCGCCGAACATTGTTCATGACGCTCCCGTTTCTCGGAAGGTCAGCGAAGGCTCCGCGGCCGTAAAGCCTTTGCCTAGGATCGTAAACGAGGCCTATAATTATAGGCAGCTCACTCAGCCCCGCACATGAGGAAGTCCGCCTAAGTATAGAAAATAGAAACGCATAATGATAGGGCGCTCCATTCTTAGAATGACCGTTCAGGCGATTTCGTTTCATAAATTTTACTGTCAAAATTGGAAGCTAAATCAATCGCTGGTATTTATGAGGAGCCGTCGAATACTTCGACTAATTGGTAGTGCGTCTTCCTGATTAGGTTCATCGGAGATTGTTGTTTATAATTCGACTCATCAATAATTAGGTATATTTAAGGAAATGTAGACGCATCCAATTTCCATTAATATCTTTAAGAGCAGTTTCAGACAAAATTTCTTTTTTGCCAACGCAAACTAGGCAGCATGAAACACGTACATTGGAGATTAACGTTAGCGCGATTTCTCTTAAGGTGTTACGGCTTTCATAATTTAAACCGGGCTACGGATGTCAGCCGCCGTCGCGGCGCAGAGTGCATCCAGGCGCGCGGCGCACCGCTCTGCACTAGATTTGATCTGACGCAAGATAAATCCGTATAGTCCAAGATCCCACCAATCAATGAATGATGGAATACTTAAAAAAATACTATTTGTATGCATGTGTGACTTTTGAAGAAAAAGACATACTTAGATATAAACATTCAGATAAAAATTATGAGAAATGGTTTGCCTTCTAATTTAGGTTCATTTTCTGTAAATACAAAACCAAAAGCAGACCGTAACATACCCGCGACAAATACTCACAGTCTTACTACAAATCATCTGTTAAAACTGGTTTTAAGTCATGTTTAGTTAAAAACTGTTTTAAATTTAAAAAGGGTTTAGAACAGTGTTTAACATTTTGTACCACAAATAGGTATTTGGGCAGTGTTTAGCTAAACACCAGTTTTAGATACAAACATTCATTCATTCACTCAGTTCATTCATTACATTTCCTAGTACGCAGGTTGCATTCAACACACTTCAGGGTAAATGAACAAAAGCTTCTTGAAATGATGGCTGAATAGTAACAAAACCCAAATCTTAAAAAAAAAGTTGTTATGACAGAAGAGAAGAATGAGAAGAATCTGATTTGTTTTGACTTTTTACAGGAGTTTGTAAAGAAAGAGCGCGTTTTCAATTCATTTGTAAAAAGTCGTATTTTGTTGCGTATTGACTGATTTGTTTTCAACATGAATCAAAAAAAGAAAGATCGCTCGGACAATTGGACAAAAGACGAAAAGGTAAATCAAATGGATAATAATAACTACTACATAGTCGCCGTATGTGGGGTTTGGAAACGTGATATGATAGCATTGTAATTGTTTATTTTATTTCAGGATATCCATAAACAGCTTATAGAAAGTTCGAAAGACGTGGTAGAAAACAGAAACACGGATACCAACACAAACCGTCATAAGGTTGCTGAGTGGAATTTGATTTTACAAAAGTATGTCTAAAATAGTGTCTAATGTGTGTGTTGTTTTGTTTGTTTGTTGATTAAGTCCAATAAATCAATTGTTGTGAAATCAATCATCCATAATATTTTCTATAGGAAAGCACGAATTTGATTTACCGCGAAACGAAAGTCAAGTTGTCAAATGTCAATCTGTCTATTTTTTGAGGTTAAACACAAGATAAAATAGGGGGGGAGGGTGTTTAACTAAAACACTGTTTAAAAGAGTGTTTTAGCGCCAAAAACTGATTTGTGGTAAGGATTTTCTTAAAATCTTGTTAAACAGTGTCTAAAACTTTGTTTAAGTGATTTGTGGTAAGGCTGTCAGTTTTTATTACGTTATGTATTATTAAATACAATTATTTTTGCCACGAGCGTAATCCAGTCAGTGAAAAAGAACGCAGAAGAAGAATAGTAGTATAATAGTATAGTTTGCTTACATCAAAGTCATATTTATTTGGTGAACAAGTAGAAGGTGAAGGTCGGCTTTAAGCGGGATCTTGGACTATCACTTGCTATCTATCAAAGAATATATATACTATATCTATTTCAATTTCATTGGAGCGCGCGCTATATCTCACAAATATCAGACTGGCTTGCCCGCGCGACCCGCGGACCACCCAAGACGCTCTAAACATAGAACCGTTTATTATTTATACTACGAGCGAATCACACAAACAACAAAAATAATCCGGAACGTAGGTATAGCTGGCCGTCCGTTTATTAGCACTTATTTCGGCCATTATTGTTTTAGTGGACACTTCATGAAGCGCAATGAGAGCGCAATAAAAATGTCCTCGTAAATAACAATAACTCAAAGTAAAGAGGCTGATTTATACAGGATGTTATGCAATTATTGTGTTAGGTTGCTTAAATATGTAAAGGTTAGGCTTTTGAATAAAACGTTAGAAAGAAAAATATAGTAGAAGGTAGTGGTGGTAAAGTCATAAATCGTATCATAAAAATCTTTTTTGTTTTTCCAAATTAAAATTTACATGGGTTGGTACTACTTCTTTTAGGCTTAGATAAAATCTGTTCTAGAAGAGTAACTACCCTCTTTTCTATAGTTTTAACTTTTAGTTAGAAACAAACAGCTTTACGATATTACATTTGGCTTAACATTAAGAAATCACGCATTAGTTGTAAATGTATGAGGTTGTTATGAGTTATGAGCCATAGGATTTTTTAACGCTATTTGGAGAGAAGTAATAGTACAATAAAAGGAACACAATGTAATGAATGAGTGTTTCTACAGACAAAACTATAATTTCTCGGCGTGGCACTTAATTTAGATGACACTAAAATGAGGCATGCCTGTCATTTTGCTCGTTTGTTTGCAATCGGATTTAAGTTGTTAGTGCGGTTTTATTTTCTCGTTTCGGACCCTCATATTTCATGAGGCTCGGTCAAAGGGAATTGCTTGTCGCGGTCGCATGCTTGAGCCCGGCCCGAAACTCCAAACCACTGGAATCCAATGGTACGACCAAATGAAATGTCTGATATTCGACAATATAATATCTCAAGAATTTATTATGTACCGTAAATTAAGTCGAGAACGTTTTTATTGTGGTTCCATCTATACTATGCAGATGAAAGAAATAAAACAGTTGTTCTTTTGACACAAAATAATATTTATTTTAAGACCGATGAGTTGATAGGTCACATGTCGAAGGGTTGAATGGGTATCTAAATCTTTGGTGTTCATTCAAATTACTAGCCTACGGGCAAATATACTTAGTTTTATACTCGTAGATATAACATGATGTTTTACTACGTACTTTCATGTAAAAATATTTTGCCTTTGTTTCTTTGCAGTTGAATTCATGGCATTATAGTTATCTGTAAATAAATCGGTACTGAACTCTAAATTGGAAAAAATCTGCAAAATCGAAGGGAAAGGTAGTAATACCATCTATCAGGCTCGCGACGAAGCGGTACCTACCTACCTACAGTAGTAGTGCTATAGCACACTGTAGATATAAATAACAGAAGGTTCAATCTGTGCTTGGTGAAGAAAGAAGTTATGAATGAATCCCTTTTCTCACCAAGTATTTACATATATACTATGATGCCTCCAATATCTACTATGAACCACGAGCGCTACCCTACAGCAATACGATAGAATTATTAAGTTACATCGTCAATGCTAAGATCCTAAGTAGATTCACAACATGGGCCCTATTTTTGAATCACTCTCATCAAGGTGGCGTGTGGTATTTATTGATTAAAGTCATATTTTACGCATAATGAAAACCAATTTATTTCACACGGGATTGATTAGAAAAAAAAAATACTTAGCTCAATTGCGTGAGTGCTCACGTCTGTGTCGAGTGTTTTTGAACGAAAATTACATGCCATATCCAAAATAGAGTCCCTAGGCTTTACTTGAAAGTCCCGGACTATCTACATATTCGTATTAGTCACATCAATCGCCTCTACTCTACCTACTCTATTCTTACCCTAAAAGCCTCTTACACTAAAAGCCTTCTACCCACTTTTTCACAATAAATAGACATCCTGAGGTTTGTCACACCCAAATTTGCACTCATCCAATATCTGACCAATTACATGTATCATAGAAAATATCTGTACCGTTTCAAAATTGACATTACAGATTCTTGCCTATGTGACAACATCTTTGAACCGAATGTCCAAGATTTTCCTCTATCTGAACGCTGCGACCATATTATAATAAGTTGCAACATCCATAGACTCAACGACCTATATAAACTTACAGGTGTGGTCTCCAAGGAAGCCACACTTAACAGCTTCAAACATACTACTAAATCAACGTTAGACTTACAGTGTAATCTAATTAGCACTGTAAGCTCAATAAACATAGATCTAATCCTACAGAAGTTCTTGAAACTAAATAAAGCATCGTACCTTACATAGGTTTAGGTTGGTGATCATTAAATGACAAGTGAAAGGAGCGAGCCTTCTGGATCTGATTCTATTGTAGCCATGCGCAGGCGCTGCGAACGCGGAAAGGTGAAATAAAATTTAATTGTCCGTGATTATTGAGTATTGTATTGCGCGTACACGTCGATCGAAAAGCGCTTATTGCAACAGTTTTCAAGGGTGAATAAAAATTAGATGCACGGTTAGTCACGACTTATGGAAGTAATTTCATGATTGAGTGCCTTTTGATGATGATTTCTGGCATTAAACATTGTGCTTTGTAATTTTTAATGTTATCGTTTTGTGTATTTATTTTTATTTTCATTTATTTCGACATAGTTAAGTCATACATACGTTTTAAATTATTGAATTAAATTAAATTGCACACACAAATAAAATTAAATAAAAATTAAATTTAGTTGGACGCCCACCAGCTTGCATTTGGGTATTAGTCTATATATGAACCATATAACAATGGTTGATATACAGACAGTCAAATCTCTGGGAATGCATCTTCAGAATGATGGGGCTGACCCGGACCCTGCGTGCCAGTGATGTGCACCGCTTGCGTAGGGTCGTGTTAAAGCAGGCGACACCATACTCCGCAAACACCCCCGAAGCACTGCAGTGCCGGGGCAGCCCCAACAAAATACTAAACGCATTATTGTACTGTATACGAAGGGCGTCGAACTGCTTTCGCGTATTTATTTATACGGCATTGACGAGAGATACCGAAGCTGCAGCTGCTATCGTGCAAAATCGGAAAAAATATCAACCTCCTTAAGCAAGCAAGGCACTTAATGAGTTTATATGATGAAATGAAAAATCATTAAAATCCCTGCTATGTTTTTTGTCTTATTAACGCCTGCTTAAAGAGACCAGCGACATACTTAAATATTAGACAGGCTTCTCGTAGTGATGGTACATTGTGTGCTCAATTTCTCAAATCCACTAGGTACTAGGTACTTTATTTATGACGGGCGTAAAATTCTCTGCAGGTTTCGGTGTTAATATACTGCCCCGTGAAATCTCTGTCAAGCCACAGTTAAAATAAATATACTTAAGACTTCACAAGCAATGCTGCATTGCTAGACTGTAATGAAAAGATACCAATCAATGGTTATCAAATGGTACTTTTACCACATCAAAACGGTAGTCTAAACAGCCGACCGATAGACACTTCAGAAAAACTTGTGATATTCATGTTAACTATACTTAACAATATTATAAGAACGATAAATAAGGGAGGCACTGACGAGTGCGTCGTGGAAGAAATATGTGATATTTTTTATTTTAAATCGTAAAAAAAGTAAATGTGAAATATCACCGGCGTCTTTTTTAACACTTGGTGCTGTGATAGAAAATTGACCAGTTTTAATATTGTGGATGTGCATTTATTTAAGATCAGTGGTCTTACTTTGATATTTCAGAATCCAATTAACTACAAAGATCTTAACTAATTCTTCTTATCTTTAATATCATCATCTTTATAACTAAACTTACGATCGCTTTCTTTGTAAGTACGATGAGTGCGACTGTACTTACTCAGCTCAGTTTTGTTTCACTATCAGTGATATTGAGAAGCGCACACAAACAGTGATCTCTCGCCTGTCGCCGCGTCGTGGGTGGCATCGCTCTTGTTTCCCCACAAAATAACCAAAAAATATTTAAATCCCCAAAGGAAATTAGTCCCTCTAAAACATCGTTCGGACATGTGTTACTTTTTTCGCTTTAAACATGTCTCTGAACAAGATTTATGGTCTGGTTCCTTTTCCGATCTTGTGGTCAAGTTATATTTACTGGGTTCTAATTATTTACTGGCGTTGTTAAAATATACTTTTTAACTTTTCATGTACCTACCTACTTACCTAAACTCTAGTAATTAAACTCGAGACCTAAAGACTCTTCACGATGCACAACTTAAGACCTAAATAGCGGTCTAAAGAAAATACAAATTTTCAACTTAATCCTACATACCTATCTAACACTTTAGTAAGTCTTGTATTACGTGCTATCCCAATAAGCGGTTACTATTTGGTATACTCCTACGATGAAAAGTTGATAAGCTAGAAGTGAAGAAGACTAATTTTAGTTTTAAAATACTAAGCCAAAATGTGTCCTCAACATGATGCACTACGAGACGCTTAATTTTTTATAGCACCGGTTTGTTTGATCAGAGCCCTTTGGAGTATTTGCGCGAGGATTTTCTAGTATTTTTACGGGATGATAAGGAGGTGCGTGGGGTGTGCAGGCGCAGGTAAGGCGTAGCACAGGTAGCACAAACAGCTACTGTTCGCGTCCTGAGTACACAGCTTACTCATACAATGCATACGATAGGGTGACCACGATGGCGAGGCGAGATATCGAAAAATATAATAATATTTTTCTTTTTATTTATAATGAATTTACAACAAATCTTAACTTAGGGAATTATGCTATTCACAGCGTTACATAAACCTGTGGTTTTACCGAACGCTGCGCTTGTTGAGTCGTCATCGTACTCGTACTTATGAATTTGATGTAGATAATAATATATAATATTATAAATAAATAAAAATAAAAAATATGTCACTGATTTAATAAACAACACGTCATAGGTATATATACCGTCTTTCTAATTATTTCGACCGCGCACAAACAATTCCTTTCGTTTAATTTCAGAAACGAATAATAATTGTTGGCAATTGATTTTATATTATTTGGTGATTTGGTTGAATCTGTGAAAGGCAAAAGGGAAACCACCACGCTATCTTCCCTAGTTAAGTTTTGTTTTGAAAAAATAAAACATTACTGACAAGAGCATAGCTCTTAATGAATAAATGGAAAAAACTTATCAGCTACGTAATCTAAGTTTCATAAAATGCTCTGGAGCGCAAAAACATACGTTTTGTCCGAAGAAAAAATAGAAAGGTGGAATCCCTGCACAGGGATGATAAATGTTGCGTTTAGTCTCCTTGATATTTGAACGGGGCTATGCAGTATTTATCTATTTATTTTGGAGAAAATTATCTCTTTCATTGACGTTTTATGTGATCTACAACATAAAATTGAATACAAAGTACATTTACACGGAGCAATTTAAAAATTATGCTAGGCTTTACAGATTTTTTAGCGAAAGCACACAGCTCAAACATATACCTTTAACACGTTCCGGGACACTACTCCAGACACAATAGATGTTTTATTGTTTTCACGCCTGTAGGCGGGCACTGTCCCGGAACGTGTTAAAGTTATTATGTCAGAAATAAAACTAGCTGTGAAATAGCTTCCATAATTGTCCGGAACTATGTCTAGAACCATGGATACCATTGCGAAACGCATACTAAGCAATTCCTTGGAGGAATTAACCTTGTTGTTTATTCCCCGGCACTCGAGTAACAACGGCCCGCTAAACGCTTGCCCAAACAGCCCACTGTCCAACGCTTGTGTACTAATATTTTTTCACCCTATATTTACACAGGAGAGGCCTTCTCGAAACTGATGACAAGAGATTACCGATTACTAGATAATGCGAGGAATTAGAAAAGCTTACAATGCTATTTTAGACGCGTCACAATAGGAAATTAAGCACGGATGCAATTATTGTGCACTTGTCGTGCTGATTTTAAAATAAGCTGGATAAGATCCTCATAGAACTTGAAACATTGAAAGTAGTCAAAGCTTCCGAGACACTCGTGTTTATCAGTTAAAGCAACATTGTAGCAACATCCTTTCTGATTTCAATAGACCTAGTAATTGTCACCTGCCTTACAAGTGTCTGATGGTTGTAGTTGATCCTATAATAATGGCTTGAATAACAACACGAACCTCATGTTAGTGTCAGCGGTACAAGCTTTTTGCTCCTTTAAAGGCAAGTTAAAAGCAGCTACTTATTGTAATCATTATGTTTATTGTGAACACAGCACAGTAAAATGTAAGGCCGCGCGCTGCGCCTATTATTTCGTTTATTTAGGGCGTCTGAGCACGAACGTAATGCGTTTCTGCTGCGGGTCATACATTTTCTCGCCCCACAAACGTCAAACTGTCGTTAGACAGGTTATTGAAACAGGCTATTAGTGAACCTAGACATCTATGATGTAGATAATAACCGGCGCCAGGCAAGTTTTCACAAGACTTGTAGTTATTTGTTTAAAATTACGATAAATTGTCCGCGTCTAGCGATTAATTAAATCAATGTCGGTTTTAGTAATTGAAAAAATATTGCTTGTCGAGTTCGAGTCAGACAAGATAGCAAAGTAGTTCTTTCAATATTTCCGTTATGAAGTTGATTGTCCACTATGAGAGAAAACTGAGTTGAAGTATGTACCTGCTTACCCAACTTTATTTTTTATCCGATTGTACAAAATAAAATAAAAAGCTTTTTCGCTTTTTCTTAAACCCAACATGAAATCAATGCTTTTTATACAAACCATATCACAAAAACTTTGTCAAAGTCGTAAATAGAGTAATCAATGACGGTTAGAATCTTCTGCCGATTCGTCCCGGGAAAGCTTCACGGTTTGGTCTATTCCAGGGTTCGCAGCGGTTGGCTGGTCACACCGGGCACCAGCATGGCGGATTAATGTAAATAATCGCGGCGGATCGCCTCGGGCCACACCACCGCGCGACCGTGAAGCCAGGAAGCACGGTCTTAGCCGTGACTGACGGACTGCGTAGTGGACTTTGTATGGTATCCACTGTCCACCACACGATAATCGAAACTAAACATGTACAGTCTGTAAGCCCATAACTTTAAATGGATCTCACAAGCTCTACTTATGTACTGGAGTTTTTCAGCGTTACGTTGATAACAACTTAAGTTTTATTGAAGTTAATAGCTGAGCAAAAAGAAAAAAAGTTGTAACTTTACCGTATCATTGACTTTACCGTAATCAAAGGAAAAGCTCTTCAAGAAGTGAGCATTAAAAGTTAATACCAATTAATTTGCTTATCTAAATCGACTTTATGCTAATTGAATTCCGACAGTTTATTGAATTAATTAAAATCAATGGTAATGGAAACAGATCGTGAGATAAATCGTAGATTGAAGAGTGAATTATCGATGTCACGCTCGAGGCAAAGTTTGTTCAGCCGTGGCGGTAAAAAATATCTGGGAACTGTGGAACATCCTGTCGGGCGGCGACTTTCAGTTTTCTCAGGAGCCGCAGTGACACAATTACCGGTGATGATCGATTGTCGGATGTTTACTTTCGATTACTATGATACCGATTGCCGATGCCGACGCGACTGATTGAGGTGTTTTCGAATCCATTGGTGGGAAATGCTATTTTTTCACCGATTGTGTGTGTGCAAGGTGAACTTTTAGGTAGGTAAAAGTCACATGATTGTATCCTTAACTAAACACAAGCTTATCATACGTTAAAATTAATAGTCTCTACAAAGGTAATGAACAAAACAGACAACTATACGTTAGTTATACTAAGGGTCCTAATGGCGCGTGTTTCATAAGAAATTTCTTGCCAAACTATATAACGCTCAGATAGAACTGCTCTGTCAGTAATGTCACCGTCGAACAGATAAAAAGATGACTCTATCTCGTAGATTACAAAGTATAAATCTCTGCCTTTGAAGACAGGCTTTGGTCAAGAGCTATTTACAGCCCATTGTGTTGGTTGTTATCTTCTGTCCTACTAATTGAGTCATCCTACACCAGAATGGTATTGTTTGCAAAACTTGAGCACGGCTCAGCCGTGCCCCACATCGGCTCACGCCGATGTGGGTGGTCCACTGTGCATTTGTGATACTTAGATACAAATCCTATTTTCAGGTCACGAACCACTTTATACGGAAGATAATGGAAGATATAATGTTGGGTTGGCCAAATTATCATAGCCGTGCAGAAATCTCGATTCCAAATATGAATATTGTGATATTTTATTAATTTTAGATACTTTTTGTTCAGAAAATTATCTTTATGTTTTAGTGTTTCCATAATGTGGCATAATAGCAAGGAATATAATGTTACTTGATAATACAACAAACAATTCCACAATTGTTTAGCCCAAAGGTATGACTGGTTGAAAATGCCATATGGCGTTAAGTCCACCTTTTGTACAAACTGTGGTTGTGCAAGAAATAAATAAATAAAAACATTTTATAATGCCTTAATAGCGCTATATTTCATTCGGAGCAAAAGTGTAGTCACGGTGACTTAATTTAATCAACTTCCCATCATTTTACAATATAATCATAACACCATTACAGCCGACATTTCTAATCTCGCGTCACAAAGAGATAAAAAAACTCATGCGTAGACAGGGTGCGTGACGAAAGCTGAATCTATCCGCCATGTTGCAGGGAGAGGGTGGGGGTGGGGGGTGCTGCGCTCGCGCACCGAAGGGCGTACAAATTGATTACGGCGCGGTGACGGACTGACAACCAGACCTCCCACGATGGTGGAACTACAGCTCTGATGCAACTGCCCTTCTTTCGGTGAAGTCTTGTCGAACTATCGATAGGCAGTCGATACTTTTGTTGTTGGGATGAAAAATAGCTATATGTTTTTCTGAGTCAACACACAACGCAAATCATCATTTACACACAGCAATACTATCGATGTTGATGTTTCCGCAATATAAAGATGATATCGTTACGAGGGTTCTGTTTGTTCTTACTTTATCTTTTCGCTGGTCGATCATATAGCCAATGTTTTTGGTGTCCTAATGTTTTATTTTTGTATTCAAATATCGATATTATTGCCGTTGATAGTATCGATAAAACGACACTAGACTACATGTCTATTGTGTTGCACATTCGAACTCCCTTCACGGTTCAATTCGATTGAAATAAAAAAATGCATGATGGCAGTTGTATGAGCGATCTATTGCGTCTCATGGGAACGTATATTGGCGTTTGTCTGAAAAGGTATTGTGTCCAGCTGCGGTAGCCATGGCATTCGTTCCACTGACAGGTAGCACTAACGACCCAAGATTTGACCCGTCTTGCCCAGCCTAATGTAGAGACGTGCTCATAAGGACAATGGATACTGAGTAAGTTATATACAGCATAGGAGCAAAAGTTTTTATCAATGATTCTAAAAAGAGCATACGTAGTACGTACCTCGACCAGGGTCATAGTACTCCAAAATTCTGCAACTCAGAGATAAAGTAATTCTTAATCAATGAATATCAAAATCGCTAACTCGTGGTAGTAAATAACAATGTCAAGTTCTGACTGAACACATTTGTTTGCAATACATTGCCTATGTTCAGCAGTGGACGACCTTTGGCTGATAATGATGATGATGACATTGCTGGTTCGATTTCTTTTGTAAGAAACATTTAGAATTGATTACTGGTTACTAAATGGGCCTATGTTTTTTTTTTCAGAATAATAACACAGGCAACACTCTGTGTGTATATGATCGTAACATTACTTCAGCAATAAATATCAAAATCTTCTATTATACATATTTATATATTATATAATAATAAAACTGTAAAGTAGGTGAATTCTGTACATTGCATATTTAAAAAAAATGCATTGAGGGGGCTTCTTACACGTAATAGATACCAAAAATATTTTATTTGAATTTTTTGTCTGTCTGTCTGTCTGTCTTTCTGTCTGTTTGTTCGAGCTAATCTCAGAATCTACTGGACCGATTTTGATGGGCCTTTTTTTATTTGACTCAGCATCACTTGGAGAGTAAACTAGGATAGAAATCGATGTTAGTGTCGGTGTCTGTGATTTGACCTGGGAATCATTTTGTTTGCTGACCGTGTCTTTCCTGGGTAGGCTTTTTGCAGCGGTAACCGACATCCACGCGGGCGGAGCCGCGGGCGACTGCTAGTAGATAATAATAACATAATTCTTGCAACTGAGCAAATTAAGTAACTATTCTGAAACCAATAATTCCTAAAAAACCTTGGTACAAGTTGTAATACTCACATACTTTTACATCGTCAATGTATCTACAGGCCAATTCCCTCTTCTGTAGCTATTTCATTACCCTTCTCTTCACTTAACAGATGAGTAATAAAACTATACCCACTATCGACAGCACCCAGGATCATAGAATAAACATAAGGCTCTGCCCGAGCCCGGGGAAAGGCACATCACGTGCGCGATCCTTTCCTGCTATTAGATCCTTAATTGCTCCAGGATTGGTCATGTTACTCTCTTTTATGGTAACGCGGTCAAACCTTATTGTTTTTATGACTATCTGTTTTTTGAACGTCCAGTATTGGTTTTGTAACCGGCCGTTGGTGGTCTATCGTTTAATGGACCTGACTTCGTCTACGGCATTTTAATAGACAGTAATCTGCAATTAATTGTTGAGAAGGCCTATTTCACGTCGCAACTGGATTTATTGGGTTAGTAGCTAGGTCTTGCACTACAAAAGGAAGGATGTTCTTTGAAATGATTGCTCTATCCTAGTATAGATCTGAATCAATCTTAAGATTTCAGATAGGTATTTTTTTCTTGACGACCAAATAAATGCATAAACATTTAGCGATAGAATTACAACTTACGATTTCTGATCATAAAATCTAATTTCAACCTTCACTCCCATGTGTTTTACCGTCTACTCTACATAATCATAATGAGTAGTATAGGATCCACCCCTCGCTGTAAGTACAGTAGCTGCACTGTTTGTTCTTATTACCGTTAATGAAGCCTGACGAAAGGGCCAATAAGGACTTCGGCACGGAGCCCGTCGGCCCTAAAGCCGCGTGATTTGTGAGCTGACTGCACATAGCGCGTAGCGGTAACCCTTTTGTTCCTGTCGCTCTGGGAGGCTACTGTGCAATAAAGAGCTTAAACAATACCAAATAAAAATTCCAAATTTCGGACGCACAATGACGCCGAACACGACAAAAGCGAGGTGCAAAACAATAACCGTATAAGCAATATCGACACGAAGCACAATGTCGGCGTTTGTAAGGACTTCAAATTACGTTTTTGGAAAAGTAAGTGCTTATTTATTTTTAAAAGATTGCGTTTTTCAAAAAGCTATTTCCTTAAAGAAAATACTGTACTTAATGAAGGTCCGCTAGAGTTTTCTGCGTAAACTGGAGATTGTTTCAATCTCAAAGATTCTTATAATATTACCATCCCACATCTCCTCACTAACGTCCCCACATATCACGAAGACAATTCGGCAAATTTTACGAGTGCTCAGTTCGTTATGTTAATTGAGCAGTCAAAGTCAGGAGTCGCGAAAGTGTAAGGCTCTCGCGCAATGCGCAAGGGTGTCATCAGCGGTAATAAGGAAGGCGATGTATGCGCACAAGCATGCTCTGAAGCAAGGACGTTATGCGCCAGTAATGATAGCCTGGGACGAGCGACTGCTAGGCTCCTTTTATGGTCCCTTGCGGTCATGTGTAACTAGATATTGCTTGGCTAAAAGATCTTAACTTTGTTATAACGGATTTCATTTTTATGATCCTTTCTTTACCCTCGTTCATGACACATATGGTCATTTGGTAACGATGAGCAGGATTGTGGAATTGACAAATTCAAGAAAAAAGCGTGGCAATGCAAAAATTATTAATGCAAAATTGCTGATCGTACAGCGATACTTAAATATTATTTCGTTAAGAGTGATGTCAAGTCAGAATGGGTTTCGACCGGGCACGATCGAAGTAAGCATTCGAGTGATAAAATTCAGCATTCATTCTGGTGCATAATAGGGCCTCAATTCCGCTAATTGATTCGTCGCTGAATTGTGCATCAGGTACTACGAGTAGGTAAACAATTGCTATACCTCGCTATTCTGACAGCGGCATGTCACCTTTTAGTGCTGCTGACTTTAGGCACACGATGTGTCACAATAGCACTACTGAATGACTACTGTAGTCCAACAGTAGATGCTGAATATACGTGAATCGGGGGCAGAGCAAGGAGGTTGTCAGCCTACGTCAAGAGCCGCCATCAACTTTTACTAGTCATTGTACCTAGCGAGCTGGGGGGCAGTGACGTCACAGCAATTTGCGGTGACACCGCTTATGAGGCTCTTTGGAATACCTGCATATTATGAGGCTTAACTCACATCCGCTTTGTAACCTGGGCTGAAATAGGTATACTGGCTTTAAATTCGAACAAGCATCTAGCTGGTTCCAACATAAAAGCTGCTCCTTACGGTATTTATGTCGCAGCAGTCTGGTTAAACCAGCCTGTTAATTAGATGCCTAGGCAGTACATTAAACGCCGACATCAAATAAAATGGCAACGTCAACTAGCCAAGTTATTGAAAGCTACGTTAAGCGAGATGGCTAAACGTCGTGTAGTCATTTAGGTAAATTAGATATTGAAGAATTTATAATGTTTGGTTAGGGTGACAATGAGTCAGTAAGTATGGAACTGACATCACGAACTTGTGCTCCATGAATTGATGACACGGTCATCAACTCGTAGTATAAATCATAATTCGAAATTCAAATGTTCAAACAAAACCTCACAATCTTGTCGTCGTTTTTGCGACACATTTTTTGCTTGGCATAGCTTCTCTATATGTAGTAGTAACAACTCAACGCGTTTAATCAACGTTATTATCGTTGTCTGGTATTCGTAACAGAAGGAAGAAAATTCTTTAGTTCGAAACCAATACAATTCGTGTGTCGTCTGGCGCATATTTGTATATTTAGTTTAGTATTCAAATCGAAATAACCTCCTTATTTTAAAACTATTTTGACAATAGAAGCGTGCATTGTCGTTATGTTTTAACTTAAAATTACAAACATGAACAAAAATATGAAATCGGTGGATAAACGTACACTTTCGAAATTTTGCACACAAGTCTGGATACCTTAAAAGATAAACATACTTAAATATTATCAAATTACAACGATATCACTTACACATGTCGCATTGATAAC
Source organism: Pyrausta aurata (assembly GCA_963584085.1). Taxonomy (NCBI): domain Eukaryota; kingdom Metazoa; phylum Arthropoda; class Insecta; order Lepidoptera; family Crambidae; genus Pyrausta; species Pyrausta aurata. The sequence goes on along the minus strand of OY757252.1, from coordinate 11,413,444 downwards.
CTCCTTTTTTGAAGACAGCAAAAATCGTACAAATCGGTTTACCCGTTCTCGAGTTATAAATAACCACTGAATTGTATCTATTCAGTGTAAATAACTAAAAGGACTTTCTTTTATGTATACAGAAGAAGAAGAAGACTTTGTTGGAAAATGTTTTCGATTTCCACTATATCTTTGTACATTGTCATGACTGCACATCGTACATGTCCGGTAATACTGTAATTTCGATTCATACACCTTTTTGCGAAGTCGTTAATGCTTTAGGTATTCCTATCTCGACAAACTAATTGTATAAATACGTGAGAAACGTCGATACGATAAGATTTTTATAGCATTCGGACTAAGCATAGATCGTCATTGTTTCACTGGACAAAAACAGTTAAATTAATAAAAAAGCAAATCGTAAAATGAGGACTAGAATAAAAAATAAGGGACCCGCACATATTCTTTTTGATACATGTAGGACATTCTACTCTTAACGTGTTTTTACGCGTCTCCAAATTTAATTGCTTTAGACTCGAACATTATATTTATTTTACTGTAATTGAAATGATACCTAGGTAAAGTCACAGATAATATAATACTACACAGGCTTTGGCAGTCGACAAAATATGAAATGTAGTATGCAAACATGTTGAAAAGGAGTCATTTTTTTTTGGGCCCAGTAGCAACTTGTAGCGTCTAATAATGACATTGCACCCTAAATTAATAACTTATTTTTTTAGACAATTAGACGAAAGTAACGGTTAAATGAAACCGGAATAATAAAATCGAAATAAAAGATGCGTTGTGTTGACTACTTTTCATCACGCCATTTCTCCTTTACAAATACGTGTAAAGGAACGACGGGCTGGGCAATATAAAAACAATATCAATTATTTCAAGTACGTGACTTTGTTTAGATCATGTTTTTTCTACTTTTATTTATTTTAAACAATTGGAATCTCCGAATTAAATATTTTAATTGTTTTTTTAATATTTTTGCATAAAATGGTTATCTAGTAAAGCCGTGGAACGGATAGCAACTCTGACAATTATCACTGACATTGACAGAAATGGCTGGAGTGTCATTAGTCACACTTTCCGTTTGACGTTTGGCTTTACGTCACCTTCCGTTTGTTTTGGTTTGTTTTGAATTGAGTGTTTGTTTTCTCCGGATTTTTATCGAAAAATAGAAGCAAAAAGCATCAAGTACGGCCCCCATTCCACTAAACCGTTGTTGTGTAACTGTGCAGTGAGATTTCAACGACTGTGAATTTCAGAAACGACTGAAAATGTGACGTGAAACTGGTACGTGTGTGGATTTAAGTTACGATGAATTTTCAAATATTCCCGTTAGATAACGAAAAACTACCATTGTTAATGTTTTTAAGACATAATAAGGAACAATTTAATATATGTTTCATTACTAGACGTCACAATTTATGGGTGGGCCCATCCTCCATACAAGAAAAAAATGTCTCCTTTGCTAGTATTATTTGCATGCTAATTTGATGGGTTTGCTATGAAGATAGAAATTATCTACCTCAAGCTCGCACAGCAAACGCCTACGGATTACTGATCAATACAGCAGTTTGTATGTAAATCTTTTATTGTTCCTAGTCCACAATGTTATGTGAAAATTATCGGTCGTGTTAGATTCGCGGAACAATAAAGAGTGTCCGTGGTGTCGGCGAGCGCGGCGCGTGTCGCCCGCCGCGATTCTTGCAATAATCTCCTCGAGCGATTGCTCAGTTGCTCTATCCGGTGACGGAGTAAAGTATCGCTAGTTGATTATTGTGTTTATTTGCGCGCGTGTGTTGGTGCGCGCGGGTGTGTGAGCGGTAGTGGCCACCCAGCGCGGGGCCACACGCGTTGCCCACCCACGTGGCACGGCGCCGCGGCTCGCAGCCCTATCGCCATATCGCGCTGCCAAACCCGCTAGCCCGCTGCCCGCTGCAGCCGCTACTGGACATCGATACGCGCACTGATTGACACATGCCACTCGGTGGACCGATCTAATTGAGAACGGATTAGGCCTACAGCATCTCAGCGGGAGATAACTGGAATAAACAATGATTCTCATTTGTTTTTTTTCACTGCACAGTGAAACATATAAGCACTAACTGGTTAATAACTTCAGTCTTCCAAATGCTTTCATATATGTATTTTTTGCGTGATCCATATCAAAGTCTTGGTTACAGAGGGGTTGGCTCTAGCAATTATTAGTTATGAGTATTGTCTATGTTTTTGTACTTATTGTAGAGCTGTATTTTGATATATAATTTTGTTTTATATTTTTTATGGTTGTCAGTGTCAGAACAGAGACAAAGTTAAAGTTAAAGAGATCTTTAATCTTTCTTCCAGGTTACCCATAGGTTAACAACAAGAGACATACATTTAGAAGAGGATAGTCACATATTTGAATAATCTGTGGGCAAAAGGTCAAAACGACAGACATAAGTCGTTGGGCTGCGTTATTTCTGCGGACCGACATTATTCAAGTTTTAATGTTAATGGGCCTCTATAGTGAGTTGTTAAAGGACGGTTTACTTGAGAGAAAATGTATAATTTATTACGTCGTATTATGAGTAAATCACAACGAGGGTAATTAATCTTGTTTTGTGTCAAAAGACTATCGTGTCTTGAGTTAAAAGTAGGTACGAGTATTATTATGACTTTACTGCGCTTATAAAAACAAATGCATTGAAAATATTATCTACATTATATCGCCGCAGAGAAGTACCAAGATAGTCCAAGATTTCAAATATCACTGTCACCTGACGCGGAATAAAATAGCATATGCTGCGCGAGCGCGATTTAAACGCACCCGCGACGTTTCATTCATTTGATCGAGCGTAAGATTAAGTTAAATTAAGTATGCTCCTATACCTGTATTATACTTGTGTAAAAAAATAGCATGCCAAAAAAAATATATATAAATTAAAATGATGTATCATGCTGCCTAAAAACAAATCGAAAATCGATTCATCCCTTTGGAGGCTACGTTACCACAAACAGATACACAGACAGACACGTTAAACTTATGTATGACAGCTCTCTTTTTGCTTCAGGGGTTAAAAAAAACTATAAATATTGTCCACTTGAAACTGCATTGTTGGCATTTAATTTAATAATAATGTCAATGCGAGCTTTTTGCCGTGAAGTTAAAATTAAAGAGCAAAAGTTGTATTTTTCCAAAAGCAAAGCAGTGTATGTCGAACCAAGAGAAGGAAAGTAAGATAGAGCATTGATATAATCTTATGAATACAGTCGTTTAATGCGTAACGAAGCCTACGATTTACAAAAGAACGGTTTGATGCGTCCATTTCTTAGGTTCACGTATTTCCACGACATTGAAGTTAATTTACCGATACCTTTTATTATTCCTGACATTATTATTATGATTCAGTTACGCATCCAAGCGATAGAGCGTCTAAATCACAATTAAATTGACGGCCACGGTAAACGACCTAATTACCGGCGCGTGCGTCATAAAGGTGTTCGGTTGCAATGCACTGAGCAGTCAGTATACCTCTTTTGTTTTCCAAAAGATAGATTTTCCGAGATGTTTCATCTTCATCTCACAACAAAACACATCATTTTACATCAAAGTCGGATCAGCTAAACGCGAAATACCAGCCGAAAAACTTTTAAGCCGGTTATAAACAAATGTATAACTTTCATTGAAAAAACTTATTATACTTAATTATTTATTATTATTCTTTTATAAATTGGGTTCGCTTTTAGCTGTAGGTAGATTCCACCAGACGCGGCATAGGCAGAATATAACAGTGTTGTAGTTACTTCTAAATAGGGACTAAACAAAGAGATTGTAGGTAATTTAGAATAGAATCAAGCCTACCTTGTTTTTTAACCACTACCACCAACCAACTTTCTGTTCTATACCGCTACCACCTACTTATTTTCCCAAAGTGTGGCACCGTCGGCGTCTTTGCTCCTTGGCTACCGAGAGCCGTCGCCAGGGCGTGGCCTATCATATCACCATCAATCTACCCTATAGAGACATAACTTAGGTTCGATGGGCTGGGACGGACTTCCGCCGATTTTTTAAGCAAACGAAAGAATTCAAATTGGCGGCAAAGTGGTTAACAATATAGGCTTTTATGGTAGAGGTTTCTAGGAGAACCAAATTACAAATTTGCAATATCATTTCTTCTGATTATTGAAAAAAATATACATATATTAGCCATACGTAGGTTAATCAGTCAGGTATCAAACGACTGCCGGGAGTCGCATAATAATGGAATTTCTATTGTGTCTCGTTCACACATACTTGACGAGTTAATAATTAGTGATAATACAAATGTTACAAGAATGGTTAGCAGCTTAATACATTTAAGTTATTGCATGTTGAATGACAAGAGTGGGAGAATTTCGCTTACATGTTTAGAATACAAATAACATCAAAAAACACAACTATAGATACATACATATTCTTCTAAATACAATCTTCTAGATCTTTTAAAACAGAAGATATTTCAATAGGTGATCTCACTTCCGAAATGAAATTACTGGAATTCTTCACCTCCCGAAAGCTGTGTTCCTGAAGGCAAGGCATCAACTTAGCCTTATAAGAACAAGCCACAGCACAAACTCGTCAGCCAATTTTATTCGAGCTTCAATGAAGTCATCAAGTATGATGCAACAGCATTTATTTGCTGTGACAATATAATTTATATAGCAGAGAGGAATAAGTAAAAATAAAAAATATTGGACATCAATTAACATTTTTATTGCTGTGATCACAAAGTAAGTAGCTATACCTCTTCACTTGTATGTATTATGAAAATCAGGAACAAAGGTAGTACCAAAGCACTGAAAATTATGAATCATTGAAATGAAGAATTACGAGAATATCCATTAAGTAGGAGATATCAGAAATAAATAAGTGTAAAACTTTAATAAGTCACATTTAAAAAAAACAGAATACTTCGAGCTACGGATTGCATAGATAGTTGTCTACTATGCTACGAGTGCTACGAATTTTTGCGTGCTACGTTTAATTACGCTACGATGTACTTTTTGCGGCTTTTTCGATCTCAGCTCATTCCGATACGCAGTAGCTAGCTTTTCTACTTGTGCTATATCTTGGGCGTGCCCAATCGCGGCATCAGTCTGCACTTCTGCTCTATAAAGACATTAGCCGCAAAGTTTGGGGCGACGATTACCGTGGAACGTGCTTCCTGTTCACATTTATATTTGGTATCTGCTCGCTAGTGGATACGGACATGGGCTATGTTTATGGATACATAAGTGCAGTAACTTTGATTTTCAAGACTAAATTTGAGGACATCGTTATGAATGTTGATGAATGAATACTCGTAGTAGATTATTACCAAGCGACCCATTGCACTCGAGATATTTCTGGCGCTCGAACGAAATGAGAGCGCCAAAATTCGAGAGTGCAATGGGTGATTTCGCTCGAGTTAAACATACTATTTTGCTTTTTAACTTGAGTAATATTAGTAGTAATGATTTAAAACTCAAGGTATGTAATAAGCTCTTCCAGAAAGAACACACTAGTGGTCATTTCAAAGCCATCAATTGAATCATAATCAGTTGTTATCACATAACACTCAGGTCTATCTAGGTATATTTACATCAGGTTTCATAAAAATAAAAAAAAAATAAAACTTTACAGCTTATTAAGCCTACTTGTAAGTAAGTTATCGATGTTATTTCCAGAAAAGTGATAATTGCATGCGTTTACTTTATTGATATGTAATAAACTGGTTAACATATTGCCTGGTACTAATTGAGCGCGGTGTGGTCTCATAAATGCATATTTTTGTACAGTCAGTCCAGAAATTAGTGACAGAATAGGTTTCACCTGATTTTGATCTGTCGTAGTTAAGATGTTGTATTATGGTTTGCATCCGAATGTACGAGTACAATGTAATAATTTATAAAAATGAAGTACCTTTATTTAGTTTGTTGACTCAGAAGCTGTATATGTAGATACCACCACACTATCAACTGTTTATACCGACATCAAGAAAGAAGGTTAGCCATTCGAATAATAAATAATAATATGTATGTAATATCGTTGAAATAATATTTGAGTATGTTGATCTTTAAAGGCTTAAATAACGGAATAAATAAAACGCCTTCAAAAACCTGACAAAAAAGCTTAAAATAACGAATTTGACTTCTATTTAGGAGAAAACAATAAAAAAGGCAAAAAATATATACAAATATTTTAGTTTTTATATTTTATTTATTAATATTTTTTTTAGGATAAGCTAATTCATTTGGAGTCGGTGCATAATGTGCGTAGACTGTTGTTATATGTAACCGTGACATCATTCACCACTCCAAAATAGTTTGCTTATCCTGAATAGAAGAGAAATAGCGGTATTTAAGCTTATTAAGTAGAAGGCGGTATTGAAGGCGGTATAATTAAAAAAATATATAAATATATTAAAGAGGTTCGTCGATGCCGAACATGTTAAGAAAGAGCGTCAACTATGCATATTAGGTAATTGCCAAGTTGTGTAACTTTAGTTGTATGTCTTCTATACTTGTTATAAATATTAAAAATATTTGATCGGAGTGTACAAATTGTCGGCAGTCGTAAGCTCGGAATGGCCTACTTCATTGAGTTTATCGCGATATGCACCCTTACGTGCAGATTAAACGTACTGCCGTAATAAAATAGGACAAATCTATTTAGTTGCCACCGCAAAGTATACATTATGGGAAGTAGTTATACTAAGATTTGCATTTTATGAAAATAACGCAACCATTTAAAGATAACATTCAAATTGAAAGCAAATAATATTTCTAGTCGAAATAAGTTCTAAACTATCTTGGCGCTTAGTGAATATGCCGACTACTTTGAGGTACAAGTTTGATAGGTATCTGAAATCGTAACAATGGTTGTGTTTAATTAAAATATAGTCCAAAACTTACTTAAGGATATGGTATAACGTTCATCACCATGAGTGTGAATATGAGCAATAAGAAACTACAAATTCTAATACAAGCATTCGCAATATTGATTTAATGGTGACTCTACCTCATATTTCGCGCGTGATACTGTATTGATTACTCATAAAATTGCAAAAGATACCTGTTACTTTGACTTTGATCGACCATTATTACAAATAAATGGTAATTTTATCCAGCAATCGCAAGAACAACAAACGGCCCTTATAAATGGCGAAGGCAAGAGTTAGAACCGTAAAAGAGAACGAGGTAAACAGCATTAGTAAGAATTACTGCTGGGTTCGGCAATATGTTGTAATTCAGACATTAATGCAGCTAATAAACAAGTACTTTACACAGATCACATAATGATTAAGTTAAGTTACTAAAGCATTTTAGCATATTTTATTGTAATACATCTTACACAATAGTTATGGCTATCTAACTTTTAAAAATACCTTGTTATACTGACCTTGTCTGCTATCTTAAACCGCAGATTATATAATACAATAATTAAATAACAATCAAATAACGTATATGCTTTTCAAACAAAAAAAAAGTATATTTAATTAAGCTCAAATAATAGACTTCAACGCGTCAAGCTTATCGTGATTATAATTAGCATAAAAATCCAATATTATTGTTGTAAAAAGATATTCCATGATAAAATTAGCATACAACAAATCCCTAATTGATACAATCTAACTGAAATAAACACGAATAGTACAAGTACTTAAATTATTTCCTAAGTATTGCATTCTCACGTGCCATTAGCTTTATCCTTTTATCTTTTAATGCAGTAATGTAAGATTTCTTGTAGGTACACACAGTAGACATTTAAACGAATGAAAAGCTTGTTGAATAAACTTTTAGTTTTAAATACAATTTAAGCGAAGTAAGTAGGTATTTGCATCACTGATGCAAAAGTAAGGATCGGCATCTAAGTTTTGTCTTCTTATTCATCAATTTATGTATTATATGGGCATGCCCCATATTTTATGGGCATAACCCATATTTTAAGTAGCGCTGCTGCCGCACTGCTAAAGTCGCCTATGTTTGAAAGCGCTCTAATACGTATTAGGTAAGCGTAGTACCATAGTCTCCCTTTCAAAAGTAATAATTATTTAATAGGTTTTTGAAGTCTTTATAAGATCTAGATTTTTACAAGTTTACGGCGGGTGTTTAATGAAGTTGTTGATTGTGCTAGGCGCGCCGGTTCCGCCGCGCTCCCCACTTTTTGTCCGGACCACCCAACTCGCTCGCTACATTATTTTATTGTACAATAAACAAATTTATTGCTCCATATGGCTATTTATGTTTTTATTTATAAGGGCCTTTTTGTTACCGAAGAGTTTTTAGTAATCTTTCGCAGGTAATTGCGTTTATAAGTCTCTTGTGGTCGACGGTTACTTTCGAAACGGTTTACTACCTTTGGCACGAGTCTTTGAGGCTTCAGACCGATTTTTGATGATTCATGGCTAATAAAAATTGCGGTATCCAACAATATGTAAGGGCATGCAAGATCAATGCATGTATATTCAACGAACATTTATTAGATACTTATCGAAAAGTACTTATGTTTCGTATAAATGAAACAGTATAGTGGAGTATAGGCAAGCAAGCATAACCAAGTCAACTCCTAAAATAGCAAAGTTTTGCCATAAATAACGAGCGTCCGGAAACAGTTAGCGGTGAAAAACATATTCTTATCGATAATTTGCATAAAATTCAATTAGCATCTTCTGTAGCGACAAACAACATATACCCGTTCTGGTTCAGATACTAAACTAAACTCGCAAAACACCGATTGCGCATACATAATTTATGAACGCTATAATTCCTAGTAATGCCCGGTCAAGGAATCGCGAGTATTGATTAAAATAATTAATCCATCGGGCAATACACCTTAAGGGAACATAAACATACATTAAGTATTAATTAGGTCCGGGGTAAAAAGAGTGGGTATCATTAATGGGAATGTCAGTCTCACGAGCTTGCAATACGCAACCGCAGTGACTACACTTTCACTATCTGAGAGACAATCTCAGGCGTTTATATCTTTCTTATTTAGTAACTCCTAATATTTGTTTTCATAGAGTGCACATAAATCCACATACTATAGTGTGTTAAATTGACTGAATAATTAATTGCTTAACCCATTACCTAGGTTATGCAAATGTGACTTTGTTTGTCCTATTGTGCAAACTATGTTTTATGCACCAGTGTGATACTCAGAAATCGCTGTTACTGTTGATGTAGCAGTGATAAATGAAAATAAAATACGCCCTTTGTTAACTTATCATACGCCACTGCGATGCTTTTAAGATGTTCAACAATATTGTATTCTTTACATTTTTATGTTTGAGCGTTTTGTGTGATTTTTGGGACAGTCTTAAATTCTTCAGGGCTGACAAAGCCTAAAAATAAGTATGTAATTTTCAGAGCATTTTTTCAGAATTGTGTTTTACAATAAGAATCTCCTAATTAGTACCTAATCAGAAATGTACTACATTATTAGTGGAACGTGCTTCCTGTTCACATTTATATTTGGTTTCTGCTCGCTAGTGGATACGGACATGGGCTATGTTTATGGATACCTAAGTGCAGTAACTTTGATTTTCAAGACTAAATTTGAGGACATCGTTATGAATGCTGATGAATGATACTCGTAGTAGATTATTACCAAGCGACCCATTGCACTCGAGACATTTATGGCGCTCGAACGAAATGAGAGCGCCAAAGTTCGAGAGTGCAATGGGTTAACTTTACAGCTTATTAAGCCTACTCGTAAGTAAGTTATCGATGTTATTTCCAGAAAAGTGATAATTGCATGCGTTTACTTTATTGATATGTAATAAACTGGTTAACATATTGCCTGGTACTAATTGAGCGCGGTGTGGTCTCATAAATGCATATTTTTGTACAGTCAGTCCAGAAATCAGTGACAGAATAGGTTTCACCAGATTTTGATCAGTCGTAGTTTAGATGTTGTATTATGGTTTGCATCCGAATGTACGAGTACAATGTAATAATTTATAAAAATGAAGTACCTTTATTTAGTTTGTTGACTCAGAAGCTGTATATGTAGATACCACCACACTATCAACTGTTTATACCGACATCAAGAAAGAAGGTTAGCCATTCGAATAATAAATAATAATATGTATGTAATATCGTTGAAATAATATTTGAGTATGTTGATCTTTAAAGGCTTAAATAACGGAATAAATAAAACGCCTTCAAAAACCTGACAAAAAAGCTTAAAATAACGAATTTGACTTCTATTTAGGAGAAAACAATAAAAAAGGCAAAAAATATATACAAATATTTTAGTTTTTATATTTTATTTATTAATATTTTTTTTAGGATAAGCTAATTCATTTGGAGTCGGTGCATAATGTGCGTAGACTGTTGTTATATGTAACCGTGACATCATTCACCACTCCAAAATAGTTTGCTTATCCTGAATAGAAGAGAAATAGCGGTATTTAAGCTTATTAAGTAGAAGGCGGTATTGAAGGCGGTATAATTAAAAAAATATATAAATATATTAAAGAGGTTCGTCGATGCCGAACATGTTAAGAAAGAGCGTCAACTATGCATATTAGGTAATTGCCAAGTTGTGTAACTTTAGTTGTATGTCTTCTATACTTGTTATAAATATTAAAAATATTTTATCGGAGTGTACAAATTGTCGGCAGTCGTAAGCTCGGAATGGCCTACTTCATTGAGTTTATCGCGATATGCACCCTTAGGCGCAGATTAAACGTACTGCCGTAATAAAATAGGACAAATCTATTTAGTTGCCACCGCAAAGTATACATTATGGGAAGTAGTTATACTAAGATTTGCATTTTATGAAAATAACGCAACCATTTAAAGATAACATTCAAATTGAAAGCAAATAATATTTCTAGTCGAAATAAGTTCTAAACTATCTTGGCGCTTAGTGAATATGCCAACTACTTTGAGGTACAAGTTTGATAGGTATCTGAAATCATAACAATGGTTGTGTTTAATTAAAATATAGTCCAAAACTTACTTAAGAATATGGTATAACGTTCATCACCATATATATAAGCAATAAGAAACTACAAATTCTACAAGTATTTGCAATATTGATTTTATGGTGACTCTACCTCATATTTCGCGCGTGATACTGTATTGATTACTCATAAAATTGCAAAAGATACCTGTTACTTTGACTCTGATCGACCATTATTACAAATAAATGGTAATTTTATCCAGCAATCGCAAGAACAACAAACGGCCCTTATAAATGGCGAAGGCAAGAGTTAGAACCGTAAAAGAGAACGAGGTAAACAGCATTAGTAAGAATTACTGCTGGGTTCGGCAATATGTTGTAATTCAGACATTAATGCAGCTAATAAACAAGTACTTTACACAGATCACATAATGATTAAGTTAAGTTACTAAAGCATTTTAGCATATTTTATTGTAATACATCTTACACAATAGTTATGGCTATCTAACTTTTAAAAATACCTTGTTATACTGACCTTGTCTGCTATCTTAAACCGCAGATTATATAATACAATAATTAAATAACAATCAAATAACGTATATGCTTTTCAAACAAAAAAAAAGTATATTTAATTAAGCTCAAATAATAGACTTCAACGCGTCAAGCTTATCGTGATTATAATTAGCATAAAAATCCAATATTATTGTTGTAAAAAGATATTCCATGATAAAATTAGCATACAACAAATCCCTAATTGATACAATCTAACTGAAATAAACACGAATAGTACAAGTACTTAAATTATTTCCTAAGTATTGCATTCTCACGTGCCATTAGCTTTATCCTTTTATCTTTTAATGCAGTAATGTAAGATTTCTTGTAGGTACACACAGTAGACATTTAAACGAATGAAAAGCTTGTTGAATAAACTTTTAGTTTTAAATACAATTTAAGCGAAGTAAGTAGGTATTTGCATCACTGATGCAAAAGTAAGGATCGGCATCTAAGTTTTGTCTTCTTATTCATCAATTTATGTATTATATGGGCATGCCCCATATTTTATGGGCATAACCCATATTTTAAGTAGCGCTGCTGCCGCACTGCTAAAGTCGCCTATGTTTGAAAGCGCTCTAATACGTATTAGGTAAGCGTAGTACCATAGTCTCCCTTTCAAAAGTAATAATTATTTAATAGGTTTTTGAAGTCTTTATAAGATCTAGATTTTTACAAGTTTACGGCGGGTGTTTAATGAAGTTGTTGATTGTGCTAGGCGCGCCGGTTCCGCCGCGCTCCCCACTTTTTGTCCGGACCACCCAACTCGCTCGCTACATTATTTTATTGTACAATAAACAAATTTATTGCTCCATATGGCTATTTATGTTTTTATTTATAAGGGCCTTTTTGTTACCGAAGAGTTTTTAGTAATCTTTCGCAGGTAATTGCGTTTATAAGTCTCTTGTGGTCGACGGTTACTTTCGAAACGGTTTACTACCTTTGGCACGAGTCTTTGAGGCTTCAGACCGATTTTGGATGATTCATGGCTAATAAAAATTGCGGTATCCAACAATATGTAAGGGCATGCAAGATCAATGCAGGTATATTCAACGAACATTTATTAGATACTTATCGAAAAGTACTTATGTTTCGTATAAATGAAACAGTATAGTGGAGTATAGGCAAGCAAGCATAACCAAGTCAACTTCTAAAATAGCAAAGTTTTGCCATAAATAACGAGCGTCCGGAAACAGTTAGCGGTGAAAAACATATTCTTATCTATAATTTGCATAAAATTCAATTAGCATCTTCTGTAGCGACAAACAACATATACCCGTTCTGGTTCAGATACTAAACTAAACTCGCAAAACACCGATTGCGCATACATAATTTATGAACGCTATAATTCCTAGTAATGCCCGGTCAAGGAATCGCGAGTATTGATTAAAATAATTAATCCATTGGGCAATACACCTTAAGGGAACATAAACATACATTAAGTATTAATTAGGTCCGGGGTAAAAAGAGTGGGTATCATTAATGGGAATGTCAGTCTCACGAGCTTGCAATACGCAACCGCAGTGACTACACTTTCACTATCTGAGAGACAATCTCAGGCGTTTATATCTTTCTTATTTAGTAACTCCTAATATTTGTTTTCATAGAGTGCACATAAATCCACATACTATAGTGTGTTAAATTGACTGAATAATTAATTGCTTAACCCATTACCTAGGTTATGCAAATGTGACTTTGTTTGTCCTATTGTGCAAACTATGTTTTCTGATGATTAACATCATTCCCAACAAGCTTTACCCATTCTAGTTTAAATAAAGTTTACACGTAGTTTTGCTTATCAAGGATCGACGACACACTTTGGTATCTACAGTCGACTGTGTAACTGTAATGTTAATGTCCCAAGTTGAGGAGCGTGATGGTGACCGTATCAGCGGATGAAGTGGCAGATGTAGTGAATTATAAGGATATTTAGCCCGCTCGTACCGCATAGAGACGTCACTCCGCCACAGACCACCCACGGCGGCACCAGTGTGATACTCAGAAATCGCTGTTACTGTTGATGTAGCAGTGATAAATGAAAATAAAATACGCCCTTTGTTAACTTATCATACGCCACTGCGATGCTTTTAAGATGTTCAACAATATTGTATTCTTTACATTTTTATGTTTGAGCGTTTTGTGTGATTTTTGGGACAGTCTTAAATTCTTCAGGGCTGACAAAGCCTAAAAATAAGTATGTAATTTTCAGAGCATTTTTTCAGAATTGTGTTTTACAATAAGAATCTCCTAATTAGTACCTAATCAGAAATGTACTACATTATTAGTAACTTATCGTCGAAACGTATCAAAATCTGCTCCCCAAGAAACCGTTTTTAAAACAAATCGTATACATATTTGTAGTTAGATGCATGTGAAGCGTAAGAAGGTAGAGATAACTCCCAAATTAGGTTTTTTATTCTAAAATTGAAAAAGTAATTCTGGATAGTATCTTTTCCACAAAATCAAACTTTCTCCACCTTTTATCAATCCTTTTATTTTTCTCATTTGGATCAAGCAATTAACTTCCAAAAATAATAGGTTTCTTAAGGTCCAAATTACTCGAGTAACTGACGCAACGCCTATAATGTAACCAAATTATTTCTGGTGCTGTACAATTAAATACAGTAATACTGATATTATTCCATTTCGTTCGTGGCTGTAATTTCTGTAATTCACCGCAATGCAACGGATATTACACGAAAAAACGTATTAAGTTGCATTTCGTTTTCTTTAAAGCTCTCTCCGTGCTTACATAAAGCTGCGGAAGAGAATTAATCTTGTAATACGCAATGTTGGGATATCTCTGCGGCTTAAGTGACGTCTTAATATCACTTGCCATGTAACATTGAGATTTCCCAGCTAAATAAAAATTATATGTACTAATAACTGTAGCAAATAATGTCATAATACTACATGCTGCTACCAGTCGCCATATTAATCACAGATTGAACCAAATACTTAGCTAATATTAAATTAATGCTTTTGCTTCCGTCTTTTAAATCCTTTATCTACCAATCTTATAAAATTAAAATTACTGAATGCATAATAGCCTTAATATAAAGGGCTATTAAAGTGAACGAACCCTAGAAAAACAGCAAATAATTATAGCTCCATGCCTGTCGCAAAGTGATACGCACTTACGGCGACCAGCTTTAGAAGTTGATATTACGGCCCCAGTTCTCTTACATAATGACGGAGGCAACAAATTGTTTAATTCTGTTTATCGTACGTCTAAGTCGGCAATTTATCCAATTAGGAGCCCGCGCTCGAGGCGGACCACCCACGACGGAGAGCTATTAAAGATAAATTATAAATAATTTGGTAACATTTGCTCTGCCATACGATCTGGGGCTGGTTACACGTGATACTCATATTTGAATACGTTATTTGGTGAGCGGAAAAGAATTGAATTGCTGTAATTAATAGCTAATTATGGTCGCGGCTATTAGAAATAGCTAGACAATCAAGTTTAACTGTCTCCTTCTAAATACAGTTTATAGTTTCCATTACGATTTATTATTAAAATTGCAATTTTTTTACCCGACTGCGCCAGAAGGAGGGTTATGTGTACTAGTAATCTATACCAATACTTGAAACTAATACAAAATACACCTTGTTGCGTATTTCCAGTATGTATGCAACCTCCTCGTACGCACTGGCCAGCTAGAATGAGCGCAGTGGAAATGGAAAAATAAAAACACACACGTCACTTTGACAACTTTTTTTCCATTTTCCTATCGATTTATTGATGATTTATTGCATTCACCCATCATTCCTTAAAATAATAGGTTGTTACGAATAGCAAAAAATTATTTGTTTTCAACGACGGTGACAAATAAAAGGCTGAAAGGTTTAGATTGGTAAGATTTCTTTTATTTTTTGACGTGTTATACGCAATACCGACATCGTAGTATTTATTTTGTAATTATTTTAAGTACGTTGTTCGCAAACATCTATTGACAGGGTTTAATGAACCTTAAAATAATGGCGTGCATCGATTTCAAAATCCTCTGCAGGCCAATCGCCTTCTATTGCTAATCTCCGATCAAAGCCATGGTTCTAAATCAAGCAATTTACGGCGACAACTGCAATATTTAACGAGATAGTGACAAGTTTTTATCAGATGTCGCCGAAGGTAGAGGTGCGAAACCGAAGAACGCAATTAAAACACGGCGAATTGATTTACGGGGCAGCGCAGACGCAGCGCTGCAAAAACTACTCGCGAGCAACCCATTGAACCGACTTACAAAACAGACTAATTAACTTTCTTCCGTCAGTCCTCTTTTGGGTAGTAGACTAGAAGTAATAGACATAAGTATGTATTATGAATGAAATAGACGAGTACCTACTTAAGTACTTTAGATGATAATTTGTAACCAAATTGATTAACATTAATAGGTATAGACTTATAGACAAAACCATCGAGTATATATATAACAGTGCCTAGTCAATATTTAACTTCAGGTTAGTTACTTTCAAGCATACCAAAAGTGTAACAATGAAACTGAATCATTAAACCAAGTGGCGAGGCACTAATTTTCGTAGCAAGCAAGACGCCGAAGCTACGAAAAAGTGAATTTAATGAAATTGACAAACATACTATGATTTGTAGCGAGTCGTACCGTTTTGTCCCTCGCCGGTCGCGACAACTTTTATCGTCGTTTTTCCCATTCATATTGCTGTAATAGTAGATTGTTATACAAGGGGAGAAAGCGACCCATTTCACTCGAGATGTTTCTGGCGCTCGAACGAAGTGAGAGCGCCAATAATTCGAGAGTGAAATGGTGCTTTCACCCGAGTTAAACATACTATTTTTCATTTCGACTGTGAGGAAAAACATTAAATTTACAATAGTGGTTGTAGATGTCATGGTCAGGTATAATGTAGTAAAGCGAGAAAGGAAAACTCAAGTTTTTGCACAAAAAGACAGTTAATTTACAGTTCTCCAAACATCTAACATGATTAAAAAGAATAACGACACGAATACATGAAAACAGTACGAAAAAGCAGACGATACGAAATAATTAAAATCCTTGTAAAAAATATCGATCGAATTTTCCCCACAGATAATAATTGTCAAAATTTAAAAAAGTAGGCATAGAGTTCAAAAAGAAAAAATGACACTGACAATGTAAAAAAAAAGTGTCATCTTGGTATTATGGCGGGAAGCCGAATATTTTAATCACAGATTAGTAAATGTATTTTTTAATTCAAGATTGAATCATTGAATATTTTTTATATCAAAGATCATAATAAACATGTTTTTCAATGTATACCTAAACAAAAATGTTTTTTTTTTAATATAATATGATGTGACTCAATTATCTTTGATCCAAGCTTTGACTGCATGCCTTGACTCTATACCATGCCAATTAAAACTAAATTACTTTCCACCCTAGGGATGGATAAGCTATTTTCCACCCGGCTATCTACACAGGAAAGTGCTATTTTCCGAACAGGAGAGATGAAAACACATTTTAGTGGTCATACGCGCAGCAATGAATGTCAATTCGTCGTGGGGTTTATTTTCTGCGTCAACTCTAATCCGTATTATCTTTGGTTAATGCTATCATATTCTTAGGTATTACACAGGCTTACGTTTCCAGTGTCGCAGCTTTTGATTCGTATTACTACAACGCGAGATAGATTTTATTGATGGTCGAAAATAGTCAATTACATCCTGCTCGGCCAGGTACAGCTTTATTGGATTCCGATAATCGTAATGTTTGGATCAAAAAATTAAAAAGTAAATTAGATTTTTTTTTATTTAGTTAAAAAAAATGATTTTCAAATCAGTAAGTATTGGTACTGAATAAACGTTTGTTCTTTCTTCCAAATTATGGTCAAATTCCAGATTAGTTCTACTGGCTCTTTTCGTAACAAATCGTGTTAAAGGTTTTAATGATTGCCTTACTTCTACTTACGTTTTACGTGTCGCACGAATATGAGCTTAATTAAGTTGTTGCTATAACGTTGCTCTTAATGATCTTAAGGATAAGAGCTTAGCTAATTTAAAGTTTATTAGAGAAGCGTTATATACATCCTGATGTGATCCTACCAACGAATTCACCAGTGCTCTACATGGAAAAAAATGACTGTGATGGCTTATTGTAAAATCATTACGAGGCGTACTATAGTAACTAGGGCGCGGCGGTGCCAACGCGCTACGGTGTCGATGCCTAAGGACAAAAGATTATGGGTGGACAAACCCTTTAGTGGTCCTTACCACAAACGTTTACCAGGGTCGCAGTTGGAGTTACACTCGCGCTGGGCACAAATAAGGCTAGTTACGGCGTTCCGATTCTTACGTGGGTGATAAAACCAACCGCGTCTTGCGCCGGCGCAGCCGCTGTCGCAGCTCGTCAACTGGCGCGGCCATCGATCATTGATGTAAGTAAATATGCAATGCTGGAAAAGATCCGGATTAATTAAAGTATTTGGGGATGATCTGAAAAAAGACATTTTTTTAGTACAAAATCCAAATTTTTATTGAAGGCACGGTCAATTTGAGCTGAATGCGAAATACTTTTGAAGTTTTTGAGAGATTGAATTCTTGAGCAATAAGTAGAACAACACTCAAGAACATACGAAAGTTGTGATTGGCACGAAACCTCCTATTTATTGCTGTGGGTTTATCAAAGGGCCAGTTTTCTTTAAAGTTAAACGAACTATTTAATTTTTACATTGCCAGTTTCCCCTCGCATAAGGCCTGAAATAAAGATTTGGTGAAAAGCTTTCACTGTACATAAATAGCCTTTTAACTAGCCAGTTCCAGTCACAGTTTATAACAATGCCAACTAAAAACAAGGATAGTCTAAAATTCAAGTCGCCATGTCCGAGTCCCGCATGGCCATAAATTCATCACTGTCACATGGTGCCAAGCACCGCAACAAGTACTGACCAGCATGCCTAAAACTGGCGTCATACTTAACGTGATGCATACCGTGATATATTTTAAAATTCTTACCTAGTACGTTTTTAAGTAATTGCTACATAGAAGTACATAAGTTATCCATATACTAGATAGTTTCCCGCGACTTTGTCCACGCATAGGTCAGTTACCTCATTTTCTTTAAAATATTTCTCGTTTTCATATTCGACATAACCAAGCGAATACATTTCATTTTTTGCAACCGAATCTAACGTTACATTACAATATTCGTACAAGTAAAGAAGGTAAGAGTTTTTGATTGATCTACTCATTCCTTTGGTTAATGATTTTATGTTTTCTATTTTTTATCCGCCTAACTAAGATATATGCAGAATAATGTATCTTTGCGTAACTTGAACTTTTTCTATTGCATCACTGAGTAAAAGACTTCACAATATTCGTAATAAGGTGAGAGCTTGTAAATTGATCTACCCATTCCTTTGGTTGGTGATTATTTTAGTGGTTAAGATATAAGTATGCAAAAATATTACTTACGCGTAACTTCAACTTTTCTTTTGTATTTTATGACATTGTACATCTGAATTAAAATATAATGCATGTTGTCTCCGTTTTCAATTTACAAATTCTTCAAGAGCTGAGATTCAGTAGAACGCTTTGAAGAAGAGAAATGTTTGGCGCTGACCATCTGCATGATAAATTATTAATGACCGAGCATAGCCCACTTTCAAAATCCTAATTAGGAATGCAGTTGATGTCTATGTTGAAAGAACTTACTTACTGACCACATTCACATCCTAAAGTCATCTAAAACTACAGCCATGTACACAGCCAATGTATAGCTACTTCTCCGGGCAAATTTAATATTTTAATCAGTATCGGGCCTACCGGTCCATAGGGCTGGCTGGGCTAATAATTAAATTATAATTGAAATGTTCCACAATGTGGTCTCAATTCCAAACCTCACACAGGTTCTAAGAAGATGTCTAAAGCGACACCCCGCTGCGTTTTCGCCCGAAGTGTCAAAATGGCCAGGTTAAACTACCCCAATGGTATCAAAAGCTTTTTCATCTCTAAAAGCTCTTTGCTCGAATCTCAACCTTATTAATTCATTGGAGTAAAGTTCAAAATGTAAATTGTATCAGAATCGATAGTTTATTGGGTGCATTTGCAGTAATATCTTGCGATCAATCTATTGGTACGTTTTGAACAGCATAAAGGGACGTTTACACCTCTTTCGGTTCCGGGAAGGTTACGCGTGAATTCGACCTGTCGTCAGATGTGCCTTGAGATGTTAATCCGATTGTTAGGTTCCTATTATAACTCATCTTGACTTGTTAGCTGATCAGATTTCGTTACTTACAATCTATATTGTTAAGAATCCAAAAGTTCTCACAAATTTGAAGCATCATTGTTGTTAAACAATTAGTTGAATAAATTGATCGTCACTTTCCGATGCCTAAAAGGATAAACTTAAAGTAATTATTAATATAGTATAGAAGACTGATTGTGAAAATGGGGCAGGAGCATGATTTGTGGACAGAATGTAAAACCTACACGATACAGTCGACTGAAGGAAAAAAGAACATCGAGGACATTACTTTGTTATTTCTTATTCGACATTAAAAGTTAATGCGATCGTAAATTAGGTGGGTACTTAAAACACAGACACAATTTTGGCGCAGACACTTTGATTTAGTATGCGATAAAACAATGATATCTTATTATTCTTTGTTTCACATTCTATTATATTCGAACCGCGTATTGCCAAAACCCCATGCGTTTGTTGATTCAGCTTGCGTGTTGCGGTGACTTTTCATATTGTTGCCGCATTAATTTTTCAACTTGACAGGATTTTAATTGATTAATTCTGTTATGTATCTTTGCTTACTTTACGTAATTTATTAAGTGATTAACAAGTACTTTGTACATTATTTCTAGAATCGTGATTTTGACTCCCCAATCAAACGAAGCCACCAGCTAAACACCTGAACGATTACATTACATAGGTATGCTAGACTGCAAATTCGGAATTTGTGTTTTAATGTGAAGTTTTTTTTTATATATTGAGTGGAATCTGTTTCATGAAATGGCAGATCCAGCTCGAAGGACCATAAAATAATTGACAACATTGAACTAGTTGGATTTTCGAGTTAGATAGTGGAGTTTTCTAGCCATCCTACTGGCTCTGGTCGGAGGACCCGTCTCGGCGGCACTCACTCGGCACGCCCGCTAAATAAATTCATTAGTTAAATCACCGCCGGCGGCGCTTTATGTCGGTAACATCAAAAGGCCGGTTTCCACCCGCCGCCCTGCCGGGGGCGCGCTCGCCCGAGTTTTTACTCAGAAAACTCTGTAAACAAAATGATATGGTGCGTCCGAATGTTTGATCCGCCTTTATTATCTGTATACAGAGTGAATGTTTACCTAGCAAACGCCCTCTCTTTGTGGTAATTGTGGGAATGTAATAACTCTGTGAGTGCGCGCAAACACTGCTTTGAACTGTCTCTGATATCCGACCAACATTTCGGTGTCCAATGTCATCAGGTGATTCTTTGAATTCCATCGACATTCACAGTGTTGTTTTTCTACTTTCCGTTCCGTGGAATTTGAAGTACCTCGTACTTTTTACTCTGTTCGGACTGTCAATACCTGGTGTTGCATCGAGTTAATTGTGCATGCTTTTGATAATGTTTAGTAGATCATAATATGTAGCCGGTGGCATCGCTGTTCATTCAATGCTTTTATTTTGCCGGGCTTCGCCCCTCTCGGAGTGAGCGAGACGGGGTTATCACGTGTGTGGTCCTCAGGCAAGCCGGTTCGGCTCCGCTCGCCGGCGCTCGGTCGTTGTCGTGTCCCAGAACGGCAACATAAGCGGTCGAATCATGATGGCGGCTCAACAAACAACCAGTCTACGCATTCAGTACTCGAATCAGTGTTGCTCAAGTCGCGCCAGTGTCGACACGCGAACACGGTGTTTTGATTTTAGCGAAACTCGGTCTCGATCCGTGTTGCGAGCGGTTCAGTGATTGATAGAAGTGAAGGATCCGAGTGTGCAAGTGTGTGGTTATGTGGCGGCGAGTGATATGACAGCGTGCGCCGCCAGACGGACCCCGGCCGTCTTCATGAGGATACTGGTGACAAGCCTGGCCCCGAGATCATGGTGGCTCCCGATTCCGAGGCTCCTTCGAATCCTCGGATAGCGGGTGCCGCTCGCGAGAGCCCCTCCGCTGCGGAGGCGCGCCACAGCACCGACCTGTACATTCGCACCAGCTGGGTGGACGCCGCGTTAGCGCTTTCTGAACTCGAAAAGGTGCAGTGTTTCCCAATTCACGAATACAGTGTCAAGTTCCGATTGTCATAATGCACGTGTGATTGTTTTTCTGCGAATGTCAGTCGCATCGGTCGAGGAACGCGGCAGCGCGGAACAGTGGCGCTGACTAGCGGTAATTGTGCGTACTATCAAGGCCGCGCGTATTTCATAATTAGATTAGGTTTACTATCGTTTAAAAACAAAATGTTAATGAGGATGTTGAGGTAGAAGTGTATGCGAAAGGTGTAGCTCAAATGAAACAGAATTAAGACACGAGTTCCAGTTTTATCAAAATCGCTACAGAAAGACCTAGAATATTTGACTTGTCAAGATTTCATTCACGACACACTTTACTTTGCACTTAGAACAAAATTTCCTAAGAACTTACATAAGCAATATGAGAGGACATAATTACCGAAAGCTTTGAAATTGTCGAACCGAGAGTCTACTAAATAGCTACCTGCTTGTAAGGACGGGTTCGTTCGGGGAAGGTAGCGCTTTCCTAGAATCCCGCACGCGAGCCCCCCGGTGGTCCTCGCCAGACCCATTTGCGAAATCTTTATACAATCTCTCACTAAATTCAATGCAACTCTTAAAAGACGGCACGGAAATTAAAGGTCTGTATACTTACCCAAAGCAAATCAATGGAGAGTTTACTGTCTAAAAATATAAAAGTACATAAACAGAAACCTAAAGTGGTTCATAAATAACAAAAATCAAATAAAAAAGCGCAGTGAAAAGAACTGCAATGCTGATAATGTTAATGTAGACATAGTACGTTATTTACGTGTAATGTTGGAACTGTCAGTTGTATGCGAGATGAAGCAATTAAGTCGCAGCGGGCCGGGCCAGCACGCGTCGAAGCGGCGGCGCCGATAGAGACATCAGCGCGCGCGCACCTCTATTACACCGGGAGAAACTCGTGTGGGCCGTAATGTTTTGTGCAATTTAGATTATGGGCCATCAGTACTTTATGAACGTTTATAATTTTGTTTTATGCCAGTTACTATCTGTTTACATTTGAGATAAACAATCAGTAGAACCAATTGCACTTGGAACAAAAAAATTAAGCTAGTAATGTCAATCACTGGTTTTGAGATATTGATTAAGCAGACACAATCTCAAACTAACAAGATGACTATTTGTGAATTTCTATATAATATGAATTAGTAATTTATAAATTAAAAAGAAGATACGAATTATTTAAATTACATAACTTCATTGGCATGAAAAAAGAATACTATTCTACAAAGTTTAATGTCTGGCAGGACCGCACAGGGCTCGCCTCGTGGAATTGAGACATCTTGTGGTTTCCGATAGTGCATCCCATTCTATCTCACCAGAGGACAAACTCTTTCCCTTTCTACCAGTTTTATGCTGCATCTCTTTCGCACCCGTTTTTCCCACATATAGTTTATCTTCGTCCAAACATTGAGTTCGCCGGCGGTCGGCAGCTGCGATGGAAACCTATAAATGATTGTAGGTACACCCACGATTTCCAAAGGTGCAGCTTTTATTTTGAATCTTGGTTATTTTCAGATAACCGTTTATATAACTAAGCAGAAGAAAAACGGTAGATAGTGTCACGAATTTCTATCGACTGCAGATTTCAATTTGAGCAAAAGTTTTGGGGAGTAGAATATCAGTGCTTGATTGAGTGTGCCATGGGTAACCGCAAAACCGATGGCAGCACTTATGGTATCGAATTACGTGTGTAACGTTTAGCCGCCCGATACCAGCTCAGTGAGCGTAACACGTGGCTTACACACATCATTACACATTCAGTATTTTCCCCATCACTGCCTTGCTGCCGTCCTAGTGGCCTACACAGCAGCTGGCCTGCCAATACATTACTCGGTCAGTACCCAGAAAAGATTTATCACCCTAAGATTGCTACTATGTAACCAGTGCATCATGATAGCTTCCATCATATGGTGGGCAAAACCGGTTCCACCAACCGCCGATCTTTGTAACTTTCTCAAATATTCAATGTGACATACCGCACAGCTGCCTCCATTTCTATCCAGACTGGAATATTTTACTCATATTTTCTATATTTAACCAAAGTGGTTTGGTTAGGTATTTAAATTTTAACCAATGGCTATTTCAACTATACCTTGAGCACGATTCTGGTTTGGTACATGTTTATTGTTGTCTTGTATACCAAAAATGTTAAACTTGCCTCATCAGATTTATCAGCGATATGAATTATGTAAGATGATTGATGATAAGGACCAGACAGTTGGACCAGACTTTTATTGTACGAGTAACTGTTCTTATCTGAAAAGAAAAGATACCATTCTACTTATGACACTCATTAATTCTCAATTATTAACAGCATCAAGCTAAATGACTTCTTAAAAATGCTTATGTACACTTCGATTCTCTACATTAAATTAATGATAGATAACTAAACAAGGCACCAATGGGGAATCAAATTATTGCAGTTTTATTTGGAATTACTCAAATCAGATCACATCGTTCGAATCGTTAAGTTACATAAAGAGCAAAGTGTCAGTGGCATTCAGCTGGCGGTTGAACAAAACGTGATGCTCCTCAGAATGGCTGCTCTTATTTGCATACAGTTTGTGATGTCGATAAAACGTACACTAAATGAAGTCACCTGTTCCAACTTAAGTGCCGTGAAATAAGCGATTCGACTTATTTATTGACACGATGACCCTGTTTAGCATGTTCCACTGTTTTATCTGAATAATTACAATTATAACGATCAATAACAAAAAACACTTTAAACTCGGTGTTGTTGAACCAATTACAGATATCTGGAATTGAAGCTATTTATGGAATGATTTCAAATACGAGTATATCTCATGCTTTGACTACGTTTTATCATTCGAATGAGTGTATGTAACTAATCATTATGGAAATTTATTTCTGCCAAGAGCTTAGTGGTTCTATGGGATGCTTCGTGCTCGTGCATTCTGTGGTTATAATGGAGGTAACACCCACGTTCTATTATATGCAGATATTGTAACACCGGCTTAGGGTGGCGGGAGTCGGCGGATGTCAAAGATCACATCGTATGCCCTCCCACACACGCACTTGATCCCCACGTTAAACAATTGAACATTAATGATTGATTGATAAAAGAATTCCTAATCAATCAATTATGAATTGATGCAGCATGCTGAATAATGTAATCTGCTTTGTTGATGTTGAACTTCGAGTGTGGACATGACTTGATTAAGTTATTACTTAGCTATTATGCAATAGCAAAATGTACGATGCATAACACGTCGCCT
Organism: Pyrausta aurata; assembly: GCA_963584085.1. Lineage (NCBI taxonomy): Eukaryota > Metazoa > Arthropoda > Insecta > Lepidoptera > Crambidae > Pyrausta > Pyrausta aurata. Next base: position 11,388,515 of record OY757252.1, on the reverse strand, counting down.
ATAACACGTTCCCAGTGAAGTTACTTGAAGGGTATTATACATATAGGATCACGATTCGTTTGTTTGTATAGGAAGTACTTTCTTGAGAAAATAGCTTGCAAAAGCTTTTCATGGTTTGCACTTTAATATCGTCGCATTTTATTGGGTATCTCGCTGCTTATGCTACATTCTATCATAAGTAATCAAGAATGTCGCTCTAACTAACAGAGTAATCGTAACAATATCGTTGAATCGAAATTCAGAAGCTTACACACAGTTTATTGACATTAGGTCTGTATAATAGGAAGGATATTGTTTGCTTACACAGCAGAAAGTCGGGTGTTATCTAAACAGACCTTAGCAATGAGAACGTGTCCGCAGTGCCCTAATCTCTTATCTGCAGGAAGCGCACTCGCCGGCGCCGGCGCTGCGCGGATTATAACAACTAATCCAAGTTGCGTCAACAGAAGCCCGCACTAGTGAGCTTTCTGCACGGCCGGCCTAGATGGCCGAAGCGCATTGCATAAGTGCAGCAATGGTATCTGAATGAAGGATCCTCTGCGCGGAGGTGGTTGGTGCAGCGTGGAGTGTTGCGTACGGTACACGTGGGCTGCGCGGGCGCGGGGCGCGGGCGGCGCGGTCCGCATTCCGGCCGTGACGTCACGCCCACCCAACGCGCCCGACATTCACCTCGCCCGCTCCGCTCGCCCGCCGAACCGTTCCACGGCTCTCGCTGTATCTGCCATTATTCTTACTACGACTATTTATTTATGCTCAGGAGCCAAACATCACAGTTTCGGCGGGAAAAGGCCGATGGTTCAGCGAACCTGCTCCTCTCACAATAGCGTGGTTCAGTACACCGATTGAAAATAAACACCTCGGAATTCGCTCAGGTCGCTAACGATGTTTTAATTGCAGTTATAAGGTTCGCATTTCGTTCTTGCGAGTAGTGAGTAGCTCAGTAGCGGTTAATGTTGAATCGGTCCTGATTTTATCAAAACATGCTGTTGTAAACAACGAATCTATCCAATATCGATGATGTTCCAATTTATCAATATTAGTTGAATCGTATTGCGGAAAACAATTATTATTCAAAACAATCAATTCATTGCTAACACAAAAATGTAGAGACAGACCGCCCACACTTCGCTCACATCGGGAGAAATGCGACGGAAATAAGGGTATCTCGAGGCTGGATCCCGTAATCGTTGCGTTCAACACGAGACGTCGATTGAGTTATTATTATGCAATTAGTGGGCGCTTGACGAGATTCGAACTGTGCGCGGCCGGCGGCTCATCCCGGCCGCTCTGGCGCCACCGAGCCCTCGCCGCTCGCCGCTCGTCATTAATCACAATCAACTGAGAAATTATTTCGACGTTTCAAAACTTTGATATTATTATGATCTCCCGCCAAAGTGGTCGTAGTGTGGAGAGCGAGGGTTAAAAGAGAAAAAGGTCCGCGTGACGAAGCACGTCGAACGGCTACTGGTTGTTACAAAAATCTCTGCAATTCACGTAGAAGAGAGCTGAGATGAAACGTTCATTTTGAATAGTGCTATGGAAATCCGTTACTGTTTACATAATACTATGTAGAAAGTGAATACACAGGGAACAAAAAAACATGAATCAAGCTGATCATGTGAAATCAACTTACATTTCATTATTTATACCAAATGCCAGAAATGGAGTTGTTATATTATCCAGTAGGGGTTTCCTTCACAATTTTGTATAGGTATATTTATTAAAATAGATGCGTTTGCAGGGCAAACTTCTAATCGTGTCTAGTCCTCTGACTACCTTTAATATCTTCGAGTTGTTGAATGCAAGATGCATTAAGCAACTCGAAGATATTAAACTTGACCATGAAGTAGAGTAAAAAAATAATCCTGCGAGCCTTAGCACAGCACTGTCTTCTTCTCAACAATTATGTGGTTTAGTCATTCACAGCTTAGTGATTGGTCCACAAACCATGCATGCCCAGTGTTTATTATCCCGTGCTACCATCCTATCCACAGCCTGTCTATTCAGGGCAACATTAAGGTGAACTCCATCAGAAACCTAATGATTGGTCCACACATCCATGCAGGCCCATTGAAATTTTGTTATTTAATATCAATACTAACCGTAGACCTCTTTACACAGGGCAACATCGAGGGTGGGCGGACGTCGCTGTGGATCCGGGCGTGGCTGCAAGAGCAGCTGTTCATCCTCGGCTGTTTCCTACAAGGGGACGCCGGGAAGGTCCTCTTCGTCGCCATCCTCGTGCTATCCACCTTCTGCGTCGGGCTCAAGTCCGCGCAGATACATTCCAGGGTCGACCAACTCTGGGTGCAGGGTAAGTCGAGACTCAACGTTCTTTGGCTTTGGCTTTGCGTGTTAAGCTTTCTCTGATTAATATTTTTGCTAAAGCGATTGCACTCGTATTTCTGATGGTACACTTGATTAAAAACAAATGGCATGGATGGTACTATCGTTAATTGTAGGTAGTAGAAGCGATACCAATCAATTTGGTACATGTTGGATTAGAACTTGTAGTGATCTTCAATGAGAGTAGTTAGCAATACATAGATTAATTACTGTGGATATATTGTGGTGGTAGGAAAGCTTTGTGCTTTACCATTATAATGTGTACAGCTATTTTACAAAACAACTTGCGCCACAGAACGTTTTAGAATAAGAAAACATTCCACAACCGACAAAATTCAACCCATGTCGGAAGTCGAAAGCTGATATTCATTTCATGATAAAAAAGCTACAAAGTGCATCAAGATAGAAGACGTCGTGGTTCATACGCATCCTATAGAATACAAATGCGAGGAGCTGCGCACGCACCGCTTCCGCGCGGGGACGTGCGCGGCCTGCCGAGCGCACAACAAGCGCGCCGCCACTGACGCTCCCTTACACGATAAACTTTGTTCTAATATACCAAGAATTTTAATTCGACAATCGATGATCTTGAGCTGCCGCGTCCGGTACGCTAGTAGCTTTTAATTCAGTTTAATTGTCTTCGAATCTTTCATTCATTCGTCCGATGCATTCGACCGGAATAACAAGTGATGCACTTCCTATTGTGAAAATGTTAACGATTCATTCGTCAACATTTAATTTCTTTGTCTCAAAGCTAAAGCATGTACTAATACATATACGATTGGTAGATTAAAGTATACATGTACATGCATCAAAAAAACTTCAGCTGTGTGACACTTTTTCATGCAAAAACTCGGGACGTCGGAAAAATAAAGAAAAAGAATTTTCATAGGAACATAACTAAACTCAGTCTTGACTAGCACGGTAGGTAATGAATTACTTTTTCTGGGTACAGACATATAATTATTTTAAGCATATATCGATTTATACTTAGTAATAAAATATATGACCAAGAAGTGTGTGTCGTAGACGTGACGCCTCTTCGTTATTTCACGAATAATATGGACTTTTCTCTATTATTGTCACTGTATCTATGTGCTTCTACCGTTAATTGTTAGCTCCATAAGTCTTTACCAACTACCAATATATTAATCGGAATAAATTATGATTATTATTTAATTATTTTACCTACTAGACCATTACCGTATTAGACGAGCTCAGCTTAGAAGTTAACCGCTATTTTTCCGGTTTTATAATTTTTTCGACATAAATTCCATGTTAAATTGCTTTTTAATACGAATTCTATTCTTATTAATTCAGTTTATTGATTTTGTTGATAGTTATCAGCATTGATGTTTTATTGGTTTTAAAATCTATTTAATTAAATTCAAAATGTCTTTAAGTGGCATAAACATTCTTTTTTCTTTTTATATTATATAAGGTCACCTCGTTTTATGTTATTTATAGGGCTGATTCAGCACAATAAATTCATCATTTTTTTTTAGAAAACACTTTGTGGTTTTATCCGCTAGTTTTTGAGTAAATTGGAGACTAAGGTACTATTTTTTAGTATTTTTTTTTATTAATTAAGGTTAAGCCTAGAGAAAAAGACGGTTTGGGCATTGAATTTAGAGAGGCGAAGCCAATGAAGTAGATAACTGTTTAAATTGTCAGGGTGCTGTTTTGAAAAAATGATAGTTGTCTTTGCTAAAGAAAATAATAAAAATGAAAACTCGATTTCCAAAAAAATATGAAAGCGTTCTGTTTCTATTATGTATACAAAGACACTGTTAAAATATTATCATTTAAAACGATTTGACCTTAATATTGCCTAAAATATCACATAAAAGTACATAAAATCGAAGGAATCCACCTCACGTCGCTAGATTATTCAAATATTTTCATCCACAACATCAACAAATACTTGAACATATTTGAATGCAGTCATTAATAGGTACTTGTCTTATATTTGTTCTTTGTGCTATACATAAAACACAAATGGCCACAAATATTTCATAAATATTTAACTTTACAGCTTGTTTGTCCACTAATTCTTGTTTTACTATCCCCTCGGTCCCTCGGCACTGAACAAGAGGAAATGACCTTAAAGGCCGAGACACAAAAGGGTGAAATAAAAGAACAGACCTTCATCAAAGTTGGTTGGGTGGTCCTTAGATTAGTTTTATGATTATTTGGGATTGGCGGCGAAGTGAATTAGCCCTAAAATTGTGTGTTTAATTAATATTTATTTTGCCGGAGGACTCGTTAGATTGTGATGTGAACGGAAGCTCCAAAGTATGGGGTCTGGTATTAGGGATATCCGTTAGTTGATGTGCAACATCCCGCTATTGATTTTAGCGAATCCTTATCCCTTGCTCTATTCGCATTTCGTATACATTTTTGCAAACCAAATTGTGTAGGTACCAAGGTCTATAACATTGATATCGTCGTATAAACTTCATAACCTTTTTATTTCAAATAGTTGCCTAGTAGGCACACAGAGAAAACTTTTAGTACCTGTACATTTAACATGAAATCCTTTGACGTAGCTTAAGAAGGTCAAAGTTCGTAAAAGCTCCCACGAGGCTCAGGCATACCTACTCGCGCGGTTACTCAATAAGCTCTTAGTATATGTATTCTTTGCTCTTGGCACGATAGCTTCAATGTTTTATGAATTTATTTAAAACAGACTCCGGAATGATTGACCTTGTGCTATTAAAGCAATATGTAAACCAACATAAGATTGGAAAGATCAGACCTTAAATGGTATGAAATTGTAAATAAAACTTTCTTAGTTTAGGAGCTCTATTTTTAAATCACTCGTGTCAATATTCCGAGCGATTTTCGTTCGAAAACAAGTTATTTTTGTTGACTTTTAATTTATCTTCTAACAAAAAGCTTACGCCATATTGAAGCGAGTGATTTAAAAATAGGGCCCCAGATTTATTGGTGAAATGCTCAAGCCTAAAAGTCCGGCTGTAAGTGACCTACCAAGAAAAATCAATAATTGCTTTTCTTTTGCAACAAGGTAGTAAAAAATTATCTGCGTTGAAGCATCAGACACAACAAAAAAATTACTATACGAGTACTCTCGAGAAGGAAGTGGGCGACTTTATTGAAGCACCTGTCCCGCCGGCTGCCGGCCGTTCAAAAAGAGATTTTTTCAATCGATTTGTCTTATCGAGTACGCAACAGACTCCCACACCATCGAGCGTGCATTAATCGAACCTCCGAAACGATGCACTCACTCGATTCCATTATATTACAACCGAGAACTGGAATACCATTCATTTATAAAAGAACACATCACTGTCCATTTTTATTAAAGGCTCACTCTACAGCTACTGTCCAAATAACACAAATATTCGAAGACAACGGCCCCACAAAACCTTATCGCGGAACAAAGCCGGCTGTTAAACAATGCCGAAGATCCTGGAGTCACCTAACAACTTAATTAGGTGGCCCGCGGCCGCCCGTAAATATCCCTACGTGAAATTACGACCAATAAAAGTAAAAAAATGTATAACATTTCTATTGACTAACAAAAAACGAGGGATCTGATTGTGCGACCGCTTTTGTGTGGAGAGAGACGTCGTGCTGCGCTCCGTTCCGTTCCACACTTGCCTTTTATTATTCGAATGCCGATGCCGAGCCTCCGAGCTTTGGTCAAGTAAAAAACAAACTATACAGTAGAAATTCCAGTAAATTCTTGCACTGCAATACATATCCAAATATACAATAATAATATCC